>JALIGW010000001.1:255396980-255746980 GCA_023053685.1 Diadophis punctatus similis | reverse complement strand
CTCCCTTTTCTTATGACAGACAGGATGCTTCCTGTCAATGGTGGACTAGGGGAGCATTTAAAGACCATGAGTTTTGTTGGTCTAACGAGGTGTGTATGTGTGTCAGTGGACAGTGAGGAGGCTAAGACTGCCATCCCAGTGATGGGAGATGTATGTTGGCTCAGAGGGATGAAACGGGAGGAGAAGGTGATCTCCAAAGGCTAAAAACACTAGAAACCCAATAAACAACAATTTGTGAGATAAAATTTTCAACACATACTGTATTTTTCGAAGTATAATACGCACTTTTTAACCCCCCAAAATAGGGTGAAAACTTGGATGCGTCTTATACACCAAATGCAGCCACACCCACCCAGCCACACCCACCCTTTGGCCTTTGTCTTCCAGCAATTTACCTGCTTGCCTGTAAAGCCAAGCAAGTCAGTAGCAGCTTCCCAACCTACAGCTGATTAGGTTTGCCATGTGGGAAAATGAAAGTGAAACTAGATGCAAAGAGGCAAATAGCTGGGAGAGACACACGGATTTTTATTTTCTGCTGGATGCAAGGGGGTAAGTGAATAACTATAAATGTCTGTAGAATGTTCAAATTATTAGACTTATTTTTTAAAGACTGCTTTATTATTGTTCTAGCCAGGTATCTCCAACCTTGGCAATTTAAAGACTTGTGGACTTCAACTCTCAGAATTCCACAGCCAGCTTTGTTAGCTTTGCTGGCTGTGGAATTCTGGGAGTTGAAGTCCACAAGTCTTAAAGTTGCCAAGGTTGGAGACCTCTAGACAACTTAACAAAATAAAGAAGCTTTTTAAAATAAATGCTTGCTCTGAAGAGGTCCAGTGCTATTGTATTTTCTTTTGAATAATAGAGAATAATGTATACTTCCAGAAATTTTAATTAATTTTAACAGCTCTGTACAAATATAGTCTGAAATGTAAGAGTGTCCTGTTTAGTATTAGAGTTAAATCCTGACTTACCTTGGAGTAGATCTATTTAAATAATTGGGAGGAGTTAGTGTGACTACATTTAAGAAAACTTTCTGGCATAATGTACATTTCTCCAATTCTTTGCTATTTCTATGGGTCAGGCACACGTGCACAGAAATACACAGCAAACAGTGTATATCATCTGTGCTGTTTGCTGTTTGCTGTTTGGCAAATTGCTTGGAGGCAGAGGGCTTTTTTCCTTGTTTTCCTCCCCCAAAACTAAGGTGCATCTTATACTCTGGTGCGTCTTATACTCCAAAAAGTGTAAAGCAAATCCATACATAGCTCTTTTAAACTGAGTCTGCTATTAAAGTTAAAGCAATAGCAGTTTCATTAGTTATTATTTTAAGCACAGCCTGTAAGTCTATTCAACATATAAATGGGAGTTCTATAACTACACATTCCATCTTCTGTCCAAGTGGCTGATCCGTAAACCTGAATTCTGGAGGCCACCCATTGTAGATCTGTGGTCTGCTTCCACATAAACAGGTATACCCAGTCTGTCACCTTGTTATATGGACAGTAGGAAAAACAATACACATGCTCCATACCAACGGCTAGGCAATTGCACATAGGCAAACTTTTCACATATCCAATGCAGTATAAGTCATCTGTAGCATGCCAGTTAAGAATTTCATTACCAACATTCACCCATAACCCACTCAGTCTAGCTGCATTTTCAAATGGGCTACTAGGTTGTGTCAGGTTAATTTTAGACTGAAAGGTTACATTGAGCAAAGAAAAGACCCTTGCTTGTAATATATGGTTTTTCAGATTAATCATTGCATTATATTCTCCTCCTATTAATTCTACCTATAAGAAAACTATAACCAATCGAAACATCCTATATCTTCAGGGATTATGATATCACTATCTCCTAGAACTACTGTGTTCAAGTCAGGTTGATCAGGTTAAATGCCCCAATTCTTACACATTTAATCTACCCAGTCTTCCACTATTACTATATCACAAGATTCTTCACAAGTACATACTGGTCTACAATCACAACAATGGTAACAACAACAACATTCAGTGATACAGTTACAATCATAAAACCAACACATTCTGTTTTTTATTAATAGTTTTTATTAATAGTTCCTAATCAATCAAGCTATCCTTTCTTATCTTCTTGGATATAGAATTGTATTTGGATGGGTTAGCAGAGACATTTGATTCTGATGTTGTAATCATTAGGATATAGATTTGTATTTGAATCAGCAGAAACATTTAAGTCTGGTTTTGAATTTATTAGTACAATGGATCTTAACAGATTGGCTAAGAAAAATATAGAATAAAGGGTAGTAGCAACAATGAGTTATATTATTTATATGTTATGAAATGCAATCATTGAGCTGCCAATGATGGTTTATATATTCATCTACTACAAGGGTAATAAGAAATGGAGAAAATACTTTCTTTTATGAAGCAATTATCTTCCCCATCTGGAAATTCTGTTGATAAAAGTGGTGACAAATTTTTCCAATTTGTACTTTCAAACTAATCACAAATATTATAATCCATTATTTTCCTCTTTTCTGTACATTTGGTATGGATTGTTAAAAATATGAGAGAAAAGCACACTCCAAAGCAGTCTTGCAACCACTTGAAGAAATGGGAGGAAAGAGATTTAAGGTCAGGTGAGGGAGAAACTATGTAAAACCAGCTTATATATTTGTTCATTCATTCCCCACTAGACTTTTTGATGCTTTGTATTCAGAAAAAGAGACAACACAAAGAGATTAATAAAGTTAGGAACATTTGAAGAAACTGCATAAATGAATTGGCAACTGTCAATATATAAAGGATGATTACTCAGAAGGTTTTGATAGATTATGTAAAAGCTCATTCCAATGCCTATCCAGATCCAGTTTACACATTGTAAACTGCCTAGAATCAAAATGGATTAAAACAGTATATATAACTTAAATAATCAAATAAATGCATTAGACTTCATCATGACAAATTGTTGGCTGATTTTTCTAGGCCAAAAAGAATGACAAAGTAGACATTGCTAGACATTATCATAGTCCTTGGTGTAAATTCATTTTCACTTTTGCCTGTATAATCTAGAAGAGTTCCAATTTAGATAGGTACTAATGTGTAATCAACCTCCAAATTATTTTTCAGAAATCTATTTGCTGAAATAGATTTAAAATGAATTCAGTGACAGAAAGAATTCCAGGGAGATACATCATATTGTGCCATCAGGCCTGGGAATTCTGGGGGAATGGTGACTTATTGAGGTTGCTCTGTTATTAACATCCCTGTGTCCAATATTTCTTCTTTATAGCTTTGTTTTTTATAGTTTTTAATTTTTAATTGTGGTTTTATTTTAGCTGTGTGGTATTTATTAACTTATTTTTAGTTTTGTTGTATGCTACCTAAAATCACTTTTTTGTGTGAGATGCACGACTATATACATTTAATAAATAAATATTCCTCATTCCCACTGCTCTGTAACCATAGGATAAAAAGTAACTGTTTAGACACGTAATTTCCCAGGTGACAAGCATGAGGTGGGGTGGGATGCTTGGGGTGGGGTGGGATGAACAATTCTACTCAATCTTGTTTAAATTTAAGCATTTCAGGTCAGACCACCTGTGGTCAATCTCTTTTCTAGACATCTATCTGAATAGGTAGATGCATACAAAGCAGGAAGTATAGATATTAAATTGTGAGTCCAATCTACCTTGTCTAGCCCCACTACCAAGCCTTTTCATTCTCTCCTCCCTATTGAAGTTTGTGATGTGAGCACCAGGATTCTCCACATAATACTGCACAGAAAAATGTTTCTTCCAACAGCCCATGAAATCAATCAGGCTTTTGATTCCATAAATCTGTTCCAAGCCAGATTTACTCTTTATTGTACTTTAATGAGACAATCGGCTAAAACTTAGTTTGGCTGAAGTCTAGCCACTGAATGATACACATATTCTTTGAGAAAATCTTCACAATTATAATGAGAAAAATCTGCCTCAAATTGTTCTTGTGAGATCACCTGATAAGTGAGAACAGAGTGGTGAACAATAAAAGAAACATTTATATAAATGGGATTCCCACAGCTCCATCGTTACATGATAGAATCTTCCATAATGGCATGGCCGCCTAATGATGCCAAGAATACAGCAAGTAACTACTAAAATGCATAATCCACCAGGGGTATAATAAGCTTTTTAAAAATGGTTTCTCAGAAACAAAAATTGCAAACACACTCCCATGTTAGCCATTTTATTTACAAAGGACACAATATGGTTTTCTTTCTGCTTTGTTTTTGAGCAGTTGAGAAGGCATAGCGAAAACTTCAACCAATAGCTGACTATGAAACCGTAAAGTATGAATTTTTATTTTCTTTTACTGTTATGCAAATTGATTATATAAAAACTGTGAAACCATGATTTCTCCATGGCCTATGATAAAACGGTTTTCCAGAAAGGATTGATGAATAAAAAAGGATTTTCTTCAATCCATAACTTCTTATTGTAGCCAGGTGATAAAGGGACAGGCCTTCTTCGGACAGAGTCATCCACATTATCTGATACTTTCATCAAAATGACTAAAACAAATATTGTATCATTGTAATGCGAGCTCTACCCCTTTTGGATATGATTGCAATATCATGAGACATAAATAAAAGGCTTGAGATTACATTATGATAGTGTGATACTTATTTCATCATGGAGTCCTTGGTACTCTCTGAGCTATTCAACTAGGTGACATAGTCGGGTAATGAAATATCTGCAAGCAAACAAACAAGCTCAGAGAACACCAAAGACTCCATAATTCAACCTTCACCTACATATATTCTCTTTTATTTACCCCTTATTCTTCATAAACATGTAATTAATGCTTGTAAACTTTATGAAAAACATAAAATCATAGAAGTCTGTAAACATAGAGTTAAAGTCCCATCCATTACTTCATCTAAATCAGTGATATAAATGTTAATAACCCAGAACCCACGACACACTCTTCCAGCACTACACTTGATATGACCTCTCAAAGTGAAGTAGAAGCTTTAATGAACATTATTTTGTACGGCTGATTCAACCAACTATGAAACCATTTATACCATAATCTGGTCCATACATTGCCATTTTATTAAGGTCTATGGAGATTCTTAATCATCTAGGCCATGGTTGTCATTCAATGGCTAGATTTCAACTTCGGGACATTTTATTAATGATATCATGAGGCACTTTATCAAATTTAAGTGTACTATTGCTTGCAACTTCCCTGGTCAAGTTTCCATGTACACCATTATTTTTGCGCGCACACTGCAAAGTGCCAGAAGCTGCCTCTGGAGATGAGGACTAGCCTGATCTGAAAAAAGATGGAAAAGAAAGAGAGAGAGAGAGAGAGAGAGAGAGAGAGAGAGAGAGAGAGAGAGAGAGAGAGAGAGAGAGAGAGAGAGAGAGGATACTCATACTGTAATTTACTTTACAAACTGCAGGAAACTGTATTATGACAAGTAAAATATATTATGACAGGGAATAATAAATTATTAGAAATAGTTCCAAATGTACGGGCCCACACACATGAACAGAGATACACATACTCACAGACACTACCCATAAGTTAAAAGCAATGTTAAAAATGGATCATTTGGACAGTGTTTCACAAAAGCTTTTTAATGACATTGCAATGGTCCACAGGAAAGAAAAGTTTGGGGATAGTTGAAAGAGTGTACAGTTATTTCTAACAAATGATAATCCAGTGGGATCCTGAAGCTAATCAAGAGAAAATGTCTAAACAAAAATATGCTTAACTCGGTATGTTCATTTTTTTTCCTGGTACTTTGGACATGGAACTTGTCTTAGAGCAATTGTTATTCATTACTATATAAGAATAGGGTTGTTGGAGAAATGTATTACAAGCTGTTGCAGCAAGAATGGGAATTCAAAACATACAATGCATTCCGAGTGATTTTGTGGTGATAGACTGCTGAGCTAGTCCATCAAAGAACAATTTTATAAATAAGTTATATTGATGCCCAACGGAGGAACATTGTAATGCAAACAAAAGAGTATGTCTTTGGAAGTCTTCATTTTACAAAAAGTGTTTGTTAGCCACTTTGTAGCTACAAATCATCTTATAATAATGATCATTCTCTGTTGTTATAGCAGGAACATAACAGCATCTTCCATGAGCTCTAATCTAACTTTGTTGTGCCCTTATAAATTCAATATTTTCCAGGTGTGAGAAATAAAAGGGAGAAAGTACAATTGCAACACAAAGAAGACCAATCAGTTTGCCTTGTACCAGTACAATAGGAACCAAATTAGAAAAGGAAACATTTGACTTCATGAGGCCTATAATTCTATTTACGGAGCTCTGATTCCTCTTCTTAAAAATAACTATAAAATACAGTTTTGTGTGCATTTGGAAAAGCACTGATTTTCTTAATACATATCTTAATAATTGTTAATGAAATTAAAATATGTCCCAATTACTGAAGCATTTACAGTACTGAACTCCATAGAAGCTATGTGAGACATTATCTGAGCAATTGGTACTATCAGAGTCCAGCCTATGAAGGGAGACAATTGTTTTATCATACCAAGAAGCTCTGTGTTTCTTCCCTTTCTTCTTTTAATCTGGCATATGAAGTAGCTTTGAATCCTCAAAACCCTTTGCAAGACAGGCAGTCTATCAAGTAACCAAGCCCAATGCAAAAGGCAAGAAGCAAAAGTCAAGCAGAAATGTACATAAATATCCAAGCAAAAATACAAAATACTGTGGCAGAAAAACGCAGCAATAGAAATCTTCACTTGTCACTGTACTGTGATTTTCATTTATCTAAGAGATAGAAGTGGGATAGACAGCTTCGCCACCAGATGGATTCACCACTGGCTGACTAATCGTACTCAAAGAGTAGTCCTCAATGGGTCTAAGTCTACATGGAGAGAATTAAGCAGCAGTGGGGTACTCTTAGGCCCAGTACTCTTTAATGTCTTCATAAATGACCTAGATGAGGGAATAGAAGGGGAACTAACCAAATTTGCAGATGATACTAAGCTGGCAGGAACAGCCAACACCCTAGAGCTCAGGCTCTGGATCTTGACAGATGGATCTTGACAGACTTAAACACTGGGCCCTATCTAACAAAATGAAATTCAATGCAGAGAAAAGTAAAGTCCTACACTTAGGTAAGAAAAACCAAAAGTATACATATAAACTGGGTAAAACCTGACTCAATAGCAGTGACTGTGAGAGGGATCTTGGAGTCTTGGTAGACAACCAGCTAAACATGAGCCAGCGCTGTGCAGCAGCAGCTAAAAAAGCCAATGCAACCCTAAGCAGCATTAATAGAGGGATACAATCTAGGTCTAGGGATGTACTAATACCACTCTATAAAGCCTTAGTTAGACCACACCTAGAGTACTGCATCCAGTTTTGGTCACCACACTACAAAAAAGATGTCGAGACTCTAGAGAAAGTGCAGAGGAGAGCAACCAGGATAATTAGGGGGCTGGAAACTAAAACATACGAAGAGAGGTTGCAAGAACTGGACATGGCTAGTCTAGCGAAGAGAAGGACCAGGGGAGACATGATAGCAGTGTTCCAATACTTGAGTGGCTGCTACAGAGAGGAGGGGGTCAGGCTATTTTCCAAGGCACCAGAAAGCCAGACAAGAAATAATGGATGGAAACTGACCAAGGAGAGATTCAACCTGGAAATAAGGAGAAAATTTCTGACAGTGAGAGCAATCAACCAGTGGAATAGCTTGCCTTTGGAGGTTGTAAGAGCTCCAGCACTTGAGACTTTCAAGAGGAAATTGGACTACTATTTGTCGGAAATGGTGTAGGGTCTCCTGCTTGAGCGGGGGGTTGGACTAGATGACCTACAAGGTCCCTTCCAACTCTGTTACTCTGTTACTGGCACTGTAGAATTAGAAAAAGTTATATAAAGCACATGGGGCTTTGTGTGTTAAGATTATCTGTTCCCTGCTTTCCTTCTCTTCCCTGAAAGAAACAGAAAAAAATAATTAAGTATTATCCAAGAATTGAAAACAATTAAAGAATACCTTATAATTTTGAATTATATAATTAGTTGGACTCATATCTATCTATCTATCCATCCATCCATCCATCCATCCATCCATCCATCCATCCATCCATCCATCCATCCATCCATCCATCCATCCATCCATCACTGTGTGTTGCATTATTTTGAGGGGACAGCACATTTACACTGTTATACAAGCTGTATACTCACTACTGTACATTGTAGCCAAGTGTCATTTCTTCAGTCACATGAAAAGATATACTTAAATATTTATAAAATGTGAGGGGGTGTACTCACTTCTGTAATATACTGTAAATAGTTATAGCTGAAACTTTGGGTGTAGCCGCAGAAGTTTTCCAAATTTGTACACACACACAAACACATACACTTTTACTCTTAAGAAATATCTTGCAAATCAAATATTTGTATTTATTTTCCTTATTTAATGTGATAAAAATTGGAAAGCCTTTAAGTTTTTTTGAAACTTGAGGCACAAGATGTTGAATTAGTTTAAAGCTTTATTGTAACTCATTCCATTAAAAAAACCATTTCAAATTTTTTATTTAGTCATTTGCATCTGATTCTTTGATGGACAATAATTCACAAGGACTACTGATGTCAGAAACTTGAGTTTTTACAACTAATGATCACATCTATTTATCTGGCCCTTCACTGGCTTCTAATGCATTCAGTTTTTTCAAGCATTAATGTCTTCTCCAAAAACTGTTATTTAAGAATTATGTGTTCAACACATGCCCACTGCTTCGATGGTCATCAGAAAAATACTCGATTGTGCAGAAATGTGCAACCTGACAATGGAGATTCACGGAAAAGACGACACGGATTTTTACGAAATATGGAATAAGGTATACAATTGGATTAAACAAAACCCAAAATTAAAAATTTGGCTATAAGGATGAAGATGAATTGAGATATATTCATAAATGCTTTCTTTACAAGCTGTAATTAAATTAATTAAATTACGGATGATATTCACCGATAATTACGATATGGAATGTACTTAAAATGTATATATAGACATTGATACGAAACAAACACTTTAATAACGCTGTTAAAGCATTGGACTATTTCTTGTTGTTGTTTGTAAATATGTGTACTTGTTTGTGTTTGTGTGTTTTGTTTGTGTCTTTTTTCTTATCGTAAAAATTTAATAAAGACTATTTTAACAAAAAAGAATTATGTGTTCAAAATATCTAAAATTTAACTTCATTGTTAGAGCTACTAGTGAGGCCTCTCAAGTTTACTTCATTATTAAATTATTTGTTGATGTTACCAGAGGTATTTTCCAACACCACAATTCAAAAGCCAAGATTTTCTGCATTTATTCATTTTGATGGCCCAGCTTTCACACTCATACATTACAATTAGGGTGTCTCTGACCTTCACAACATGTACCTTTGAAGTCATCCTATGGAATTTTGAACCTAGAAATATCTACTATTGTCACCTGTAAAGTTTTGTTACACATTATGTTAAATATCTTCTTTGCAGAGGTTCAGATTTTTTTTTTCAACATTGAATCAGAAGTGAGGCAGTTTGTTTGCCTCAGTAGAGTCCACCCAGTTATGTGGGGAGAATTCCCTTGTCCACCATAGTGCCCTCAAGCAACATATCAATCAATTGCACTAGAAAAAGCTGTAAATAAATTGGATTTTTTTATTTCCTCTCAGCAACTTGGTAGGGAAGGTCTCTTTTTGAAATCCTTCTGGGTGAGTAAACCTCTCTTCTCTGTGTGTTTCAGGCCCAGTAAAAAGCAATTCCAAACCTACAAGATATCTGCTAAACTAATATTACCCACAGATTCATAAGTGTCTTCCTTTTGGTAATATAATGATTAAATGAAAACAATATTAAATCTGAGCATTGAAAACCAATGTTGGCCCACTCTCTTTTCTATTATGGCAGACTGTCTACAATATTTGATTAATAAAACAATAAGACCAATCTCAGATTTATTGAGTGTTCAGAGGATGCTCTTTTGATTACTCCTTTTTAAAAATAGAATAATGGCTTTGATTAATGTTGAATACTTTTGATGTTAGCCACAGGGCTGACACGCATAAGCATATATACACAAATACAATAGAAAGGCCAGATAGATTTATACCAAAAGAGAGAGAGAGAGAGAGAGAGAGAGAGAGAGAGAGAGAGAGAGATTGCAGATTCCTGTACAAATAGAAATATCCCAAGGAAATTTTCTAACTCCAGTTCTTCTGAAAACAAATAAATCCACTTATCAAAGAGAAGCAGAAAAGATTACTCACTTTAGGAAGAGGTTTTACAAAAGAGGATATTTTGATTGTAGTCGTAATTCTCTTGTCTGCGGTTTGAACACACACACAAAGTTGAAGTGTGAAGAAACAAACACAACAAAAACAAAAACCTGCTAAGAATGAGAGCTCAACCAACTTTATACTCAGTATAGAGTTATTATATTTCATTAACTTGGTGCTGTTGACATGGTCACCATTCCATTGCAAGATACATACAGCGTTCCTTAAAAAATAATTCATTGATGAAAGAATCAAAATGATTGGCAAGTTGAAAAGGAATGGGAGCAAACTCAATAGATTTGTAAGATTTCAAAAATACCATAGTCAAATCCCAGAGCATAGAGAAATACTGTGTAATTTTGAGGACTCTGGTCTATCAGATATGCATCCTCCATTCTGCACTCTCTGATCCCTTATCTCTCCTGCTAATTGTCCTCTCCAGTACTGCAGGGGTGGGTTCTGGTTTCTCCCACTGCCAGTTTGCTCAGTGGTGCACATGCAGGCAAACGCACGTTGCGCAGCGTGTGTTGCGCAGTACTTAAAGAAAGCTTCTGCACATGTGCAGAAACAAAAAACAAGATACCAGCACCTATGGCGCCGCCAAGAAAACCAGCTCAGGGCCTTGGCAGAGACCCAGGCCGCCAAGTTACTACCGGTTCCATAGAACCAATCCGAACCAGGAGGAACCCACCTCTGCAGTACTGCACAAAAGCCCCAGGGGGTTGTAGTTCTTCAGAAAATTGGTGCATTTTTAAGCCACATGATTTTCAATGTATTGTTTTTGTAACATTTTATTAATGTTACAAGCACATATCTGACCTTAATCTGAGTTTGGAAGCCAAATAGATCCAAGGCTTCAAATACCACATAATATCAGTTATTAAAAGGAAGTGAAAAATCATCCCAAAAAGAAGTGAAAAACTACATTTGCTACTGCCAAGCAAACTATATAATTCTGTCCAAGTAGTTATCAAAAGTTGAAGTTCACATTAAGGATAATTTTCTTTTCTTTTCCCCTTTTTTAAAAGTTTGTTTTTAAAATTGATTTTTATCTGTTGCTTTCATTATATAGCAGTTTGGATTGGTTGGTTGGGTTTTAACACTGAAAGCAGGTTAAGATATTGTAAATAAATATATTAAATAACATAGTACAAATTATAGCTCTGCACAGGAATTTTCTCTATGTAATGGTGGCTGGCCATCTAGAAGAGTGGCTGAATTAGCACCAGAAACAAGAACTCTACATTCAGCCACAGTACAATAATTTCAGTAAGAGCACCAGAACTTATTTCAAAGAATCTGAAGAGACTCTTAAGAATAAAATAAGCTATTTGACAAAGACAACGATAAAGACAAAACTATTTGACAAAGAAAGAACATTTTCTGGAAATGGAAAGGCAAAATTTAGAATAGTTCTACGAGTTGTTTGAAAATGATACAGTCAAGAAACCTGGAAAATTTCAGCTTGTAGTCAATGGCATTTACATTTCATTGTTCTCCTTTAACTTTTTTTTAAAGAAAACAAAATTAGTATATAAGCACAAATCTCTCTTCATCTTTAAAGGGATATTTTCAGTGAATGGAGGAGTTCCTGATTAGTACAATTATTTGCAAATGTTATGTCATCTCACAAATTTTGCTAAATAATCTCTGTTAAGTATTAGATTTGTCACTGGGTTGCAACTGATGAGCATAATGCTAGCAAGTTTTGATAATGACATTTAAAAATAATAGTAATTAAAAAACAGGCAGTTCAAGATGTTGCCTCGCCAACTTTCTTTAAAATACTGATGGTCTATGCTGCCACAGTTATGACATTCAATATAATTTTCATATGCTTGGCATATAAGAGGGTCACATCAGCAAAAAGACAACACCAAAATGTACCCTGATGACATTTCAGTAATAGAATAGTGAACAATAGGACTAGACAGAATAAGACTGTTTAGATTACACATTTGAAATATACCCATTTTAAAATAAAACAACCCCCCCCCAAAAGATATAATAAGATATGGTCTATTCATATAAATTATCATTTTTGAATCTTATGGTGTTTTCACAGCATCAGATGCAGCTGATATTCAGCAAGCTGCAGTGACGTAACAGAAATATGAATTCTTCCCAATTATGTTCACAGAAGATGCTCCACCTGTATAGAAGTCTTCATAATCATAGAATCATAAAAGTCATCTCAATCATAACCTAAATTCCTTCTGTTAATGCTAACAAAGAAATGACAATACAGCAAGGAATACATTATCAGCCACAGTTATATTGTGGGCAATGTAAGCTTTTAAGGAAATCTCCAAATATGTCCCCATTATATCTTTTTAAATATGAAAGGATGAAGGCTATTGGAGATATTTTGTGACATTGATTTAATTTGATCAGTTAAGCTTCAATTCTTCATCATTTCTTTGTTGTCACCTTGGCTTTTGCCATTTTAGCTTTAGAAGAAAGAAAATAAAGGAATTTATCTAAATTATACTCTTTGAGAGGTATTGTGGCCTAGAGGTGGAGCTCTCACCTCACAGTCAGGACTGTGAATTCGATCCTAGGTAGTGGCAGACATTTCTCTCTCTAGGCACAAAGAGAAAATATCTGCTGTGAACTCCACATAGGCATCAGGAAGGGCATCCAGCCAGTAAATGCTAAGCTCAATTCAGTCGTCTGGTCTCCACTCCGATGCAAGGGATTACAGGGTCATTAAGAACATCTAAATTACTCTTAAATACATATAATAATATGTAAGGTCTGTTTAATGCATTTGCTTGCACTAAATTTAACTAAAATATGGTTCTGTTTTCCAAACTAATTCTCAGTTCTCTGTTGCTTCCACATGAGTAAAATAAAATAAAGGTAGAGAATTAAGGGGGAAACTGGAGGTGGAACTTCTTTCTCCTTGGAGATTTAACACATTGAGGACAGTATGCAATGCATTTTTAAAAAACATTTAAACAACAGTTCCACTCTGAGTCACAGGACTGGAAATGGAGTAAGGAAAGCTTAAATTAGAGGAATCAGAAACTGCCTGTCCCATGAGCATACAATGAAGGAATTTTTGGGGAACTTTTTTTTTAGCCTAGTCTGGCCCATTTGTTGACACTTCCTTTTTGCTTGGCTGGCTTCTCTTCCACACCAAATTTGGTCCCATTCTGTTCAAAGGTTAATTGATAGTTTGACAGACATACCTGGATAACTATTACTGTAAATAATTTATTTCCCTTCCAAGAAAAAGAAAACTTGGACAACAACAATTTCTAGAATCTTTTCCAACTAGTGACCATAGAAAATGTCTACGTTGTCTTCTGTTTAAAAACATAATACATACTCTGTGTGTGTGTGTGTGTGTGTGTGTGTGTGTGTGTGTGTGCATTTCTGCTTTCCACTTATGTTGCAATGATGTGCATGTCAAGCCTGAATTTGATTGGGGTGTAGGATTGTTTGTCTACTTGGGCATTCTGACCTGCATTCAGCTTGACACAGTTTGGAGCTGAAGGGGGGATGGAGCCTTCAGTCAAAACAATATTCCTAACTGATGAGTCAACCACATTCCAACATCTGGCTGACCTGAGGAGAGTTGTCGCTGAGCAACCATCTCCCATCTTGGTTGGACAATGTGACAGTTGTTTTGGAAACTTGAGAAACTGAAACTTATATTGGGGTGAAAAGCCCCAGAACTTTAGTACTGGCTTTTCAACAGTAGCGCACCTCGGAGTTTGATTTGTAATGCATTACTGGAGCCTGACAGTGTATTAATGCACTGGAAAATTCTGGCTATGGACCCAGATTGTTGGGGGCAATATGTTGACTCTGTAAACCACTTAGAGAGGGCTGTAAATGCACTATGAAGTGTTATATAAGTCTAAGTGCTATTGCTATTGCTATACTCTTCTCTGTGTTATGTGAATAGGAAGAAGACGTGATTAGAATGGTGGCATCAGCATCATTCTAAGTCACTACCCAATTACCTTGTCCATAGATATGCATTGGGTTGTTTTCTGTATTTTTATTCTGCAGCTTTTGACTGGATTAAGCCCATTTTCTTCTGTAGCTCCCAAGGAGAAGCTTTCTGGAGTACAGATGGATGATCTCACGGCTTCTCCTTTGTCCATGGAAGTGCCATCACTTGGGTGTAAGCCCAGCTGCCAGCTAATTCTTCAGCATGTCATTGCCATTTTACAAAAATGTCATTGTTCTACTCAGAATTCCAAGTTGAAAAATATGACAATTAAATAAATGGCTGAAGGGATTTCTGGAGTAGTTAAGAGAGGAGGGGAGATGATGAGTTTGTTAATATCTGTTGAAAAGTCATCTTTCTTTCTGTCTGGAAATCATCTACTTTAGTTTCTTTTAGTTTCTGTTCCGGTTTTAGAAAGTTACACTGCTGATGGAGAGAGAATCCTGAGATCTTTTATACAAATTGTTTCCAATTTTCATTGAGTAAGAAAAATTAGAAAGGCTGAAACCTGCCTTGAACTTAACTCCCCGTCCTCAAGATATTAAGTGTTGGAGATAGTGATTGCAATCTCACTTAGCATGGTCACCTACGTTCCAGGGTGCAGGCCCATGGCTTGCATATCTTTGTTGATGGTGTCTTGCCATCTCTGTTTTGGACACCCGCAAGGTCGCCAGCCATTGACTTCTAGTTGGTAGGCAGTCTTGGCCATGGTGGAAGGAGCTGCTCTCTGGACATGTCCATACCAGCAGTGTCGGCCTTCTCTCATCTTCTCTATAATTGGTGCCACACCAAAATATTGTTGAATGGTATCTTTTGTGATCTGGTCAAGAAGGGAGATGCACAATATGCTCTGTTGGATATCAGGCATCTCCCTTCTTGACCACATCACAAATGACACCATTCAACAACATTTTGGTGTGGCACTAACTATAGAGAAGATGAGAGAAGGCCAACTCCACTAGTATGGATATGTCTAGAGAGTAGCACCTTCTACTGTGGCCAAGACTGCCTACCAATAGAAGTCAATGGCTGGCGACCTTGGGGGCATCCAAAACAAAAGATGGCAAGACACCATCAACAAAGATATGCAAGCCATGGGCCTGCACCCTGGAGATGCAGCTGCCCATGCAAAGTGGCATTCAATGATCTGAAAAGCGGACCCTGCACCTGCAGGAATACGCTAGGAAGAAGAAGATAGTGATTGCAATCTCCCAACAGCTTATTATGAATTCTACATTTGTATACCTCCATGTGAGTCCTTAATTGTACTGAATCATAGACTCTTATCTCTTTTTGTCTGTAAATTAACATATTGTCTTAGAGCCAGTATATATATACCAATGACAGAGCTGAAACATCAACATATGATTTCTTTCTTTGCATCAAAATGTAGTTGGCTAATGCTGGATGTTGTTTTCTAAGTGATCTTTAGTAAAGCTCTATAATACTTGTAGTTTGCACTGTTCCAGGTGGAAGAACTCCAAGAAAAAAGAAAAAAGAAATACCCCATAGAATATGAAGGCAGTGATTAAATGTGACAGGGCATTTAAGAGGCTAAAATTAACACAATCCCCACTTACTAAAGAAAGGGAATTCCAGGTAATGACCAAGTAGTGGAGAAACTATGAAAAATGAGTAGCTGAGTTCCAGAAACTTTCAGCCTGCCTAGCATTTCCAAAATTGTTTCTCATATAGAAATATATAAGATTTCCTAAGTTAAAACATACACAAAAAGACTGCATTTCTTTTACCTCCTATTTATCTTTTTTTCCAAGGCTCCCTTGTGGAGCTCTGAAGCCTTGTAAAGCTGCTCAAATCCCTTACATCTTCCAACTGTGCACTTAAAATTGTACAAATGCTAAACCTGGTTTTTTTAAAGCTCTCTTTTAACACAAAAGACAAGGACGCAGAAACAAATAAGAGCTACAGGAGTTGGCAGTTGTGAGTATAACTGTTAGAGATAATTTTGCACCTTTCATGTTCATGATCCGTGATGATTTTGTCATAAGTTTCAAAATGTACAAGGAACATTTCATGGGTATCATTTCTTTCAAACACAGTATTAAAAATAAGATTCGATTTTATATCTATCTATCTATCTATCTATCTATCTATCTATCTATCTATCTATCTATCTATCTATCTATCTATCTATCTATCTATCTTCATAGAAGAGGGTAGAAGAAATGATAAGACATTATCCATTCATCCAAATTTTGATTAGCTGAAGATTTGATTTTCTTTCTTTCTTTCTTTCTTTCTTTCTTTCTTTCTTTCTTTCTTTCTTTCTTTCTTTCTTTCTTTCTTTCTTTCTTTCTTTCTCTTTCTTTCTTTCTTTCTTTATTTCTTTCTTCTATCAATCTCAGGGGGCAGGTATGTAAAATATTAAAAATGTTATCCACATGTATATACTGTATCAAGTTATTCACTTTGAGTAAGTAACCTCATGGAAAACACAGAAAAGTCAAGAATAGGAAGTCAGAGAAATTAAAGAAACAAAAAGAAAAAGAAACTTAGCTGAATATAGCTTAAAGAATTACTATTCTGTCTATCTCTCCATAACATTCCATCTTTGCAAAACTTACATCCAGAGCGTTCATACTTCACATTATACAGTGAAAATTTGCTCTTTAAACTTCATATCACTTTCTGAAGATTTAATCACCACTCAGTCATCTTTTTCTTCATATCTGTGATTTGATTGCCTTCCTTTCTAGTTGTTTTATTCTAAAATTTGACTCTCATTCATTCTTCCTATATGACCTCAATGCACTTTTTTCGTACCAATGACTTGGTTTTGTATTCATTCTGCTTTCATTCAACATCCATTCATTCTTGACCCTATGTCTTCTTGTTTTACAGCACGAGCCTCTTAAATGCTGCCATTCCCACTACATTCAGATTATTTTCATGTTTCTACTGAAATAGTGAACTCTTACTCCCATGTAGCATGATCAACTGAAGCATTCTTTCTACTCAATCATCAAATGTCATTCCTCAGAATAGACCATATTCTATCCACTATCTTTCTGCTAGCATCTGCAAAAACATATCTATTTTCCTGCCTTGACTAAACCTTTGCCAAGGTAATAGAAATTCATCCACTTCTCCTGGTTTTTCATCATTTATGTATAATCTCCAATTGCTTATTTCATTTCCCCTGTCAAACACATTAGTTTTGATACATTTGTTTCCATATCTATATTCTTTGTTGGATAATATAATATGTCTAACATTCACTAGAATACCATTAAGTTCTTATCCAACAAAACAGCAGATCAAAATGCATGTACTTTCATGCTCCAAACTTACACATTCCTAATATCACCATATGCATTCATATCAATGAATTCATTTAACAACCAAGAACATATCCTTGCCTTATTCTTTTGTCAATTCTGAACCATATACAAACAATATCATGTACTGTTATGTATGCTTTGCTCCCATTATATACCATTGTTACATCATTAAATGATTTTTGTTCCATG
Source organism: Diadophis punctatus similis (assembly GCA_023053685.1). NCBI lineage: Eukaryota > Metazoa > Chordata > Lepidosauria > Squamata > Dipsadidae > Diadophis > Diadophis punctatus. The sequence continues at coordinate 255,729,246 of JALIGW010000001.1, read as the reverse complement.
AAAAATATTCCATAATTCAAATTTATTCACTTTATCATAGATTTTCTCTAAATGCAAAATTGTACAGTGAGTGATGTTGCCTTCATTTATTTTTCAATGAAGCTGAACCAGAAAAATTGTCTGTATACCCCCTGTCTAGCATAAACCCTAATAAGTTATGTTTAAATATTAAAAGCAACAGAATATTTATTAACAGCTCTATTTAAGCTTGGAAGCAAGTATTGAGTAGACTGCCACTGGGTTCTCTCCTGGGCCCTATACTGGTTAACATTTTGACAATGGATAATAGGGTTGATGGACTGATGACACAAAGTTAGGAGGGGATAGATAATATCCTATATGAAAGAAGATGAAAACATTTTTTTTCAGATAGACTCAGATTCAATTCCAAGATGGAATGATTCAATAATTGTTTCATTTCTGACTCTGTGTGTGGTCATTTCTCCCTGTAGAGTTGATCTGCAATCTGACAGTCCTCCTAGAGTACCAGCTTTTGAGCTGAAGACAGCGGTGATGAGTAGTGCCTTTGCATAGTTCCATCTTGTTTGACGCTTATAAAACCTTTTGGACAGCAAGACTTTATTCATGCCTTGACCACTTGAATTGATTACTGTGGGTCTACCACTGAAAATGTTCAAATGTTTTAGTTGGTTCAGAATGCAGGAATCCAGCAGTTACATAAAGTTGTCAGTTTGTCCATGTAACACCCATGCTTCAAAAGTTGCATCAGTAAAGATCTCCAGACTCCAATCATCAGGGAGGGTCATCTACAGATCTAGAATCTCAAAATACAACTTTCTTTATTGTTGCCCCTGGAATAGCACTCTCCGGATATCATCCAGGGTCCCAGTCTGCTGACCTTCCATAAAGGTTTGGTTTTTCAACTAGCTTTTGGATTTGGGAAAGTGGGCTGTGTATTTATTTTTTCCCCTCATGGTAAGTGAAGCTACGTATGTGTGGGTTATTCCTTAGTGTTGAATGGGATGTTGTTGTTATGAATACTTCTGTATATTGTTTTAACTTTATATATTTTGTAGTTGTAAGCCACTATGCTTGGAGCAGCTTAGAAGCCTAATGAGTAAGTAAGGAAGCCAATCTAGATAGGCTTCATTACTGAGCTGAAATGAAATGGGGGGGGGGATTTAACAACATCTCAGCAGAAAATAAAGCAACGAATAGAATGGGAAAAGATCTTGTTTGACAGGAATAACTGTGTAAGGAATCAGGGTATCATAGTCAACTACTATTGACATGAAAGCGATGCAGCTGCTAAAAAGGCAATGTCAATTTGGAGTACACTAACCAGAATCCAGATCACAGAAACTATTTGTTCTGGTCTACTGCACCCTGGAATATTGTATCCACACTGGGTGTTGTCATTCAAAAAAGACAGTAACAAATTGGAGTGAGTTTCAAAAGAGGCCAAGGTTGATGGCAAAAGATTTGGAAACCAAGTTCTATGAGGACCAGTTAAAGGGTTAAGGTTTAGTAGAGACTATTGAGGAGAGCTATGATAGCAATCTCCAAATATTTGAAAAGATCTCATGAAAAAGAGGGAATGGGTGTATTCTATACTATTGTAGAGGACAGGGCTAGATACGATAAGATAAAACTATAGATATTAAACTGGAGTCCAGGAGGAACTGTCTGGCTCTATAAGTTCCCAGTTACTGAAACAAATTGCCACATGTGATAAATTCTCTTTCACTGGAGATCTTAAGACAGAGGCTAGATAGCCATCTGTCTATACTGCTTTTAGAGATCTTGCACTAAGGATGTTTTGGTAACTTCCAAATTTAGATGAACTCCTCTATTTTGGTAAATTTAGGAACTCAGAAGGAGAATGAGGGAGAAAAGTGTTCATCAGTCATTTTGCTCCATTCATCAAGAAAATAAGGAAGCACTATATATGCCTTGCTTCTTTTCTAGCTGTAACATCTAATAGCTAGTAAGCACTGTTTTGGCCTTACTTAAACAAATACTGTGGCTATTTCTTCCCAACAACACTGAATGCAACTAAAGTCAGTTTAGAGGTAGGAAAAGAGAGGCAAAAACTGACCCAATACACATCTTAAAAATGCATCCTTCAAAACTTAATGCAGCCTACTTCTGAGACATATAGCTGTACTAAATATGACATAAAGCTGTACTAAAGTATGGTCATGGTGTTCTTTTTTTTCCTTTCCCATTTGAGGTTGCAACTCATTAGAGATTGTTTCTTTAAGAAAAGCAACCAGTGGAAATAGAAATGTTTATAATATTGGGTCTATAAACATATGAGCAGCACATGCTGTTTACTTTAAAAAAGCAAAAAAAAAGTGGTTGTGCAACCTTATCAAGCATAGTTTGACCCTGAATCTACTACAACAGAACATATTTTTGATTTGAACTTTAGAGAGCCCAGGCTTTTTTTATTGCCTAGTGAATCATCTCTTCTGTATATACTTTAAGTATCAAAATCTCAAATGGCCACAGTGAAGTTATTACCCTGAAAAAAACAAGGTCATAGGAAAGCAAAGCTTTGCACTTCCCCCTAAACCTCATAAGATGACTGAAACAATCAACAAGGAGAGAGTGGTTTTTCTACCAAAGGATTTTATGATCCTTCTCTCTAATTGAGCTACTGCACAGATGGTCATAACTGATATTAGTCCAGTAACAAAACCTCTGGGGGTGATCCAGGTGGAGCATCACTAGACAAACTATTATTAGTTACCTTAACACTAATAACCAAAATCTACCAGACCAAACATTTCTAATTTCACAAGCCTTCCATTTTTTATGCATGTCCTTTTGCACCAATATTTAGCACAAGGTAGATGATATATATACAAAATAAGCAATTCCAAATTAATGCACAATATAACTACTACAAAGTAGCTCTCCATGCTACTCTGTCGAGCACAGCTTCTTTCAGTTGTTGGATGTTCATCTTTGTATGAGTTTTGATATTAACAAGACAGAATGTTCTTTGCTTGCCCCTTCTTGTTCCACTAACCATTTGCTAGTATTATGAGATTGCCAAAGTAATTAATGTACAATCAATCAATCAGAATAGAGCTGGAAGGGACCTAGGTGGTCTTCCAGTGCAACCCCCTGTTCAAGCAGGAGACCCTATACTATTTCAGACAAGTGGCTGTCCAGTCTTTTCTTAAAATCCTCCAGTGATGAAGCACCTACAACTTCTGAAGGCAAGCTGTTCCACGGAGAACAATTAACCTGTGGAACAGCTTGCCTTCAGAAATTGTGGGTGCGTCATAACTGGGGGGTTTTAAGGAGAGACCGGACAGCCATAGATGAACTTTAAATTTGCATTTTTAAATAACTCAAATTAATTCACTACTCCTTACTTAATAAAAACACAGTGAAATTATTTTTCATATCATACTATTCCTTAAGTATTGTGATATAGTTCTCAGGTTGAAAATAACCCCACAAAGAAATTCAGGAAAAAGCTGTGTGAATGAATGAATAAATATATATGATAATATATATGAATGAGCATACACACACAAAGAAACTGAAAAGAACATGTCTTTATTTTCATTCCAGTTTCTTTGTGTGTTCTTTTTAAAAGTTGGTCATTCATACCTAACTTGCATTTCAAAAAAGCTCTTCAGCTGTTTGTCCTTCCTGTATCCAAGCATCCCTTTTGTTGCAGTCACTCTATTCCTTCTTTGACAGCCATGCATATTCTTATCCCAAAATTTTCAAAAAGAAAACATATTACATTAGCTATGGGAGCTTCTTACTTAATCCTGTCCCTATATAAAGGAGGTCTAGGCTTGCTATTTAGAGTAGAGAGGAGTGTAGTGTAGTGCAACAGAATGGAACAGAACAGAACAGGAGAAGACTGGACTGGATTGGACTGGACTAAACTAGACTAGACTAGACTGGAATGGAATTGACTGTAATGGACTGGACTGGACTGGACTGGACTGGAATGGAATGGACTTGAATGGAATGGAATAGAATAAAATCATAAAGGTAAAAGAGACATTGGAGGTCTTCAAGTTCAACTCCTCCCAAGGCAGGAGACCTTTGTACCATTCTGAACAAATGGTTGTCTAATATTTCTTGAAAGCCTACAGTGATAAATAATCCAACTCCGGGAGGCAAGCCATTGTACTGATTAATTGTTCTCACTGTCAGGAAATTTCTCCTTAGTTCCAGGTTGGATCTCTCTTTGACAAGTTTCCACCCACTGTATCTTATCCTACCCTCAAGTGCTTTGGAAAATGTCAACCCCCTCTTCTCTGTGACAACCCCTCAATACCAGAAGACAGCTGTCATGTCATCCCTAATTCTTCTTTTCATTAAACTAGACACACCTAGTTCCCTTAACCATTCATCGTATGATTTAGCCTGCACCCGCCTTATCATCTTTGCTGCTCTTCTCTGCGCTCTTTCTAGGGTCTCAGTACCTTTTTTGTATCTTGGTGACTGGAACTGGTAACATTTCTTCAATTGTGACATTAATTTATTGAATGAATTTTTTTCCTGAGAATTTAGGAAGTAATCTGTTAAAGTTAGATAAGTTTCTTTGATGACTTCTTTTGCCTTGTTTTGATCTGATTTCTTTTCTGCACAAGCCAGTTAAGATTGTCACTCAGTTCAGGATATTTTGCTGGAACCTGTGGCTATGTACAAATCAATTGCAAGCCAATTTTAAAACACAACATGACCTCCCTTATGGAAAGCCTGAAGAAAAAGAAGATAAGCAGAATAATAGTGGTTCATTATTGAGAATAGCCTTTAGAAGGAAATTGTCTCACATTCCTAGTTAATTTCAAAGCATTCTTACCACTTCAATTTATGAATACCTTCTCTATAGGGAAAAGAATTTAATGTAATGGTCATAGGAGACTTATGAAAGTTGCATTTTCAAGCTAAGTGTACACATTTATCTAACACATAAAGATATATGCCCTTTTTCTCTGGGTACTTGTATATTTATTAGCTATGAAACAGAATTTCCATCAGAATTTTCACCATTAGGTGAAGCCATCAAGTTGATGTCAGTGTGGGTTTTGTTTATTCATTATTCTGTCCATTCAATCACTATTTAACTATTTAATTGTTTTACAGAGCATACACACAAAAGTCAGATTTGTATTCTCTTTTAACCGTCCTTAAAAACATTATGAATGTAAGATGGATTTCTCTAATCAATACCATTTTGTTATTTCATTTTTGTTGTTTAATGCAGCTAGTCAAACATACTATCTTTCACTGAGAGTTTCTTATAATACACATTTAATCAACCACTTATCATACATAGATTTCACAATATATACGATTTTTGTATGCTCTTTTGTTCAAAACTTTTAAAGATGAATGATAGCAACATTTCATGCATTCAAATCATGTTTATACTTATATATATTATCTAATACGTGCTTGACAAAGTAAATAAATAAATAAAATAAACAAGGCAAGCATATTCTTGATAGCTTTGTTCTAACACACCAAAAGAGACACTGGAATCAAAAGATAATTATCGTAGCTTCTGTAAGATCTAGAAAATGAGAACAAAAGAGAGTTCTTTGAAAGAAAAAGCTAATGAGTTACTTAATTTCCTTTATTTTATTTATTTATTTATTTATTTAGACGCTCTTATAGGCCGCCCAATCCCGTGGGACTCAGGGCGGCGAGGAAAACAAAGCAAAGGGGAGATGAAGAAAAATAACCAAGGCTCTTGGATATGAATTAGGCCTGCCAAAAAGGCATGAGATGGAAGAATAGGAAGATGATAAGGAACACAAAAATAAAAGAAAGGATCAAACTGGGAATTAACATACTAATCTTTTAAAAATTTAGGGTCCCTTATCCCTTGGTACCTCCAAGTAGCAATCAACTCAAAAGAATGTAGTTTCCCAAGCTCTGACATTTGCAGTCAATTCCAAGGAAAGGACATATTGTTAAGAGCTATTGAATAGATGCATCAAATTAGCAAAAGTTGTGTCCTTTCTTAGGCTTTCAGCAGGTGCGCATCTACAATGAGAAATCTGAAAAGTGTCATGAAAATGCCCAGGGTTCCTACCATTTGCTGTTTTCCTGATTGCCATGTCACAAAAATAGATTCAAGCTGTATCCTTATCTGTTCCTTTATTATCTTTGTCAGAAGAATGAAGTATCTGAATGTTAATACCGAAGACTGTCTGGGAAAAAAAAGCAGATTGCTGTATGGCTTTAACCTTTTCAATATTTGAGATTTGATTGTTTTGCTGTTCAGATGCTCTCATATGCCAGCAATCTGGACAGAAATACGATGATAGCCATTCAAAAGAGTGATACTTTAAAAGGCTGAAGGTATATGGTTGTTTATAAATGAAATAAATTATCAAGCACAACGGACACAATGCTATGGATATTGCTGTTCCAGGGTGAACTATTCTAGTTAATTAAGACAATTTTGTGGAGAGAAGAGCTTCATTAACATTGCAGTAAATTCAAAACAATCAATACTGAATACAGTCAATGTTGCCTGATAACTTCATTTTCTCCTGCTGAAAAAAGAACTTTCTAATAAGCAAAGTCATAGGACAAAAAGTGTGTGTGTGTTTGTGTTTGTGTGTGTGTTTGTGTGTGTGTGATTGAACTTCTAGTGAGCAGTGAGTTAGCCTGAAGTACTGCATTCTAACCACTGCACCACCACGGCTCTTATAACTGTAATGGAGCCCAGGATTTCCATTGTAGGTTATACCAGTCTTAGGTTGATGCACTGTTGGGTGCTAGAATGAAACTGATACTTGATCACAGCAGTATGTTTATTGCTAGTCACTATTTACAACAATGTCATCAGACTAACTGCATTGTCTTAGGACAACTAGATAAGCACCCTGGGGAGAGGGGGAGGGTCAACTCTCCATCGCTTCCTCCCCTTCAGGGATTCCAGGCTAGCCAGTCTCTTAACACCACCTACTTTAGGTGCAGGTTCCACCACAAGTGCCCACATGACCATTCCAATTTTATATATTTTGTGGTAGTTATTAAGCAAATGCAGTAGTCATTAAATGAACCCATTGCACCCAATGCATGTTTGTTTTTTTACTGGAAACTGGAAGTAAACATTGTTTTTTAGCAAAAAAAAAAGTCATAAATCATGATCATGTAATGCAGCAGTTCTCAACCTGGGGGTCGCGACCCTTTGGGGGTCGAATGACCCTTTCACAGGGGTTGGGAGACTTCGCCTGGACGCCGCCATTTGGGTTCTTTTACCCTCCGCGCATGCGCAGAACGCTTTGCCCATGAGCAGAGGGTAAAAGAACCCAAATGGCGGTGGCATGGCGGGGGTTGCAGCAGCGGGTGTGGCGGCGGGGTTGGGCACGGTGGAGGCACTGGGGTGGGGCGCGGGTCATGGCATTAGGAAGGTTGAGAACCACTGATGTAATATATGATACTGCAAAAGGCTGTAAATGAATGCCAGTTGCCAAGCATCCAAATGTGGCAATCATATGACCACATGGAAGATTGGGGAAGCACTGGAACTTTGAATCCAGATCATAGATACATTTGGGGAGGCCTGTTATAATTTTGAATGGTTGCTAAGTGAGAAGTCATAAGTCAAGGACAACCTGTACTTTTAGTTTTTATGTTTTGCTCTGGTTCTAAGTCTTTCCGGTTACAGAGCTGTACAATCAGAATCCTGACACCCAACTTGATTTCTTTATTTTTCATGAAAAATCTTTACCAGATTGCAGCTGATTCATTCATTTGCCACAGAAGTGCAAGCTTCCAAGTCAGATATAAAAGGAGGTTGCATATACAAAGAAGAATCATAGTAAAAGCAAACGTCTATGTCCTTAGAATTCTGAATAACGGTATAACTTTACAATACTGACAAATAATGGTATAACTTTTCTATTGCACTCAATATCTTCCACTATTAATCTGTGAAATGCTGGAGGCTATGAATCTGCATGATGTTAGTATTGTAATTATAAGTGACTCAACGACAAAGTAAATATATGAAAAGCCAGTTTGAAGAAAAAAGTGCAAATGTTGTGGCTTTTGATTAGGTAAACTATTTCAAATTTAAGAGACAGGAACAGAATTATAGAGAAATAGTGCGAGAAAATGTGGCTGAAGACATTTATATCTGGAGAGTTCCAAAATAAATATATTTGGAAAATATGGCTCAGAGACTTTTCAAGGAGGATGAAGAGACTGACATTTTGGAAGCAAAATTACTTCCCAAAATAGAGTGCAGACATTCAAAGGCAGTTCAGAGTTCAGCACTCTGTGAAAATTTGCAGACTACTCCCAAAAGCTCAAGATAAACAGCACTTGAAATCTTTATTATCCTTCCTTATGAATTGGGTTCCTTGTCTCACCTCTCCAGCTCTGCTTTGGTGACACGAGGTCAACTAATCCTTCTGTGGACAGAAGTCTGGGATAACTAAGAATATGACTTCCATGAAACTATTCTCCTGAGGATTTTGAAGGTCACTTTCCATACGTTTCCTTCATGACATTTTCGTGCTTCCTTAGCAGAAAATGCAAAGTGGAATTAACTTTTTCAGGGCCTATATGTATTGTATTTAAATCTTTTTAATATATTTTATATAGATGCTCTGTTAAACAAGTTATGTTGGTTCGCTAAAAATTAAACTCTAAAAGTAATAAAGTTGAAATAATAACAGAAGAAGCAGTGCAGTTCTGAGCACATGTATGGGGCAAGCCAAAGAAGCACAACAAGAATGCAAATTGGATAAAAGAGGTGACCACCTGAAGCACCATTTGAATACCATCAGTACTGACAAAATCACCAATGTAAATTGCTAAAGGCAGCTTTACTAGGAATAACTTACATCCTGCAACAATACTTTTAACACCATCCTACAGCAATATCTTGTCTATTCTAGGTCCTTGGAAAGGACTCAATAGTGGATAAAAATGCCAAGTCCAGTCAAAACATCTGGCTGACTATGCAATGAACTTTAATAATATCCTCCTCCATGGATATCCTCCTGTCATGGGAGTGGGGGGAGGGCTTGCAATATGCTGATGAGGTGGAAAACTATGCTGGGAGTTTCTGTGTTCTATACTAATGTATTCTATTCAGGCAGTACTGTATTCCAGTGTAGGATTCTTTTCCTGTTTTCTCATAATATTAAATGGGTTGGCCAATGGACAAGAAAATGGAAGGCTTACAAGGTGAAAAAGCAGTAAAAGAAGTTTTTTGCTAATACCAGATCTTACAAAGAGTAGGAGGAGGAAAGCAAAACAGTGGACAAATGTATATACCGTATTTTTTGGAGTATAAGATTCATCTTTTTGACCCAAAAAAGAGGGTGGAAATGTCGGTGCGTCTTATACACTGAATACAGCCATTTTTTCCTCCCGAAGCCCTGCCCCCGCATCCCATTTTTGCAAAAAACATTTTTGCCTTCCCCCACCCCCTAGGAGCGCTCTGCAGGCTTCCTAAACCCTCTGCATGCCCTGCTTTTGCAAAAAAAAATTGGGCAAAAAATGGGCCATTTTTTGCAAAAAAGGGGGTGTTTTTGCCTTCTAATTACCCATCTAGCATGACTAGAGGAGGAATTCTGGGAGTTGAAGTTCACTAGTCTTAAAGCTGTCAAGTTTGAAGACCCCGGGGTTAGGGGTGTAAGGGTCTTCAAACTTGGCAAGTTTAAGACTTGTGGACTTCAACTCCCATTCCTGAGCTAGCATGAGTGGAGGAGGAATTCTGGGAGTTGAAGCCCACAAGTCTTAAAGCTGTCAAGTTTGAAGTTTGCAAAAAAGTGTACATGGTTGTAAAAAGTATACATGGTTGTAAAAAGTATACATGGTTCTAAAAAGTATTCTGCTATACTGGTATTTTATTAAATAATATATTACTACACCATTTGGTTCAGAATACTTTTTTCCTTGTTTTCCTCCTCTAAAATCTAGGTGCGTCCTATACTCCGGTGCATCTTATACTCCAAAAAATACAGTATTTGTACATATAAATTCGAACATTTGGTGTATTCTGAGATTTTATCAGGAGCCCCATAAATCACGAGCCCCATAAATATTTCAGGGATCAACTCTAGAGCTAGGGATTAGGTCTTTATTAGAGAATTCTTCATTTTTAAATTAGAAATTGCTGCTTGGTCAAATTTCAGAATGTATAAAAATTAAATGTTCAAATGCCTTCCTTCCGGCAAAGCCATCAATTCCATCTGAGTTATTTCCATTATCAATGTTTATGTCACCATACCTAATAGCACAAACTGAGCTTTACAGTATAATTAAATTGTCAGTTTGTTTGTGAAAGTTTGAGAAAAATGTCAACACTTTGAGAATGATAATGTAGTGATATTCCTCCTTTTGAGTATGAATCTTTCTTAAAAACAACTACAAAGTTCCTCAAATAACTGAATCACATTCATAAGAAATAGGCATGTTTTGTCTTGCTTATTCAAAATTGACACACAGCTGTAATTTCCTCATGTCTTTCCATTGATTGTTTCATACTTTTCTTACCAAGTCAAAACAAAGGACAAGAACTGTTAAGATCTTTTAAGCAATAATTCATATTAAAAGGCTGGTCATCAGGAGAAATTTTTGGCAAGATGGAAATGTGCTGTGCCACCATTTCATTTTTTCCCCTCTTCCTCCTTGAGATATAGCAAGGTGAAGAAAATGAGTAGGACTTCCGGTTTTGGAGCGCTTCATCGCAGACATCCCTCGTTGGATGCCTTTCCGATCTTTGTTAAAAGCCGCCAGAACAGCTGTCTGGCGGCTTTAAAATCTCTTCCCCGGGCAAAGGGGAGAGATGAGAGCCTGACAGGAGGGGTAGAGCCCCCCCAGCGCCCTAGGAGCCATCTGGCAGGGCGCGAAGGGAGAGCTCCCCATGCAGCCTGTCTCCAGCTCCGAAGATCCGGAAACCTCTGCCTCTGCAGAGCTAGATGGAGTGACCAGCCGCTGCTTCAAAAATGGGATTTATAACTACATTTAAACTATAGAAGCAGACAGAGAGAAACAGGCGTGAGATGGGCAAGTACTGAAACCTCTTTTTTCCTTTTTTTTTTCAACTCCTGGGTAAGCTTTCACTTCGGCAAGGGAACAAAGGAAACAGAGTAACAATATGGCGATTGAGAAGTGAAAGTGACTTTCGTTTCCCCAGAGGCTTTTTTTTTTTCTTTCTCTCTCTCTTATGGAAACTTTTAACTTGGAAAAATGGTTTTTTCTTTCTCTGTCTCCTAACTCTGGATTAAAGTTATAATAGAAATATTTTCAATAATAAAAGACTATCTGATTTTTAAACTGGAAAGAACTTTAATCAGGCAACTGGCTTTCTTTCTTTTTTGTACTCTTTTGAAACACCAATGGCTTCAAAGTTTGGAAAGACTGTTTTGACTAAAAGAAATGACTATTCATCTGGATATATTTCTAAAATGCAACTTAACACTGAGCTAACACCTCCACAGCTTTTGACACCTGAAAATTTATTAAATAATTTAAAGATTATGAAACATGAACTTACTTTGGAATTTAACCAGAAAATAAGTGAGATAGACCATAAGATGCAGGCTGCTTTGAAGAATATGAATCAACAACTAAGATTTGATGTGTTAGAGGTTTGCAAAGGCTTAGCAACAAATATTGAAGTTTTGGCAGAACGTATTGAAACAAATAAACAAGGTTTGGCAACTTCGGTGAATTACATAGATAAAATCCAAAACGACATTGCAAATTTTGAAAAAGAGGTCTTAATGACTCAGTTCAGATCTATGGAAGTTGCTATAAGGATTAGAGGTTTGAAAGAAGGATTATATGAAAATTTAAAAGGCAGGATGGTTGACATATTGGATCAGGTGTCTGGAATTTCTAAAGCGGAATTGGCTACACAAATCGACAAAACATACAGAATCAACTCGTGGTATGCCAAACAAAAGCATCTACCAAGGGATATTGTCATATATTTTACCACAAGAGCTTTACGGAACAGAATTATACAAGCAACGTTTAACAATAATCTTATGGTGAATGGTCAGGAACTAAAGATTTGGAAAGAAATCCCCTCTAAAATGCTTAAAGCCAGGAAAAGCTATACTTTTTTGATTGATGAATTTAAGAGATTAAATTTACAATATAAATGGGAAGCACCAGTTGGAGTAGCAGTGAAATTTTCTGGAAAAAGATACCGGCTCAACACGATAAAAAAAGCTACTGAATTTTATGTCAATGTTCTAAAGGCTGATATATCCAAGATTCCAGAAGAAGGGTGTATGAAAATAAAAGAGGAGGAGGAGGGGAAGCCACCTTCGATGGATCAAAAAGAAATAGACTCAAAAATCCAAAAGGAGTGCCTGAATCAGATAGCTGGGGAAAAGGAGATGGAGGTTTGGGAGCAGACGGGAGACGACTTGACAAATTTGAATTTATTGAACTATTAAAAGATGAACTATCAAGATACAAAACGATGTGATGTTGAAATATATTGGATGGATAGAGACTAATATGATTGTATTTTATCTTTTCCCTATCTAATGATTACTTATGCAATATTTAGTTAAGTTTTATATAATTTTGAGGTTATTTTTAATGTTGATAATATCAGATATATATAGTTTGTTGAAGATTTGTTTATTGTTTATTCTTCTTTTATTTTCTTTTTTTGTTTATTGAAGTTAATGATGAAATTTAATATTTGATGATTACTTATGTAACATTTAGTTAAGTTTTATCTTAGAGGTTATTTCTAATGTCAATAATATTAGTTTAAGATTTGTGTATTTTATATTTAGTTATTACTTTTGTAACATTTACCTTGTATAAGATAGAGGACTGAAGGGAGGAGGTAGGAGGTTTGTTTGTTTGTAGTGTTAAAGAGTTTTCTCTTTCTTTCTTTCTTTTTTTTTATTCTCTTTCTTTTTTTTCTCTCTCTTTTTTGTATCTTTACTATTGTATAAAAATGCGATATATTAGTACTGTATAGTTTGGAGTTGAAGCTTTTTTAAAAATAGTGTTCTTTTTTTCCTTTTTCCTTTTTCTTTTTATTAACAATTTAAACTTATTATTATGCCCTGTATTATCTCTGGGAAGTCCGGGGGGGGAGGTGGGGAGGGAAGGGGGTGGGTCTGGGGGGGGGAAACAAAAATGTTTGTACTTTGGATTTAATATTTTGTTACCACTTATGTAAGTTTGTACTAATAAAACTTTTTTGAGAAAAAAAAAAAAAAAGAAAATGAGTAAAAAGAAATAATGATTACTGTATTTTTCAGAGGATAAGACGCACCGGAGTATAAGACACACCTTAGTTTTGGGGGAGGAAAACAAGTAAAAAAAGCCTCTGTCTCCAAGCAATTTGCCAAACAGCAAACAGCACAGACGATATACACTGTTTGCTGTGTATTTCTGTACATGTGTGCTTGACCCATAGAAATAGCAAAGAATTGGAGAAATGTACATTATGCCAGAAAGTTTTCTTAAATGTAGTCACACTAACTCCTCCCAATTATTTAAATAGATCTATTCCAAGGTAAGTCAGGATTTAACTCTAATACTAAACAGGACACTGTTACATTTCAGACTATACTTGTACAGAGCTGTTAAAATTAATTAAAATTTCTGGAAGTATACATCATTCTCTATTATTTAAAAGCAGATACAATAGCACTGGGCCTCTTCAGAGCAAGCATTTATTTTAAAAAGCTTCTTTATTTTGTTAAGTTGTCTAGATTTACAGGGGTCTCCAACCTTGGCAACTTTAAGACTTGTGGACTTCAACTCCCAGAATTCCACAGCCAGCAAAGCTAACAAAGCTGGCTGTGGAATTCTGGGAGTTGAAGTCCACAAGTCTTAAGATTGCCAAGGTTGGAGACCCCTGGCTTTAGAACAATAATAAAGCAGTCTTTAAAAAATAAGTCTAATAATTTGAACATTCTACAGACATTTATAGTTATTCACTTACCCCCTTGCATCCAGTTCAGCAGAAAATAAAAATCTGCGTGTCTCTGCCAGCTATTTGCCTCTTTGCAGCCAGTTTCAGTTTCATTTTAGCACATGGCAAATCAGCTGGGGATCGGGAAGCTGCTATGGACTCGCTTGTCTTAACAGGCTCTTCCCTCTTTGCTGCAAACAGGTAAATTGCTGGAAGACAGAGGCCAAAGGCTGGGTGGGTGGGGCTACATCTGGTGTATAAGATGCACCCAAGTTTTCACCCTCTTTTGGGGGGGGTAAAAAGGTGCATCTTATACTCTGAAAAATATGGTATATTCCTGTGTTGTGGATTGGTGGGGTGGATGGATGTGGGAGAGAGATAAAATGCATATAAACATAAAAATATTTTTCCTCCTCCAACGGCCTATTAATCTTACATACTGTACTGCATCACCAGCTTCATAAGAAGCTATTGCAAAACTGGAGGAAATGGCTTTCAGTAAGAAATTTACCAACCCTTCTCATTAGGTAGAAACCTGAAGGTGATAGTTCAAATAGGAGATAGAGACAGAACTTTTCTCCAGATTTTTTTTCTGACATTGCAACGAGTGATTTCAAAACTAGTAGGTCCCAAGAGAGATTGATACATATCTGAACAGAGGATGGATCTCAGTTCAGCTGTGTCCTCAAAGGATTACTGGAAAGGTAATGTTCTGAAATGTTCTGGAAAGGGTTATTATGATCAAATACCAGCTCAAGACAGCATGATATTGTGCCAGGCTTTTTCTTTCATCCTGCTGCAGGCAGAGTTCTGCAAACAACTTGAATTTTTCCTCCCTCAAGAAACTTGGAGTGGGCCCTGAACAGCCATCTAAAGAAAACAGCTTCTACAATCCAAGGCAGAATTTTCCTAGAGAAATTTAAGCAAGTGGCTACTCAGCAAGATGGAGATAAAAAGGGAGTTGGCTGCCTCATCGTAGATTGGTTATGACCACTTTTTTGGAGAAAGATTTGAGAACTCTGAAAGAGTGTGTGTGTGTGTGTGTGTGTGTGTGTGTGTGTATGTGTGTGTGTGTGTGTGTTAATAACACACTCAAGAAAGGACAGAGCTCAGAGATTGAGGGTAAGTTTGCCTGAATGGAAAGGAGAGAGCTTCAGCCCTAGCATTTGAAATATATTTCCACAGAACCCACCCCAAATACACAATATAATTTTTCAAAGTCGTAAAACAAAAAACATTTGTCATCAAACAACATGATGAAAGGAAAATAATCCACAGTATCCCAGAAATTAGTCATAGTATTGCAAGATTGTGTGTGTGTGTGTGTGTGTGTACACACACACACACACACACACACACACACACACACACACACACACACACACACACACCACAACCAATTTTTATAAGGGGGGAAAAACCCTAAGTGCATATGTGTTGTCCCTGCTTCTACTGTTATAGCAATAGCATTTAGACTTATATACCACTTAATAGTGTTTTACAGCCCTCTCTAAGCAGTTTACAGAGTCAGCATATTGCCCCCAACAACCTGAGTCCTCATTTTACAGACCTTGGAAGAATGGAAGGCTGAGTCAGCCTTGAGCCCCATCAGGATCAAACTCAAGGCTGTGAGCAGAGTTAGCCTGCAATACTGTATTCTAACCACTGTGCCACCACGGTTACTACCCAAACCTTTATAGACAAAACAAATATTTGAAAGGGGAAGGGAAAAAAATATGAAGAAACAGTTTTTTCATGATAATAAATAATCAATCAAATCAGTGTAGATTTATTTTGCAGTACATTTGAAAGCAGATGTATCAACATTATTTCATATATAACAACTACAGTATATCTAAAGTCAGGTACCTTACATAATGTAGTGTATAACATTTATATCTAACTATTATAAATGACTGAGCTATAAGGGACTCTTGTGGATTTCAGAATTTAAACGTTAGAACATATATAAACATATTTATGGTTTGAGAGATATCACTGCTATTCATAAATAAATTTAAAAAATTACTTATGTGCACAGTGCTGGACAACTTTATAAATCTATATGAGAGTGCCTCAAAATTAAATATTATTGCCCATGTGGTAAAATTAATTCAGTGTGGTAATCTGAATAAAAGAAGGATAAAGGAATTTCATACAGAATAGGAATGAAGTTGATAATGCTGTAAATCAATATCTACTCATAACCTTCCCCTTACTAAATTTCTGCCTTGTACAGAAGCAACAGACATTAGATCTCTGCAAAGCTTCAAAGGAGCACTTGACTTTGACAAAACTTTTAATGAAGTCATTTTTGTCCGCTTCAAAGCCCCTCTCAGATTTCTCCTGCGGAGCTCACTCAATATTATGTACCACAATATGATAATGTCTTCAACTGACCTACAGCAAAAGGTAAAATTATCTGTAATTTACTACATTGATTGGAGTCAATTAATATTTCCATCTTTATGGGCAATGCAGTATGCATTGTGTTGATCCACATCCTACTTTCGAGATTATTATTATTATTATTTTTTAAAAAAATTGTACTTCCAATTTTGCATTCTAACATTGCAACATTATTCTGTTTCTTTTCTTTCTTTCTTTCTTTCTTTCTTTCTTTCCTTTTTTTTTTAGAATAGAATTCTTTATTGACCAAGTGTGATTGGACACACAAGGAATTTGTCTCAGGTGTATATGCGCTCAGTGTACATAAGGAGAATAAAATACATTCATCAGGAATAAGAAGATACAACACTTAGTGATAGTCAAGGTTACTAATAAACTATCAAATTGTACTAGGAAACAAGTAAAAACAATATAATTGAAAGATACAAGCAACATGGTTATAGTAATAAGTGGGAAGAGATAGATACTAGTAAGGAAGAGAAGAAGAATAGTAATACAGTCTTAGTAAATTATTTGACAGTGTTGTGGGAATTAGTTGTTAAGCAGAGTGATGGCATTTGGGAAAAAACTGTCCTTGTGTCTAGTTGTTTTGGTGTGCAGTGCCCTATAACGTCTTTTTGAGGGTAGAAGTTGAAACAATTTACGTCCAGGATGTGAGGGGTCTATAGATATTTTCACAGCCCTCTTTTTGACTCATGCAGTATACAAATCTAAATAGTAGATTGGTATATATATATAAACACAAACAGGAGAATTAGTTTCATTTCAGCAGAGCAGATAAGCACAGAGCGGAGAGTACAGAGTGGACCAGAGAACAGAGTGGACTGAGAGTACAGAGTGGACCAGAGAACAGAGTGGACTGAGAGTACAGAGTGGACTGAGCCACACCCAGCCTTAAGCTTAAGTTTCAATTTCTATTCTCTGCACAGACTCAGAAGTGTTCAAGATCCCATTGGCTGATTTCGTTGCTATGCCTATTCATTGGCTGACCTTGTTACCATTGGCTCTCCCAGTTCATGAATATCTTAACACAGATGACAGACTCAATAATTCCTCTGTAGAACTGAATTAGCAGCTCCTTGGGCAGTTTGAGCTTTCTGAGTTTGCGCAGAAAGAACATTCTTTGTTGAGCTTTTTTGATGATATTTTTGATGTTAGATGTCAATTTTAAGTCTTGAGATATGATAGAACCTAGAAACTTGAAGGAGTCTACTGTTGATACTGTGTTGTCTAGTATTGTACGAGGTGGTAGTATAGTATATTTTGTCCCCATTCCTGAATATTCACCATTTGTACAGTTCATATAATTAAAGAAAAAAAGCCTTCATTGAATATGGTAGAAGAGGGTTGGAATAAACCTACTTCTGTGAGGAATGGCCCTAGCATTGATAGGAAAAATTCCACAAATTTGCTGCCTGAAACCCATTAGCCCTCTTGGAGTATTCATAAACGGGCCTCGTGAGGGAACACAGACCAGCTGCTTATAACCTCCTTCTACCATCATCTAGATACATTAATGGTTATTTTGGTCTTGTCTTTACTATGTTACACTGTACATCATTTCCTCAGGATAAATGCAGTACTGATCCTCATTTTATAGCATATCTATAGTTAGTTACTTAGGCCATTGCTTTTATTTTATACTTTTCTACACTTGTTTATTTTTCTAATTTTCAAAGCCTATTTTTTACCATTTCCTGAAGGGTTGCATGCTTTGGGAATGATGACCTTTGAATTTTATTTATTCATTTGTACATTTCCCTGAGTAATGTTTTACTTTTTCTTGTGTCATCAGCTTGTATTTCAACAACATTACTGACTTACTTTATTTTTTCATGACACTGTCCTCAGGATTGATAAATGACTGCACTTTCTTTTAAAGGGGAAATGTATTTATTTGTGGGCAATATATGTGTTTCTAAAATTATCTCCTTGTTATAGGAGCAAGCATGCATTCCATTTAACCTTTATCTCCTTTATTATGTTACATGTTTTCTTCTATTAAGCCATTGAAATTAGAGTTCAGCTTTTGCTCATTTGATGGGATTTTAATGCATATTTGCAGTGAATGTTGGCCTTAAGGACTTAATGACTATTAGTTAGATGAACTCAGTAGAATCCATATACAGAAAGTGTTTTCTGCTGTACTCTCAGATTATGTAATACATTACCTTGAAAACTGTCTCCTCGCCCTCCAAATTTGTAAGAACAGTTAAGACAAATAGCTTTGCATCTTGTACATTAGTGTTTTATAATTTCTTATTGTTGGTGCCTGCCTGAATAAACAGTTAGGATATAAATGAATATAAAATATTTTGTGTTATGTTGATGAGATCCAATCTTCATAAGAAATGTTTTCCTTCTAGACATAGCCTGCAGATAAATGTAAACTATGAGATATTATAGCATTGTGATGGATGTCCAAGTAAAATTGCATTCATATTGAGATATCCAAACATAGGAAATGGAAATCTTGTTCTGCTACGTCCCATACATGATGGCTTTTAGTTCCCACAATCCCAGCCCATAATAACCATTGGCTATGATGTTAAAAGTTATAATGTTTTAGGTCTATTACATCTGAAAGACATATAAAGATGATGGAAGTGCCATGTACATACAAGATAAATAAGTTATGATTTATCACACAATCAGGCAGACGTTTGTTTATTTATTCATGTCACAGAAGCATCGCAACTAAAATAAGGCATACTATATGATGTGCCATTTAAAATATAAAATACAAAATTAAAATATGTGCAATCTTGCCCAGAAACTAGCAACATTAATTGCATTTTGTCATGCTGACATGAGGTCCTCAAGAGTACACTGATTGGGACACAAAAGGCTGGTATACATACGTATGTGTTGTCTGCATGTCACCACAATAGCAAAGAGCAGAAGCAACTGGATAGCACCATTTGTTCAGAGTGTCTCTGGATCTTGTTGTACCTGTGTGCATGCTTCCCAGCTTTCATCAGACCCAAGTGCCAACTCCTTCATTGGTTACATTCAGGGGGACATGGAAGAAGCCTCCCGGAAGAATGTACACTGTTAACACATTTGGGTGTCCTCTGGACAACAGCTTATAGCTGGCTAATCCTTTCAATCCAGAAGCATCCAAAGTCAGATGTTTAGACTGGATTTGGTCTTTTTGTCCACCTATCAAATCCTTCCCAAGGACCTAGGATAGGCAGATGTGGTTTGATGGTGTTAAAAGTTTTGTCATAGGATGTAACCTATTCCAAGCAAAGCTGTCTTTTGCAATTAATTAAGGGTGGTTTTGTCAATGTCGAAGGAGTTCAGGTGGTGCTCCAGTTGTCTTGGAATTACATCCAAAGTGCCTATTGCTTTGCTTTTTTTTTGCCATAGTTGTTCTATTGCTCTTATATCCGAATCATCACCATTTATATGTTATAAAACTCATCTATGCCAATCACTACGTTTACTGTGTCATAATCTTAAGTAGCAATTAATTCTGGAAAGCCAATAAACAATGTTTGAAAGTTTTTTAAAAAATCTAGAAGAATTTTTGCTTACAAGGGCAATAATCAATTTTTTTTAAAAAAAAAGCCTAAGTCAGCAAAATGCGCACAGTGCAACATGCTTGCCTTTAAATTTCCATTCCATTGTTTCCATTGCAAAAGCTTACTAGGATCAACCAGCTTTTTACATTTCCAGAGAGGCCAAACCAGTTTTCCTGAAATTAAATCTGCATCAGTGTGTTCCAGTGATATGACTCAGCAAGAATCCCTCTGCCTTTTTAGAAATGCTGAACAGCTGACCCTTTGAAGATCTGGTTGACAGCCCAGTTTTGTCAAAGTGATTTCCTCTGAGTTTCCATCAGCATGAAGTAGAACCAATGAAATCAAAACCCCAAACAGAGCAGAGCCTGAACATCCAAGACAAGTCAATTCTGCTGATAATAATTATTTGAATTCAGTGACTCTAAGCAAAGCCTAGGTGGTGATTGCTGATTCTGCACCAGAAGCATTTTTAATTATCAGATCTTCTTCAAACATAAATCAATAAGGGCTTCTTTTTAATTGTTATTTGTGGCGTCATTTTCCTGTGTACATTAATTGGGTTTTATACCGTACGTTACCCAGGGGTTATTTGTTCATAAATGGAAAAATGTTGAGCTCAATTCCTCTTATCAAGTGCGTTAATGAAATTAAAACAGCAGTAAATAAATTGAAGCTGTTTGCTGCTGAACATAAATGGCTATATCACCGTTGCTGAAAAGCCTTTCTTGCTATCCTGCTGAGCCTCAAAGGGGAAGATTTGTTTTAAAACAATCTAAGCAGAAACATAAGTAATTAAATCTCCTTGAATAACTTCAGGTATACTGTACTCTGGCATTTTGTGCTTGTAATACAATCCTAAAAAGTTCACTCATTCATGCTTGCAACAATGTTGTTTCCAAGATACACAAAATGTTTCAGGCAAGTCCTGTAAAACCAATTGGGTACAATCCCCTAGCCTCCCTTTGCATTGTGTGACATAATGTCTTTACTTAGGGCTGCTAGGCAGTGGATTTTCCAAGTTTGTTCTCTATCATTTTAGTCAAAAAGAACAACAGAGGAAATCAGCTATTTAACTGTGCCCTGTATCTAAGATTCCTCTGGGAAGAGTAGGGGCAGGAAACTAAATCACTATTGTGTCAACATATAATTTATCATTCAGATTCATTGAACAGTAATATCTGCTATGTATTTAATCCCTTTAAAAAGTTCAATCTTTTTATATCTCTTTTGTAGATAAAAACTTTATTTATTTTTTATTTTATTTATTTATTTTATTTATTTGTCAAACATGTATAGTAGTAATTTGTATAAACATAAGTAAAAAGTAACGATAAAAGAGGACAATAGGACAGTAGGACAGGGATGGTAGGCACATTGATGCGCTTATGCACGCCCCTTACAGACCTCTTAGAAATGAGGTGAGGTCGACTGTAGACAGTCTAAGGTTAAAGTTTTTGGGGTTTGGGGAAGAAACCACAGAGTCAGGTAGTGCATTCCAGGCATTGATCACTCTGTTGCTGAAGTCGTATTTTCTGCAATCGAGTTTGGAGCGCTTTACATTTAGTTTGAATCTATTATGTGCTCGTATATTGTTGCGGTTGAAGCTGAAGTAGTCATTAACAGGAAGGACATTTTGGTATATGATTTTATGAACTACATTTAGATCAGATCGGAGGAGACGTAGTTGTAAATTGTCTAATCCAAGTATTTCAAGTCTGGTGGAATAAGGTATTTTGTTGTGAGCGGAGGAGTGAAGGACTCTTCTTGTGAAATATTTCTGGACTCTCTCGATTGTATTTATGTCTGATATGCAACTTGATCTCTCCTTTTCTCTCTTTGTATATGTGTACAAGTATGTGTATATGTATAAACATGCATGTATATGTGTCAGGGGTGGGTTCTACTTATCTTCCCTACATCGCGTCGGAAGTGCGCGTTTTGCCCCCGTCATGTCAAATCATACCTACTACTGAAAAAAGACATGAATGGTACCAGAGAGTAAAAAATCCTGAATCAGGAAGAACAATGTTCAGCTGAAATCTCAATGAAAACTTGTAAATATTTCTTCCAGTCTTAGTATACCAAATCAATAGCCTGATTAAATAGGCATATTAAAACTTGAGAATACTGTTTTTACTGTAGTACTCAGGTATTGGATTTGGAATATTATTACGGAGGTTCTGGCAAGGATGTATGTGATTTGTGGTTTTGTGGTTTTACTGGCCCTTAACATGGTTTTATTTGTTCTTTTGGTCTAATGGCATCCTTTGTCTCTACCTACTCCAGAGTTTCTAGGATAGATGGACAGCCAAATAAACTGGGTAACTAACTAACTAAATGGTGTAAATGTGTAAATCACTTCCTCCAAACTTCAGCTCACTAGGCTTCACAGTGCAGGACCAATGTAGAGAGAGATGAGGACTTGAAGTTCTATATTAACGTAAAGATGGCAATATTAGATATGCCAGCTCCATCCACCATTATTTCCTTTAATGATAAAAAATAAAGGATCACCTGGTATAATGCTTTCCATATCTCTTCTTCTATTGCTATGAACATAAAAGCTACTGCTGTGTACACTAAAGCAGGTATAATCAAAAGCTCACATGTGAGTGCCCGTGCTAATTACATACAGTTTTGTTTCCAGTGGCTCTGAAAATTTCTTTATCTGTTGTGCTATACACCGTATTTTTTCGGAGTATAAGATGCACTGGAGTATAACACGCACCTTAGTTTTTGGGGAGGAAAATAGGGGAAAACAATCTGCCTACCAGGTATTCATCTGGCTAGTGTCCTTAGTCTGGTCAGCTTCAGCACATTATTTTATCCCCTGGTTAGGACTTAAAAAAACCTTCTTCTGAGAGAGTAACAATGAAAGAGCATGCAAGCCAGTAAGAGCTGGGAAGATCGTTAGCACCAAGTTAGGGCTAGAAAAAAACTTATTCGGAGCAAGTAGAGCAATGAAAAAAAATTCTGCAAAGACTTAGGGCTGGAAAAACATTCTTTGGAGAGAGTAACAATGAAAAAGCCTGCAAGGTAAGAGCTGGGAAGATCTGTTAGCATCTAGTTAGGGCTGGAAAAAAGCTACATTCGAAGTATAAGACGCACCCAAATTTTCAGCCACTTTTAGGAAGGAAAAAGGTGCGTCTTATACTCCGAAAAATACGGTAGGTAATTGCTGACTGTTTGTTTATGTCTTTCTCCTTTTTTTTTTTGCCTGCTTTTCATCCTGTTTTGCTAGTTAACTGTTTTTTTTTAATCTTTGCTGATTTTTAGACATCAAGGTATATTTTATTTTTGCTAGCTGAACTGAGTGGCTTCTGTGCTTGCTCTAATCTGGACATAGGGATTGACTGGAAGTGTGCTAGTGAAAATTAAACTAGAAATTATCCACTGTGATTTTCCAATAGTAAGATCTTATTTCCTTTTATAGCAAAGCAATTTTCTCACTGTAAATCCAACAGGAATATGGATGCCAGGTTCAAATTGTCAGTGCTCAGTCTGATCCATTCCTTAATTTGATTTTGCCTATATATTTATCCTGTTCTCCACTGAGCCTCTATCATTTAGTGTCAGATAGAATCAGATCTTTGGGGAATCTTACATATTTGTTTCAAACCACCTGCCATGAAGTTATTAAGCTCTATTTTTTTTCTTCCTTTTTGTGTCCCCAGCCATATGCTATGCAGGAAATTATGACAATATAACAAAATCTCAGATATACACCCCTGAGTATGTTGTAAGCATCTGCAAGGAATACATTCCGACGCCTGCTTCATTTAGCGGAAAGTACCCTGGGAAAACATTTTCTTTATCCTAATTAAAACTTATGATTGACTCATGCTATTCTGATTGCTCACTGAAAAGCAGTCCGGGTAGTCAATAAAGTACTGCTTGCTAAAAACCAGATTACATATCACATGAGATTCAAAGTAGTAGAGTTTGCATGTGTTTGCCTGCTTTGTATATTATATATCCAAAGGAATGGGGAATTTAACCTTCAATGTTCATTTTCTACTAAACGCCGGGATTCCTAAGAGCTGTGATTGTTTCTGAAAATGCTGGTTGCTACTAAGTACATTTAGAGGTAAACAGTGGTATTCAGCTAAAATAACTTCTGCTGCAATGTATGCAATGACTACAAAGAAATATCATGAATATTTAACTGACTCACCTGTGAAAGATGCCTACATAAACACATTCCATAAGGAATGGAATAATCGGTATGTAGTGTCATTCTGTACTTTATAAAAAGGGCTTTGGGAGAAAGTGAGGTTTAGGTCACAGTTCCCCAACCCTTTCTGGCTTTGTGGACTGGCAAGGGGTGGGAGAGGGGATGGTTCCATGCAAGTGGCCGGCAAGCCCGTGCATGCACACAGCTCCATTTGTGCAAGTGGTGTGCATGCATGCTCACCGGTCACGCAAATGGAGTGCATGTACATGTGCTTCCCCACTGCTCATGCAAGTGGGGATGCGAGTGTATGCGCACCTGCTCGCCTGCCGTTTCCATAGCCCGGTTGCAAACAGCTCAGAGCCCATTAGTGGGCAATGGCCCAGAGGTTGGGGCCCCCTCGTTTATATCTTTAGTTGTGTTCTCATTGAGGAATTACTGATCTGCTTCTGAAAAAAATCAAGAATTCTTAAGAACAGAGTCTGAAAAATCAGTGTTGCATTTTATATAATCCAGGAGATCTGACAACAAAACAGCTTCAGAAAAGATTATAGTTTAAAAAAAGACAACAGGCATTCTCTTCATGGTAATCTTACCTCATAATGGCACTGGCTATTCAGAGCACCAGCATTTGTTTGTTTGCTGTTGTAAGAATCACAATGCAAGTAGCACTTAGACTTATAAAATACTTATATAGAGTGTTTTACAGCACTCTCGGGGGTGGGTAATGGAGTCAGTATGCCCCCAATAATCTGGGTCCTCATTTTACTAACCTGAGACAGATGGAAGGCTGAATCAACCTTGAGCGTGTCAGGATTGAACTCCAGGCTGTGGGCAGAGTTAGCCTGCAACACTGCATTCTAATCACTGTGCCACCAGGGCTCCAGAAATAATTTGCTTTAAGGAAAAGAATATTCATGTCTATTCTGGAATATCTTGTATGAAATGTACACTAGGGAAGCCATTCAGAACCAGAAAAAAACAGTATGTGAGACATTAAGTGAAATGGAAAATGAGAGAGAAAGAGAGAGGATCAAACTCTGACATCTGATATTATTTGGTTTGAGGATCACACTGGAGGTGGCTGCTGGGTTGTTGACAGACTCTACCTGCCCCACCCATGGTCTTGGTCTCTGCTCTCCACCCATCCATCTTTTTGGTTATCATATTGGTGTATTCATGTTGTGTTCATTGTTTATTTTATTTTTCTATTATTTTACTTCTGTTCTCTTTACTCTCCTTTCATTTTCTTCCTTTTTATTATTGTAAACTGCCTAGAGTAGCCCCACAGAGAAAGAGATAGCAAATAAATGTAACAAATAAAATAAATATCCATCTCAGTCAATCTCCTTGTATTACTAAGGAATGAGTTAATGCTGGTTCCAATAACCTGTGTTCCTAATAAAAAGTGGTAAAAAATTTCATTCCAAATTAATATGTACATTAGGAGATGGCAGAACTTCTGTAACCCATAGAAGAATCAATTGCATGTCTATTCCTCAGTAGGGAGAAAGTCCATCATGATTTCTTTGCCAAGCAAAATTCTATGATCCATTCAATGTCATAAATAATCAAATAAGTTTAAAGCAATTAAAGATTTAGAATTATTGTGAAATTAGTAATTTGATATATTGTAATGTTAGGTTATTAATAATGTGTTTGATTCTTAGATTATGTTTTAAAATTTCTGAGTTATAAGGGGTTAAACATAGAAATACTGGAATTAAAAATTTGTTAGAATATTTTAAATCCTTGTGTATACTGAAGAGGTATTGTCGGAAGAAGGAAGTATTATGTAATAATGAGGAAATGATTTTGATGGTTGTAATTGAATGAAATGGTGAAAGAAAGATTTCTTCTTTTTTCTTTTTTCTTTTTTCTTTTTTCTTTCTTTTTTCTTTTTATTATTATATTTTAAAGATTATATAAATTTTATATAAAGGAAAGATACTTAGTGGAGTAAATTATCAGCCTGAGATATTGAAATGATGTTTGATTAACAATATGCTTGATTTTTAGGTTATGCTTAAAAGGTTTGAGCAACAAGGAGTTAAAGATTCAAAGAAATGTGGAAATTAAGAATTTGTTAGTATAATTTAAATTTATTTTATTGTATACTATGCCCTGTGCTTTCTCTGGGAAGTCGGGGGGGGGGGATGAGAAGGGGGGAGGGCAGGAGAAAAAGGGGAACATGTTTGTACTTTGTACTAATAAAACTTTTTGAATAAAAAAAAATCAAATAAGCAATATACTCCACTATAGTCTACCCCTAAAAAGTTTTAAATTATATATAAGAGCATATAAAATAAAAGTACTTGGTAAACCTAATGGTAATTATCTCAAAAACTGTCTTCGGCTGCAGTTTCTTCTTTTCCTCCTTTCCTTCCTTTTTGCTCTCTTCCTTCCTTTTGTTACATCTTTTCATATAATTGTTAAATAAACCAAATGAACAGCTTGTTCATTTAGTTTTGATATGTTTCCGATTTCCAATTCTTGACATACAAAGTACAAAATAGATGCCAATCTTCTACTAGCAGCCAAGAAATATATTGAGAAGATGCACAACACTACTCAGTTAGACAAATTTGTTCATTTTTCTTACATTGTTTTTGTTATCAATTTGACTAATTAATACAGTATTTGTCATTGGTGCATCAAAAAAGACAAAGAAATGTTTCATATGATAAACATAGAAAAAAAATGCCAAACTACCCTGTTTCCCTGAAAATAAGACCTCCCTGGATAATAAACCCAATCGGGCTTTTGAGCCCATGCGCTAAAATAACCCCCCCCCTGAAATAAACCCCTCCCGAAAATATGTAATCTCATGTGCAGCCGGTCCCTGCCATTTCCTCTGGTTAGGGTTAGGGAGACAGAGCTGGAAATCAGGTAAGACAGCAAGAGGAGCCCCGTCTTGCTCCACGCGCCCCAAAATAATAAGATCTCCCTGAAAATAAGGCCAAGCACTTATTTCGAGGTTCAAAAAATATAGGACAGGGTCTTATTTTCAGGGAAACACTGTATATATACAGTGCATAGAATTCTCTAAGAATACAGAACTAACTTTGTGAGGAGTAAGTTTATTTGGATTTTTTTTCTCTCCTACAAACATCAAGCTTTCTGTTCTTTTTTTTTTAGCAATCTGTGATTGTTAATTTATTAACATATAAAAACACTTAAAAGATTTATCCTGATGTTAAAAAAAAAGCAGGACTATTTGTTCTTCTACACCAGGATTCTATCACTGTGATAGTTTCTCCAGAAAGAACGGGCATTTTTTTATTTTATAGAAAAGATGTTTATTTTATAAAAATGTGGTAATTATGAAGGAAAGATGAAATATATTATGCTGGCAGTACTCCCCTGAGTTGACAGCTTTTTCTAAAATGATTTTAACTACCATTAGTAGTTTAAAATAACTCAAAGGCAATTTCCACCCCTATCTCCCCCACCCAAGAAATGAAGGAACTAGTGGAGGTGATCACAGGATTGTTCTTGATAATCTCAGAAAATGCCTAGAAGACTAGCAAGGCCCCAGAATAGTCTATATGCAGGGGTGGGTTCTAACTTACCTCACCGCCAGTTCACTTCCTCTTGCGCTGCGTGACTGAGCACACACTGCGCATCGTGTGGCTGCGCCACGTGGGCGCACGCGCTATGTGCGTGCGCATACACAGTGCCAAAAACTCAGCTTCTGTGCATGCACAGATGCAAAAAACAGCTTCTGTGCATGCACAGAAGCCAAAAACAAGATGGCGGCGCCCACAGACTGGCACCGACAGAACCGGCTCCATGACATCATCGCCGGTTTACTATTGGTTCTATAGAACCGGTTAGAACTTGTAGGAACCACCTCTGTCTATATGTAAGTATTATTACTGTGTGGATCCTTTAGTAGGGTGTTTAAACGGCAAACCCATAGGATTTTTATTTTTAATTTTTTAAATGCACACGCAATTCTAATTTTGTGAACTGTAAGAGCATTTGGGAAAACATGAATTCTCAAAATTTTGTGCTGCAATTTGAGACATTCAGTTCAAATATATCATAAATGCCCTTCCTCTATTATTCTAGACCTAGAGATAATTGAACATTCATGTACAATGAGGGAAAAATTTCAATTTTTTCCTAAGGCCTTTTTTTTATAAAGCCGGATGAGATATCTTGTTAGTCATACCTCAAATTCATTCAGTTTGTAAAACGGGGGAGAAAAAAAAGACTTGCCTACTTATCTTTTTGTCTTGACAACATGAGAAAGAAAATCTCACAAGAATATATCTTGCGATATTTCCTAATTTCTCTGCATATGATTGTGCCCAGGAACAAATAGCGCTTTAGCATTTACATATCTTCACCTTCTGAGAAACATAAATAACACAGAAATGTTAAAAAACACAATAAAACGGAGAAAAAGCCATTTCAGCAAAATATATTATATTGAAACTTGAAAATCAGTTTTCAAAGTAATTGTGCCCTCCCCCTTAGGATTTCATGGAATAATTTTTGTGGGGGGAAAAATAAACATCAACTCTCATATTTAAATATATCATAGAAGGAAGGTACTTAAGAAGATAGGCATCCACCAATATCCATACATTCAGAGTATTAACTTAGTGCTATAAAGGCAATCCGGACCATATTAAGTTTTTTTGTTTAAAATGTATTTTATGTAAATGCAATACATATTTTTAATATATCTACTATGGAATGATGCTGGTTAAAAACTGTAATGAACTATTTATAACAACCCAGCTCGTTTCTTTTAAAAAGAAAATAAGATAATAAGTTGACATATTCTCAATTCTTGCCTGAGTTTTTTATATCATATTTCATGCAGAACCTTTCCAAGTTACTGCATCTTTCACAACTGTGGAGCATCAGATGGTACTGGAGCCAAACTCAAAACAAGAATCTTTTAAAATTTATATGGAGACTTTGTTGGCAGATCAGAAGGTCATCCATTAAAATGTTGTTTACCTCTTCTTAACCTAAAAAGTAACATGTACCTGTCAATAAAACAAACATCAAGCTGGTCAGCCTTCCTTATAAATAGAACATATACGAAGGTAATAAAAATATAAGACAGTGTCTTTCATGACTGACGAGTAAGCTAAACTATTGTTCTAACAGTACATGTTCATAATTATCAATCTATGTTGCTAGAAAACAAATAGGTATATTTTCATACTGGAAACAAATAGAAGTGGCTTGTCATTGGCTTTTGCCAGAATTTTCTTTCAATCTATTAAGCTAGTATGTAGCCCTGGGATTCCATGGTGGTCTTCATTCTAAATTATTAACCAGTTTTAACTCTGATTAACACACACAATGTGTTAAAATATAATGTAATGATATCTTAATTCTAAGCCTTGGCTAGATAGAGAAAACCAGAAAATCAACTTCACAGGAAGATTAAAACTATGTATATTAAGATGAGTATAATCATGCAACCTTGCAATCAGGGGTGAAATGCTCCCTGTTCGGACTGGTTTGGGCATACCAGTAGCGGTGGCCGCCCGTGGTTTGCTGGAACAGTAGCAATGGCTGGCTGGCCCCCGAACCGGTCCGCCGGTCGCCGGTCACTCGCCCTGCCCCGCCCAGTCTCTGCTCTCCAGCTTGCCTGCCTGAAGCACTGCGCCCCTGAACTGCCTGCTAGGTAAGCCTGTGAAGTTGCGGCCTATCTAGCTGCCCCTCCCCCCACCATCACAGCCTGCCTTCCCCACTCCATTCCCCACAGCCCTCAGCCCCAACATGCTGTCCTGCCTTCCACGCAGCCATCCCGGTGTTCCCGTGGCCAGCTTGCGAAGGCAGGCAAGCAGAAGGCCACATGGAAGGCAGGCAAGCATGTCAGGGCAGCATGGAAGGGAGGTAGAAGTCTACTCCCTTCCCCGCAGCCCTGCCATGCTTGGCAGCCTTCCATGTGGCCTTCATGGGGTCCCTGACACCCACTTGCCTTCTAAGGTCGGCATCAGGCCTGGCCAATGGGTGGGCGGCCGGCCCTTGGTAGAAACGCAGACGCTGAGAGGGGTGGCAGTGGCAGTGCTCTGGAAAGGCAAGCGGATGTCCCACTGCTGCTGCACATGTGCCTGCCCCATTTCTGCAAAGACAGAGTCCCCCCACAGGGCAATCCAGAGGGGATGGGGATGCTGCAGAAAAGGCCACCTTCCACCCAGGCTTGCGTGCCTCCTGTACCGGCTCCGCAGTGCTTGGGGCTCCGAAGCACTGGCCTCCCACCCATCCACCTGCCTGCTCTCTTTGCGGATCGGCCCGGCTAACCACTGGTGGCACTCTGGGAACTTGGCCTGCTGTGCTGCTTCCCGCCGACAAAGAAGCAGAGCAAGAGGCACTGAGGCACGAGTGGAAGGCAGCCTTTTCTACAGCATCCCCCTCCCCTCTTTGGATCACCCTGCAGGGCTCTGTCTTTGCAGAAATGGGGTGGGAGGTTTGTACGGAGGATTGGTGGGGGGATGCGTAGCCCCCTGGGATGGAGAGTGGGGCAAGAGAAGGTACAACAGGCTGCGCTTCCCTGGCCCCGCTCAACCACGCTTCTTTGCTGGGTGCCGGCTTCCAGCCCATCTTCCCCATGAGTGAAGCAGGAGGCATGAACGAGACCACTTGGCAGCAGCAGGTTGTGTGAAGGAGGGGGACCGGGGGAGGGGGACCGGGGGTGGGGGACCCCCTTCCCTCCCCTTGCCTGACAGGAGGAGCACCATTTAAAAGGCCCAGTGCACAGCCGGCATGCTCTTTCACCCATCCCATCTAAGCTGCTCCCCACTTCACCTGGTTAATAATAATTAATTAATAATAATTCCCCCGGCATTTGGTGGTGCCGGTGCCCTGGGCCAGAGATGCGAGAGCACAGCACGCTCTGCACCCATGAAAATCCCCAGGCTGCTTTCGCGGGTCTCTCTCGGACGGTTCTTCGACCCTTCTGACGATCCCAGACTTAGCAGCGGGATCGGATGCCATTTGCCCGTCCACCCGCAAGTGAAGGACTCTCCCCTTAAACCAAATGAACGAGACTGCTTGGCAGCAGCAGGTTGTGTGGAGGAGGGGC
Source organism: Diadophis punctatus similis (assembly GCA_023053685.1). Classification (NCBI taxonomy): domain Eukaryota; kingdom Metazoa; phylum Chordata; class Lepidosauria; order Squamata; family Dipsadidae; genus Diadophis; species Diadophis punctatus. The sequence continues at coordinate 255,698,206 of JALIGW010000001.1, read as the reverse complement.
ACCAGGGTTTTCCAAACATACAGGGATTTCCAAACATACATTCATGCTGGTTGGAAATGGGCAATTTCTGTAAATTCTTGATGGAAAGTAGTTATAAATATTAGTGTTAGCTCTGTGATAAAAGGACTAGGCATTTATTATACAATGAAATCTCTGTTAGCTATTGTGTGTTCAACATGTAGGTTTCTCCCCGCCCCAGGTTCTGGCTTTATTAAGGCCAGTAAGATGAAATCAGTAAGCATTTTGCCTAATATCTTTGTTTTGTTTTATGCCTTTATAATTGAAAAGTTTTAGTAATAATAATATTAATACTTGCTTGTATATTTTATTTTTAGCTTTGTTGTATGCCACCCTGAGTCACTTGTTCGACAAATAAATATTATTTGACAAATATGGGAAATAAATAAATAAAAAGGAGATCATTCTGATAACTTTATGTTGAACAGAATTGATTTGACTATCTGCTTAATAATCTATACATGGATAAATGACAAAAGAGTCAGCTGTAAAGTGAAAATGATGGGAACATCTGAAACATTTAAAGTAAACATCTCCATTTGGAATGCGCCAGCATTAGTACAGCCAGTAACATTTCACATTGGATCATTTGTAATTGAAAGCTGAAAAATACGATTGTTATCTGGTGGGAATATTTGTTCCTTGGACTTAAAGCTATTCTTTACTGAAGAAAAATATCTCTGAAATCAACATGCTGTCTGTACTTTTAATTTCCAATATTCATATGGCTCATCAACCTGCTCTCGGTGAAAAATTGTTTATCGCTAAGCAAACATCATATTTTTTCCTCTCTGAAAGGCAGTTTTACAGAGCTTTAGATTTCCAGCAGCTAAATGAAAGTGATCCAGTGTTCAGGCAAAAACTAGAGCAGCGTGTCTTAGAATGTCATTTAAAATTACTGGAACATTCATTTCATTCTGCTTTATTGTCTTTTGACAAAGTCATTGATACCAATAGCCACTTGCTGAACCAGTAGCTTTAAGAGCATGACATTAACTCTGGCTTGGTATGTATTACATTGGCACAGCAAACACACACACACACACACACACACACACACACACACACACACACACACACAAAAAAAAAAACCAGGTCTTCTCTGAGCAAGAAAGGAACAGGGGAAAGGTCCAATGATGGGCATTCAAAGAAGGAGGTCCAAAATGTCAAGATGGAAGCCCCATCCTTGATATATGTGCATCAATAGAGAATTTCTGTAGCTCAGGGCTGAACTGTGGAGTCCTTGATGCTCTCTGAGCTTGATTGTTTTCTTCCAGCATTTCATTACCCAACTAGATAACATCATCAGTGCTAGAAGGATGCGGTGTTTGCTCTCTACCCATTCTCTTCTAGTGCTGAAGATTGTTACTTAATTGGGTAATGAAATGTGTGCAAGAAAACAACCAAACTCAAAGAGCACCAAGTACATCACATAAATGATAAATGTAAAATGTGATGGGGCTTCGGTTACTCCATTGCACCCAATGTTTTGACCTTTTTAGTCCCCCTTGCAGACATCCCAATTATGTATTATATAATTTAAAAATATTGTTACTCAGTAATAAAAAGGATTTAATTATCAAAAAAGTCTGCACAGCATGATTTGAACAAAAATATAACTTACTTTGCAAAGTCAGCTAATTAAAGAGCAAATCAGACTACCGCAAGACATGTTCTAAACAACAAGTGGTATTTAATTTACCAAGTAGCACTGAAACAGATTTCATTATTTTTGGTTCTAGTGACAACCATTCTTATAATTTTACAAAATCTGTTCTTCTTCAACCTGTTGCTACTGCTGCTACTTCTCATTTTGTGCTTCCTGGTGTCAGTTTGATAATAAACTATTTTAAGTAGAAGGGAAAGGAACCAATACACTAATTAACCAGACCTTGGCACATAATTTTCTACTCTAATGAAGATGTTATTGAAATTCTCGTCAAGACTAATGATCCTTCTTGTCAGCTAATATTAGAGGAAACAGTGTGATACAATTTTACACTATTCTGAGCTTTGTAATTCTGTATGGTACTTTTTTCTTTTTTTCTTTTTCTTCTTTTGCCTAAGGGTCATTTTCTTGTCTGTTACAGCAAGCACATTGAGATCAGTTTGTACAAGCATATTGTTATTGAGATGAGAGAAGAGTAGGGAGAGAAAAATAAGGAGGGGAGGGAGGGGAGGGGAGGGGAGGAGAGGAGAGGGGAGGAGAGGAGAGGGGAGGAGAGGACAGGAGAGGACAGGAGGAGAACTTCACTGGACTTTACCTCACAAGAACTCTTTTCTGCATAGAATAGTTTCCATGTAGCATACCTGAGAGAGTGGCAAAGGGTTCTTATTGCTGCAAGTCATTAGAAGTCTGGAAATATTTTTTTTAAAGATTGTATCATGGTTCATGCACAACTGCAATCAACAAGTAATTAACATGCAGGTGTGAATCTGTTCCATGCTATTGTGTTTCATGTGGCTCCCTATTAGAAGGCCAGTAAGGCATATGTCTATCATACAGTATATATTTGTCAAACATGTATATTTTGACAAACATATTTGTCAAATATACATGTTTGACAAACATATTTGTCAAACATGTATATCCTATACATGTTTGACAAATAAATAAAATAAAATTAAATAAATAAATAAAATAAAATATGGCTTTCTGTAGGAACACAAAATGTCTCTGGCCCTTTCTTATCCTTTTAAATCTAGGCACCATTTTCAAGCTCTGTATACTTCTATCAGCAACACTTTTCTACACTATTTTCAGGGATTGCATTACACCTACTGTAATGTGACCAGATTTTAACATTTGTAAAGCAGGACACCATTGATGGAGGGGGGTTCTAGGGGAGCAAGACGGGAGAGGTCCATCTTTCTTATCCCGCAGCCCATCCATGTGAATAAAGGTGGAGACACAAACCCAGGATTGCTTTGCTGCAGCTTTGTGCACCTTCCCAAACACCCCCCTTCATCGCAGCCCTTACTGTTGCCATGGCCAGGGCTCGCCTCTGCTGCGTCTGGTCCGGAGAGGGACAGCGGCAGGAGAAGGAAGAAACAAACCGCGGCTGCGGTGCTCTGGGAGGGCGGGTGGTGAGGTTCTTCACAGCCGCATGCTGCCTCTGTTGCAGAAGCTGCCGCAAGCCAGCCGAGCAGCAGCCCTCTGTGTGGGGAGAGGGCCAGGCCTGCGCTTGGAAGAGGCTGCCGCTCTCGCTGCCCGCTTTGTTCCTTCTCCCGCCATGAAACAAAAGTGAACTGCAGCAGCGCTGCTTTGGGAGGGCAGGCGGACGTCTGCAGCCAGGCAGGGAGGGAGAACAGCAAGAGCGGCGGCCCCTTCCAAGTGCAGGCCTGGCCCTATACCCGCCTGGGGGGCTGCCACCCACCCGGCCAGCAGCGGCTTCCGTGCCGCACTTGTAGTCGCGTGGCTGGCTGGATTAACAGGTGTGCTGGGGACGCCTTGCCCGACACCTCCGTGCACTGTGCTTGGCAGGGGCCGCTGCCCCTCTCGCTGCCCTCCCTCCTCACCTGGCAGGAGGAGGCAGGCGAGGCAGGAGGCATTGGGGTGTGCAGGGCTCGGCTCGGCTGCTGAGCATGTGGGGCGCCCGCCCCAGCTCTCGAGCTGCTTTCCGCTGCCACGCAAAGTTTGGCATGCCAGGCCAGTGGAGGAAGAGCAAGCTGGCTGGTGGTGCGGGAAAAATCCTTCCTGGCCCTTGCCAGCCGGGCCTTGTCTTCTCTCTGGGGCGGCATCCTGCGGGTGCCTCACACCTCCGCTCCTTCCTTTTGTGTGGCAGACCCGGGAAAGGACACGGCCAGACCCGCCAAAGCTGCTGCTCCCTCTACGCCTCCAGAAGAGCATTTCCTGGCTGTTGCCGTCAAGCGGGGCAGAGCGTGCGAGGCGCTGAACTGGGCCCTGGGGCACGTCGGAGCGTGGTGGGGGTTTTTCCCTGCCCGGCCTGGAGCTGGCAAGATCTTAGCATGTGGGCTAAGTTTCCCTGTTTCCCTCAAGATCCGCTCGAGGGAAGCAAGGTGCTTTGTGCAAATTCAAATTTGTGGCGCCAAAAACCGTATATTCCCTTCCCGTTCTCCCACCATTCCCTAGCTTGTCATGCATTCTTTCAAAAAATCGGGACTTTTTTAAAACGCCGTGGGATGCGGGACAAATTGTTAAAAATCAGGACTGTCCCGCCAAAAGGAGCCAAGGTGGCGCAGTGGTTAAAAGCAGCACTGCGACCTTCAGCTGATTGCTAGTTCAGCAGTTCAGCTGTTCAAATCTCACCAGGCTCAAGGTTGACTCAGCCTTCCATCCTTCCGAGGTGGGTAAAATGAGGACCCAGATTGTTGGGGGCAATATGCTGAACTCTGTAAACCACTTAGAGAGGGCTGTAAAGCACTATGAAGCAGTATATAAGTCTAAGTGCTATTGCTAAGTGCTATTGCTACTTCTGGTCACCTTAACCTACTGCCCTGTCATATTTTTTGCATAATTCTGTATCATTAGTCATGCTGGAAGTGGTTTATAGGGGCCATAATTCCAAATCAATGTTTGTAGCCCCCCCCCTCAAATTTTCATGACAAAGAAATGAAATGTAAACACTGCAGAAATTTTGTCCTTTCCTACATTTTCAAAGATTAAGTTATAACTGGGCTCTTTTGCCTAAAACACAACACAAAACACAATGCAGTATTATTTGTATTTCTTCACAGATGTCATTGTCATTTTGATTATTTAAAATAATTTTGATAAGCTTGATGTTACTCTAGTAAGTACATCTGTTTATTTGTACTATTCTTATGAGTACAAGATATTTTGTGGTGTTTATAAACATGAAATGCTGCAATAATTTGATAGTTGGGGTCACAACAATATAACCTTTAGATTGTTGTCATGGCAATAGTTTTTGTCTCTCTCCCTTTCTTCCTTTTTTAACTAGTATTTATCCTAGTTTCAGAAGCTACTTTAAATAGCCAATAATCCATAATATAATATAATAAATTTGATATTGTGTTATTTATTCCCTTAGCCAAGGCCACTAAAGTCAATGATATATCTTAATGTTTAGAAATTACAAATCGAGCTCATCATTCTTTAGTATTTGATATTCCACATGAAGCAATGTATTTGAAAACATAGCCTTTAAAAATTAATATAAAATGCCATAGCAAACAGCATAAATATTAGAGTTATTATCAGCTTTATTTTATAATACTCATAAAGCTGCAAAACATCAATAAACCATGAAATACCTTCTATGACTAAATAAACTGATTTGATTAACAAAATTCACCTGAGTTTGAAGTTCAGTTCAGTGCCTTTTTAAAATTTCCTTAATTTAAAATGAAAGAATTGCTGATCAATTAAAAACTACAGCTATAAACTATAACTGTCCTGAAACTACAGCTGATTAACAGTCTTGTTAATAAACTAATCTAAATTCATGCTTCTAGGCATTTTCCAAATAAAACCTTTTAGATCAGGTGAGAGGGAATGAGTAATGAACAGATTTGTTGGCTTCTGTTTCATAAATTATGGTTATAAAGATAAGCTTAAACAAGAAAAATAACAAGGAATCTGAAATGAGAGAGTATTTCCTACCTCAATTTTCCCATCAATCAGTAACAGACAAAACATTTGATTGATTCATTCATTGATTCATTGATTCATTGATTATGTGCTATCAAGGATTATCAATCCTTAATGATTATATAGATTTTCTCTATCATGATCTTTCCCCAATCCAATCCTTTAGTTTATCTCTCTCCTCTAACAGTGCATCACCATTACTAGTCATCCATTTCATTCATTCATTCATTCATTCATTCATTCATTCATTCATTCATTCATTCATTCATTCACTTAGTCAGTCAATCAATTAATCTATCAGTCAATCTATTTGGCTGCCTTTCTCATCAAATGACTTTGGGGAGTAAACAATAAAATAAATTTAAAACAAATTTTGATCATAGTACAAAATTTAACATGTGCACAATAGCCAAGAAGAATATTACAATCTATGTTTGTTAACAGAGCCAGGAAATGAGGCATTTCACATACTTGGGGCCTCAGGAGAATGTTTCATAGAGTGATGCTGCAGCAGAAAATGCACAACTTCTGGACCTCACCAACTGGTGTCCCCTAATTTACAAGACCCAGAACATACCTTTTTAGATGGACCAGATTAGAAGAGTAGAAAAATCTGCAAAAATACCATCTATCAGATAACTCCCAAGTCATGAAGGGCTTTAAAAGTGGCAACCGGCTGAGATTTAATATTATTTTTGAGGCTGTTATTTGTCCCATTATATAAATAGGATAGTTTGGTGAGGATCCACTAGAAAATGGATATTTCTTTTCACAACATCATCATAACAGAACTTTCTCTTTAAAAGGTTTGATTTGTCCTTCCTATATTATTTTATGTGAAAAGGTAACATCAATAGAAAATATTTACTTCATAAACTCACAGACATACACAGCTCCATGCTGTTCTTTGATAATCATGTTGTATTTGGAGTATTGTGTTTAGTTCTGGGTATCTTACATTTTCAACAAGAAATGGATGCATCCAGGAAAGGCAAACCAAAATGATGAGGGTACTGGAAGTTATATCCTATAAGTTTATATGTTTAGCCTGGAGAACAAAAGATGAACAGGAGCGATGATTTCAATCGCAAATATTGGAAACATTTTAATGGTTATTTCATTAAAAATTAAAATTGTAAGAAAAATTAATACAAACTAAAAAGAAAAAATAGAAAGTACAAACAAGAAAATAGAAATGCAATAGAAAAAAAAAAGAAAAATGTAGTGAAGAACAAAAATATAAATAATTTTAGTAACTTATCACCTTCTCTTAAAATACAATGGATCTATTTTTTCCCCATATCCCATCTCTTATCTATAAACAAATCCAGAAAGCTTCATCATCATAATCAAAATAAAGCTGGAAGGGACCTTGGAGGTCTTCTAGTCCAGCCCCTTGCTCAAGCAGGAGACCCTATATCATTTCAGACAGGTGACTGTGCAGTCTTTTCTTAAAAACCTCCAGTGATGAAGCACTCACAACTTCTGAAGGCAAACTGTTCCATTGGTTAATTGTTCTCATTGTCAGGAAGTTTGTCCTTAATTCCAGGTTGCTTCTCTCCTTGATTAGTTTCCATCCATTGTTTCTTATTTTGCCTTCTGGTCCTTTGGAAAATAGGTTGTTATAATAACTTATTAGTGGTAAATAAGTCAACATTTTAGTTCTGATGCCAAGAAAAGTCTACTAAGGTTACTAAAAGTAACAACAAATACACTGTAATTGTGATCAAATAAACCAACTTTATATCCTGCTCTTTACCTCTATCAGTCTTCATCTTTAATCTTTTCAAATAATATGCTAGAACTTGTTTTTTATTCATTTATTCTTTGTCGCTTCTCAGAAATTTCTTCAAAACTTTAACAATCCCATTTGTAAATCCAATATAGAAAAAATATCCAGGTCACTCTCTTGATTTTTAGTTGTATATCTCTTTTAATTATTAAGACAAATACTGGCTATTTTTGCATGTGCAGTATAGCATATTTTCCCATATCATTCCTGCACTCTGTCAAATACACTTCCACATTGTCAAATAAAATTGGTTCCTCTTCCATAATATATTTTAAATAGAATTTCCCTATAATGGCATACACTCTAAAATTAACTTCTTGGTTCGCTGTTCAGATCATATATTGGAAAGGTTCTAATGTGGTAAATAAAGTTATTCCTGCTACAGTACAAAGCAGAACTTGAAACAATGGATGAAAACTGTAAGAAGGAGTTGACCTGTACTAAATATCTTGAGAAATGTCATACTTGCTTCTGGAATAGGCAGCTAATAGAAAAACAAAGCAGAAATTAGATTAGTCAAGCAACAGTTATATAACGATTCTTGAGGGAAATTATAGCAGCAATTTGAATTGTGTATCCTATCCTGAAATGAAAGTTTGACTGAATGATCTCTAAGAACCCTTTCCACTCTATGATTTTATGGTTCTTTTGGCATTTATTAATGCTTGATGCCAGGGGTGGGTTCTAATTTACCTCGCTGCTGGTTCACTTTCTCCCATGCCACATGGCTGCACATGCATTGCGTGCTGCATGGCTACGGGGGTGCGCACATGCGCAGTGCTGAAAACCCAGCTTCTGCGCATGCGTAGAAGCAAAAAACTACTTATGCGCATGCGCAGAAGCCAAAAACATTTTTTATTTATTTTTTTATTTATTTATTTATTTATTTATTTATTTATTTATTTATTTATTTATTTATTTATTTATTTGTTTGTTTGTTTATTTGTTTGTTATTTGATCTTATAAGCCGTCCATCTCCCTGGGGACTCAGGGTGGCGTACAACACAAAGATGAACAATCAATTTAAAAACAACAATTAAAAACAATTAAAAATACATATAAAAATTAAAAGCATTTCCCATCATTCATATGCCTGCTGGAAGAGCCAGGTTTTAATGGCTTTACGGAAGGCCTCTAGTCCAGATAGTCTGGATCTCCAGCAGTAGTTGGTTCCAAAGAGAGGGGGCTCCCACAGAGAAAGCTCTCCCCCGTGGTCCCCCCAACCAGCATTGCTTGGTTGATGGGACCTGGAGGAGACCAACTCTGTGGGACCTAACCGGTTGTAGGGAGGTATGTGGCAGGATGCGGTCCCGAAGGTAGTCTGGTCCTGAGCCATGTAGGGCTTTAAAGGTCATAACCAACACCTCAAATTGTGACGGAGACTAATGGGCAACCAATGCAGCTGGCGAAGAACAGATGTTACGTGGGTGTATCTTGGTACACCCACCACGGCTCGCGCAGCTGCATTTTGCACCAATTGCAGTCTCCAAACACTCTTCAAGGGTAGCCCCATGTAGAGCGCATTACAGTAGTCCAGCCGGGAGGTGATGAGGGCATGAGTCACCCATGAGTGACATTATACTATTTCTAATAGCCAAAGCATGGACACAGTGAAAATCTTACTGTTTTTTAAGAGACATGGTTATCTGGAAATTTGGAAAAGGAGAGATGAGAAAATGAATCCATTCAGCCAACGTTTATTTTCCATTTCCATTTTCAAGTAATCATAGAAAATCAAATGTAATTCAAGGTCAATTTTTGCTAGAATTTAAAACACAAATTGCAACAAATTGTGTTAATATTTCAAAAGGGCTTTTGTTGTTTAAAAAATAGTATACTGCCATGTATTTCCTAACAATATTTTAGTCACATTTTGTTTGTAAGTCAGATCAAAGTATGTGGCTACCATCTTGCAGTCTTGACTTTTAAGTTATAATAATTATTGGTGAAAGGATTTAGCTACAGTGAATGTTACTTATTTTCAAATTGGAAATATATAGTACATCTCTCAGGTGGTCACAGCCTACAAACACATTTTATCTTCAGTTTTGCAGCCAGCTATCCCCAACTGGGAGGTCTGCATGTACAGATCTTTCATATCACTTAATTATCAGAACCAGCTGTGAGAGAGATTCTTCTACAGGTAACATAAGTCTTCTTGGAAAGACACTCCCTCCCATGCACACATTTCATGGTGACTTTAACAACTACTGACTGCCACATAAAAGGCTTCCAATGAGCTAAATGGCTTTGAGACAGGTCTCTCATCTCTCCATGTTCCTCATCCTTTTTTCCTCTTTTGAACGGTTTTTGCATTTTAAATTTTAATAAGTTTATACATTTTAGCAATAACATGTTCGTCATTTGTACATAATTCTGTTTCAAATTCATTCTTACAATATTCCAAATCAAAAGTCCTTTTATCTATTTTAAATCCTTTGACTACTTGTATATCAGCAAAGTGTTGACATGTACTATATATCTTTCTGAAGTCAGATCTTTTCTTCATTTCATTTTTAAATCTCCCTGGAAAATTTCAGTATGTCACACCATAAGTTAACCATTAAGTTTAGCTATCATTTCTCTTCTTTAATATGCTTCTTGTGGTGACAGCCACCAAGATATTTTCGAACACAGCCTAAATTTATTCCATATTCCCAATATGGCATCATTTTCAATGCAGAACAATCTGTATGATAATACTGCTCCTCTCCTCTCCTCTCCTCTCCTCTCCTCTCCTCTCCTCTCCTCTCCTCTCTCCTCTCCTCTCCTCTCCTCTCCTCTCCAGAGGTGGGTTCCTCCCGGTTCAGACCGGTTCACCCGAACCAGTAGCAAACCGCTGGTGATGTCACGATGATGTCACGGAACTGGTTTGGTTGGTGATGGTGGGCACCACCATCTTTTTTTTTAATTTGGGGGAATATTTTTTTGGGTTTTTTTCTTCTGCACATGTGCAGAAGCTGAGTGTCTGGCATTGCACATGCATCACCATCTTGTTTTTTGGCTTTTTTTGGGGGGATTTTTTTTTTACCATTGCGCATGAAGTGCACGCACACCCATGAGGCATAGCCACGTAGCATGGGAGGAAGCGAACCAGCAGCGAGGTAAGTTAGAACCCATCCCTGCTCCTCTCCTCTCCTCTCCTCCTGATTTTGAAAACCAGAACACAAGCTTAGTTAAATGCTTCCACAAAACATAAAGTTATGCTTGTAATTGACCTTATAGTTTTGTTTGTTATCTTGTATAACAGATCTTGTTCATTCAGACCATTTTCACACAGCTACCCTGTGCACTTGCCAGATCCAGAGAAAAAAGTTTTGTTCTGCCCCATGAATGTTTTTATCATTGTTTCCTCTAAACTGATAGCCTTCCAGATGAAGAATGGAGACAACAGAAATTAACATGCAGCCAATGCCTTGTTTGCAACACAGTATAACTGCATTCTGTTTTCACAATAAGGCAACAAAAGCCATTCAGTTTAAACATATCCACACACTGGAATAATGGTAAATACATTGATTTCAATAGAAAAAAGTTTAGAAGCTATGAGGGTTCCAATGTCATAAATAGACATATCAGTCCTAGATCAGCATCAAAGAGATGGGTAGAAGGAATCTTATTGGCCATTTTTAAAGGAACAGATATTCATTTTTAAGATAAATTAGTAACTAGAAAAATAATTTGATGTGAATTAGTGAATGCTTTAAAATGCATAGAATCACATTTATATTCAGTTATGTGTATGGAAACAGTACATGAAACTCAGTTTCTGATTTTTTTTCCAGCACAGGGAACAAACATGTGGTTGAGCAAATAAATGAATGGGCAGATTATAACACAGATTAGACTAGACTATTTGCCCCTTAATAGCTTTAGTATTTTTTTTTCAATTGCCTGAATGTCTTATAGGTAATAAAGCTGATTTTGATTTTCCTGGCATTATTTTCACAATAATATAGGATCTCATACCATGGTATAGGGAATTGTCATTTTTAAAAAAATCAGATTTTTATTTTCTTTTTAAAATTACTTATTTTAATCCATTTTTTAGATCATTTTGCAACTTTTAACCACTCTCACAATATTTGTACATACAGTATTGTGCATATTTCTCATATCAATTTCTCTACATACTTCCCCCAAAGTTCCTACTGAGTTTCACTGAAAAGTGCTAATTTCTATGTGCAGGTGTAATTTTGTTTCAGTGGCATTGAGAAATAAAAGAGGTATGTTGTTGACATTATTTATTTATTTATTAGTGAGATTTATATACCGCCTCATAGTGCAAGCACTCTCTAAACGGTTTACAACATTAAGCAATGTATACTTATATATGGCCCCCAACAATCTGGGTCCTCATTTTACCTACCTCGGAAGGATGGAAGGCTGAGTCAACCCTGAGCCGGTGAGATTTGAACAGCTGAACTGCTGATCACAGTCAGCTAAAGTGGCCTGCAGTACTGCACTCTAACTGCTGCACCACCTCAAGTTATCAAGAAGTTATCAAGAGAATAACTTCCAGAAGAGAAGTTAATCTTGTCAAATCATTTTGGCCATCTGCCTGGATCTGATCTGAAAATATTTGACCCATTCCCACACTATGCAATTGACCCTCTGTTCTAAGCTTGGCTGTTCATTTGGGATGGAAATCCAACATGTGGCACTAAAAGAACAGTGGCAGAATAGTACCGTATTTTTTGGAGTATAGGACGCACCTTTTTACTCCCAATAAGGGGGTCAAAAAGTGGGTGTGTCTTATACACCGAATGCAGCCCCCAACCCCCCCAGCCCCCACCCTTCGGAGGTTTTCCCTGCTGCCGCCGCCACCGCCGCTTGCCCCCCCGCTACTTGCCCCCGCCGTCCCCGCTGTTGCTTGCCACCGCCACCACCGCTGCTTGCCCCCGCCACCCATTCCTGAGCTAGCATGAAATCTAGCACCCCAGTCCTTTCGAGGTGCCACCGCTCCGCTTCGATCCCCACCGCTGCCCGCTTGCGAGCGAGCGGGCATGCGAGCAGGCGAAGCGCGGCGGCAGGCAGGTGTCTTGGAAGCGCCGAGGGCAGCACGCGCGTCCGGGATGCCCCTTTCTGTGCTTTCCGCTTAGCTGGCAGCAGCGGGCGCAGCGAGTCCCATCCTCACACGCATCCCCGGCGCTTGCTGTGGCGACGCTGTTTTCTCCGAGACCTTTGTCTACTGCTCCTTCTCTGAGACAAAGGTCTCGGAGAATACAGCGTCACCACAGCAAGTGCGGGGACGCGCGTGAGGACGGGACTCGCTGCGCCCGCTAAGCAGAAAGCACAGAGAGGGGCATCCCGGACGCGCATGCTGTCCTCGGCGCTTCCAAAACACCTGCCTGCCACCGCGCTTCGCCTGCTTCCTCAGCTGCTCTTCTCTAGCAAGCGCTCTTTGGCCGGGAAAACCAAGAGCCGCCGCTTTCGCCGCAGATCTGCTCAGCTCAAGTTGCAGCCCTTGAACTTCAGGAGGGAACTGGCTGCGAGACCAGGAGGACTTGTGGACTTCAACTCTAGCTAGCATGACTGGAGGAGGAATTCTGGGAGTTGAAGTCCACAAGGCTTAAACTTGCCAAGGGGGTGCAAGGGTCTTCAAACTTGTGGACTTCAACTCCCAGAATTCCTCCTCCAGTCATGCTAGCTCAGGAATTGGAGTTGAAGTCCACAAGTCTTAAAGCTGTCAAGTTTGAAGACCCCTGGGTTAGGGGTGCAAGGGTCTTCAAACTTGGCAAGACTTTTTACAACCATGTACACTTTTTACAAACTTCAAACTTGACAGCTTTAAGACTTGTGGACTTCAACTCCCATTCCTGAGCTAGCATGACTGGAGAAGGAATTCTGGGAGTTGAAGTCCACAAGTCTTAAAGCTGTCAAGTTTGAAGTTTGTAAAAAGTGTACATGGTTGTAAAAAGTATACATGGTTGTAAAAAGTATTGTGCTACACTGGTATTTTATTAAATAATATATTACTACACCATTTGGTTCAGAATACTTTTTTCCTTGTTTTCCTCCTCTAAAATCTAGGTGCGTCCTATACTCCGGTGCGTCCTATACTCCGAAAAATACGGTAGTTGTTTCCCCCTACTGGAAATAAGATTCATTCAATCAGCATGTTAAGTAAAAAATTCTAGTTCAATTTTCTTTTGTCATCCGTCTCAGTGCTTTGTTCTTCTTCCCTTTTACATTTAGCCAAACATCTAACGGTAGAAGGTATTCTTAACATACACAGGCTTTCCCCAATCTTTTCTTTATAAAGAGAAGCATACTAAGTTGTCTCCACACTAATGAAAGTAGAGGAAACATGCTGCCTTGGATGGTAGTACAGAAATAATGAATTTTGTCATGTTGAAAATTTAGATTCCATTCTCCTGCATTGTCAAACTGAAGAGACCTGTTAAGTCAAGGGCAATTGGCGCAAAGACAATGTCTTAGATTTAATGAATAAAAAAAGAAAAAAAAGACCTTATCCCTTTTCCTTCTCTTGCCTTTGAGAAAAGTGGGTTTTTTTTGGGCGGGGGGTGTTTGTGTTTTAAGAAATACTTTTAGTGGAAACAAATTCCATCTGCTATTATCAGGTAGTTGAGCAATATAGATGGGAACACACAGAGTTATCCTGCAGAGTCCCCATGTTTCATTTAAATTGGACTTAGAAAAATCGTGGATTTTATTTATGGTTTCAGTTCCTATGTTTTTATTTATTTTATTTTATTTACTTTATTTGTCAAAACATATACAAGATGACAGGTATGGTATAAACATAAACAAAAGCACAGTAAGTATAGGTAAATTTGGACAATAGGACAGTAGGACAGGGATGGTAGGCACAAAGGTGCGCTTATGCACGCCCCTTAAAGACCTCTTAGAAATGGGGAGAGGTCGACTGTAGACAGTCTAAGGTTAAAATTTTGGGGTTGGGGAAGAAATCACAGAGTCAGGTAGAGCATTCCAGGCATTGATTACTCTGTTGCTGAAGTTGTAGTTTGGAGCGGTTTACATTAAGTTTGAATCTATTGTGTGCTTGTGTATTGTTGCGGTTGAAGCTGAAGTAATCATTGACAGGAAGGACTTTTTGATATATGATTTTATGAACTACATTTAGATTAGATCGAAGGCGACGTAGCTCTAAGTTATCTAAGCCCAAAATTTCAAGTCTGGTGGAATAAGGTATCCTATTGTGAGCAGAGGAGTGGAGGACTCTTCTTGTGAAATATTTCTGGACTCTCTCAATTGTATTAATGTCCGATATGCAGTGCGGGTTCCAGACAGGTGAGCTGTATTCGAGGATTTGTCTGGCAAATGTTTTGAATGCTCTGGTTAGCAGTGTAATATTGCCAGAGAAAAAGCTACGCAAGATTAGGTTAACAACTCTTAGTGCCTTTTTGGCAATGATGTTACAATGGGCTCTGGAGCTTAAGTTATTAGATATGAGTACTCCAGAGTGAGGGTCGTCTACAAGGTTGTGCTATTCTCATTTTCATATACTGTACCTTGAAGCTGACAGTATTTAGTGCAAACTGTATGTACTTTGTAAGCTGTCCATGTACACAGGTATCAATTGGGGGTCCTATAAAAAATAAGATCTTTGTCAGAGGATATCCTGATTCCTTTAGAATTGTAATGCATCGTTAATGTGAATTCATTTTGAAAGACATTAAAGCAGCTTAAACTTTAATATTTTGTTGGTTTCATTTTATGTAGTAAGCAAATCATAGTGAAGCAAATCCTAATTGGCCCCAGATACAGTATAATGCAAGAATATATTTTACCAAAGTGACAGTAGGAAATAAGCACATGTCCCGACTTCCGGGGCGGGCGCTATGGTGATGCGGAGCAAAGAAAGCTAGCTGCGAACTTCGCCCGACTTTTCGTGGTTTTGGAAGCCGAAAGCGGCACGTGATTCTCTGGAGGAGATCGCGGAAAGAAGGGGGACACTGAACAGCAAAGGGAGAAAGTGCTATCTCCCGTTGAAATAGGTGAAAACCCTGATAACAGCCACGAAAGAGATCGGCGTTAGAAGACGATCCAGAGACATGGCGCTGTGATCTTAACGTAGAGGAAGAAAAGCGAGAGTGGAATGGTAAACGCTTGACAACTTCTTCATCAGACCTGAAAAGTGCTGAAAGTTGCTGAATCTGGAGACGGAAAAGCAGAGGCAGAAAGTGACAGTCTCCTGAAAGGAACGGGCAGCACACAATTGGTAAGGAGTTATAAGAGACGACATCGGAGGGGGGAAAAAGAGATTGGCGAAAGATTGGAGAAAACTGTTCCTAAATTTAAGAATTGAGCTATTTCGGAGTCTGATAATTAAGGAAGTGTAAGACCAGTGGAAACATTGACTTTGTTGCATTCCAGAAGAAGTAAATAAGAAAGAGATTGCCACAGTGTTGCTGAACTTTTTTTTTCCTGACAGCGACATCTTGGAGAAGCTGAAGGGGATACATTTTAACAACTACAGTGGAGGACTAGTTTAAAATCTGGACTATATACTTGAAACTGTTACACTAGAAACTGCTGTGAACTGGGGAAAATATCTGCTCAATATCTGATCTGGTACAGAAAGAGGAGCTACATAATAGAAACAGATAAAAGGACTAAAAGGACTACAATTAAGAAGATAGTGACTGTGCAGTTTCCTGAATCAGAAGACATCTTGGACACCTTGAAATCTAAATGAGGACATACTGACATACTAACTGCTTTCCTTGGTAAAAAAAAAAAAGTCTGAGATTGAATATAGATTGAAAATAGAATATAGATTGAATATAAAATGCTGATTTGTATTGAATGTTTAGTTAAATAACAAAATAAGAATACCATAACAATTTCACTTGTTAAGCCAGTTTAAAAGAAATATTAGAATATTTATAAAAGATTGAAAGAAATATAAAGAAAATTGAATTAAGAACTGAGAATTAAGAATTAAGAATTACGAATAGTATAATATTGAAAACAACGGTAAAAGTGGTCTAGAATATAATTAATACGCAAGGGGGTTATATGAGAGTGTGGAGCAATTTCTTTAAAAATTATAATTTTTTTACAAAAACACAAATGTCCCTGACTACAATGACTAGAACTGTAAAGAAAACAGCTCCAACTACACCTTCACAGGCAGGACAAAAATTAATAACAGAAATGACGACAATAGAGAAACAGGGACAGATACCCTCTTTACAATCGATGCAGGCCTCACTTGATAGAATTCAGGAATTTATGTTCGCATCACAGGAGAAGCAGACAAAAACACAAGAGACAATAGAAAACAATCATGAGGAAATGAAAGGGAACTTCGAGGTGGTTAAAGGAGATATCAAGAAGCTAGATAGTAGAATGCAAAACATACAAGAAATAGTAGCTAACCATGATCAACAAATAAAAACAATAGTGGAAAAAGCAGAGAAGGCAGAGAAAAGACAAGATGCAACGGAAGAAAGATTGAGAATGATAAATAGGGAGTTAGAAGGGGCAATTTCCTTGTTGGAGTTTGAGAAAGCAAACTATTACCTTAGATTTCAAAACATCTTAGAAGATAAGGAAGAAGATACACGTACTGTAATGTCAGAAATTCTAGCAGAAGTCCTCCAAGTAGATAAGGAAGAAATAAAAAACAACATTGACGAGATATACAGAGTACAGAATAACTACATAAGGAAACACAAATTGCCCAGAGAAATCCATGTGAAATTCACGAAAAAACATATAAGAGACGAGATCTATAAAATCACAAGAACAGGACAAATAAACTATAAAGGAAAGGATATTGTAATTTTGAAACAGATACCAAAAAGAATAAGGGACAAAAGGAGGGACTTCCAATACCTTTCGGTAAAACTAATAAGAAAAGGAATACCATTTAGATGGTTAATACCAGAAGGACTTTTGGTCACATGGAAAGACAAAAAAATAAGAATAGACACATTCGAACAGGCGGACCACTTTATTGAACATTATTTAGAGTTAGAGGGAGAGAGCAGCAGCGAGTTAGAAACACAAAGTCAAGAGGAACCAAGTGTAGAAGAAAAAGAGAAGCTGGAGAAAACTTACAGTAAGACCCAAATAGAAACAAGAAGTTCAAAAGCAGCCAAGGCAGCAGTAAAATAACAAAATGGAAAACGTAGCCAAAATTCTATCAGTTAACATAAATAGAATTAATTCGCCGATTAAAAGAAGACAAACGTTCAACAAATTACAAAAGCAAAATTTAGATATAATCTGTCTACAAGAAGTACACGTTAAAAAAGAACATGTAAAACTATTAGAAGTACCAAAATTAGGGAAACTCTTCACAACACTGGATGATTCAAAAAAGAAAGGAATTGCAGTATATATTAAGGACTGGTTGCAACCAAAACAATTATTTCAGGATAATGAAGGTAGAACACTGATGATAGAAATCTCAATAAATCAAAAAACAATGTTACTTATAATAATATATGCACCGAACAGCAAACAAAAAGAATACTTTAAAGAACTGCACGAACAGATAGTTAAATTAGAAAAAGGAAATATATGTATTGTGGGAGATTTTAATGCTGTACCAGATAATAAATTGGATTATAAATCAGTAAATAAAAAATGCCATGAGAGAAAGATATTACCACGTGAATTCTTTGACTTGGCCAGGGAACTGAACCTTAGAGATGTATGGAGGGAAAACCACCCACAAAAAAATCAATATACATATTATTCAACCCCACAAAACTCCTGGTCGAGGATAGATATGGTCTGGGCAGACATAGAAACATTGAATAAAACACAAGAAATTGAAATAAAACCAAATATATGGGCGGACCATAACCCTGTAGCTTTTACAATAAAGGGGAGGAAAAGGGTAAACAACAGATGGTTCATGAATCAGACGATATTAAAAGAAAAAGATTATATTAATTATATGGAAAAGGAACTAGCCTTCTTCATGAAAGAAAACTGGAATACTGAAACTACAACACAAAATATATGGGATACCGCAAAAGCATATATAAGAGGATTAACTACAACATATACCATAAGGAGAAATAAAAACAAAAATAAACAAATCAATGAGCTACAAAAGACAATGGGAGAACTAGAGTATAGACAACAAACTGAACCATTAAATGAGAAAATTAAAGAGGAAAAGGCACTAGTTAAGCACAAAATTAACCTATTGACACAAGAAGAGGTGGCACAGAAAATTAGAATAGCAAAGCAAAATTATTTTGAAAATGCCAATAAGCCAGGTAGATGGCTGGCCTATAAATTACGAAAAGAAAGAGAAGAAAGACATATACAACAACTAGAAGATGGAAATGGTGAATTGAAAACAACAATAGAGGACAAAAAAGACATAATAATTAAATATTTCAAAGAATTATATAAAAAAGAGGAAATAAGAGAAGAAGATACACAAACCTATCTGCAACAAGCAAAAGATACACCAATAATAGAAACAGATAGAAATACATTAGATGAAGAAATAACACTCTCAGAATTAGAAAAAGCTATAAAGAAACAAAAAAACAATAAAACACCAGGCCCAGATGGTATACCAGCGGAGTTCTACAAACAATTACAAAATTCCATTAAACAATTAATATTAATAACATACAATGAAGTTTTAGATAAAGGAGAAATTCCAAAATCATGGGCAGAATCAACTATATCCCTAATCCCAAAAGATAAAACAGAAAAACAAAAGATACAGAACTATAGGCCAATTTCCCTTTTGAATGTGGATTATAAGATTTTTATGACCATAATGGCAGACAGGCTAAAAAACATAATTAATAAAAACATACATCCTGACCAAAACGGTTTCCTCCCCAATAGAAATATCAGAAACAATACGAGAACAATTATAAATATATTAGAATACTACGAGGTAAATCCAGGAAAACCTGTAGCGCTCATGTTCCTCGACGCTCAAAAAGCATTCGATAACCTAAATTGGGATTTTCTTATTAAAAAACTAGAGATCACAAATTTTGGCCCCAAATTTATTAGGATGATTAGAGCTATATATTCAAAACAAACAGCTAAAATAATTATAAATCAAGACACAACAGATAAATTGGATATTCAAAAAGGAGTAAGACAAGGATGCCCACTGTCCCCCTTGCTATTTATATTCACACTAGAAACATTACTACAACAAATTAGACTGAATCCAAGCATTGAATGACTTAAAATTAGAGGACAAGAGTACAAACTCCAAGCCTTCGCAGATGATATGGTTTTTAATATGGAAAGTCCAATAGAGGTGGGACCAAGACTATTAGCAGAAATAAATAAATTTGGAAAAGTAGCAGACCTAAAAATCAATAAAAATAAAACCAAAATAATAACAAAAAATCTGCCAAAGAAACAAATTCAAGAGTTAGAAGAAAATTTGGGTATCCAAGTCGTCAAAAAAATTAAATACTTAGGTATAATATTAACGGCCAAATGTACAACAATTAAAAAGGATAATTATATAGAACTGAATAAAAAAATAGAAAAAGACTTGGAAAAATGGACTAAACTACCCATTTCATTAATAGGGAGGATTTCGACGATTAAAATGTCTATATTACCAAAACTATTATACCTGTTTCAAACGGTACCAATTAAATTAGACAAAAATATTTTAATAACTTAAATAAAATGATATCGAAATTTATTTGGACAGGGAAAAAGGCAAGAATTAAATTAAAACAATTACAACAAAATAAAGAGCGAGGGGGCTTTGGACTTCCTGAATGGGAAATCTACTACCAAGCAGCAGCATTACAGTGGGTAATGGATTGGATCAAAATTAACAATAAAAGAATATTAACGCTCGAGGGACATGACCTACAGGTAGGATGGCATGGCTTTATATGGGACGGGAAACACAAAACTCATTCTTACTTTCAAAAACACAAAACTAGAGAGGCACTATACAATATATGGGAAAAAATAAAGCACCAACAGTATAAAGAAATTCCAGTATGGTTCTCACCTATGGAGGCAATCACATACCCCACTACAACAGATATACATAAAATGGTTAAATATGAAGAAGTATTAGATGAGCGAGGGAATTAAAAGAAATTCAAATTCTTAGGGAACAAGGAATTAGAATAGACTGGTGGCCATACTATCAAATTAAAAATAGAATACAGGAAGACAAGAAAAAATTTGGAATAGCCAAAAAGAAATCAGAATTAGATAAAATCTTATTGGGACCAGAAAAAAAGATGATAACCAAAATATATAAATTTTTAATAACTTGTAAAATGGAAAAAGAAAAGGTCAAAGGGAATTTGAACAGCTGGAACAAAAACTTTGGATACGAAATAAATTTGGATCATTGGGAAGAAAACTGGATTAAAAATTTAAAAATAACCAAATCAACCGCATACAAGGAAAACATGTATAAAATGTACCACAGATGGCATCTCCCTCCAGCGAGACTGGCTAAAATGTATGCAAACATGAACCCCAAATGCTGGAAGTGCCCAAATAAAAATGGAACATATTTCCACATGTGGTGGATCTGTCCTAAAACCAAAAGATTTTGGCAAACAATACATACCTGGCTTCAAGAAATAACCAACTTAAAAATAATGTTTAAGCCGGAAATTTTCTTATTAGGGATGGTGGAACAAAATATAGATAGGAAACACTGGTATATCATAACCCACATACTAACAGCGGCAAGAATAACATTGGCACAACACTGGAAACAAGGAGACGTACCGACAGAGAACATAGTAATAAAAAAAATCCTAGAATGCGCAGAACTAGACAAACTAACATTAGAACTGAAACAGAAAGAAAATTCAGAATTTTTTGAAACGTGGAATCTTTTTTATAATTGGTTTGAAAAGAGAAACGGAAAGATAAAATCATAGAAATGTTTAGACTGATAGATTATATTGTATAACCCATTAATCAACAAAATAACAAATATGAATATTTACTATAACACATGTATATACTTGTCAAGTTATAAGTAACTTATAGTTAAATAAATAACAAAATAGAAAGGTAATACATATAGAGAGATATAATTGTACAAAAAATATATAAAGAAGAGAATAACTGGAAGACGTTTACCATATAAGCTCATATATACATGTGTACATATACTGTCATCTTTAATGTATGTATGTCATTTTTAATGTTTATATACGAAATAAAAATTATTTTTTTTTAAAAAAAGGAAATAAGCACATGTCCCATAGTTACTGTTCCATTTACTCCACCATATTTATCTTACCATCTCCTGTGCTGTATCATATTCTTAGGATCAATTCTAGTCTTTCAGTGATGTGACAGAAATTAGGAACAATAAAAGCAAATAGTTTTGCAACAATGTGTTGCAATTTGTAGTGTCTTGTTCACAAGCCCATACAAGCATGTGGAACCTGTGACAAAGTAGCCATGTTTTACAGTATAATTCCTCCTTGAAATTGTTTGTCATTTCCCAAACAATACATAAACACATACACACACAACAATCATGCCATACCTAATGACTACTTGGCAAACTTAAGATCATATGTAGGTCAATTCAACATTCAAAGACAGTTGTAGATTTTTATCTTTAATAGGGAATGAAAGAACTTAGTCATCAGAACTAGAGCAGAATAAATATGAATGGAAGTATGAAGAATTCTCAGGATTCCAAAATAACATGCATGGGCTTCTTCCCCCTCCCCCCCTTTCTCAGGCAGGATGAAATTAGAAGTTACTTTGGGAGCAATAGCTGGAATTCATTTTAAAGGAAGAGGAAAGAAGAGGAGAATTCATTGTACATCTCATTTAATATACACTTTATATTTGAGAAAAACAGAAGGGAATCAAATTCAGAAACAGTCATCTGCAAGTGACTATTCTTTGCACTATTTTCTTTTTGCTAAATTTCACATGTTACCAACCAAAGTACTTTCCCCCTGATGCTTATGAAACATTTCACATAAATATTTGCACTGTTATGCACATCTTCCCCTATGTGCGTATTTCAAATGTGCAGATTGTTTGTCAATACAGAAATGCATCTTGCTTTGGATGTATTTTTCTGTAATATAAGTCTTTTTCCTAAGACGTTTGCTTTCCCTAAAAATATGCATTTTTTTTCATTTTTAACAAGTTGCAGATCACTTCACAGAATTCTGAAAAATGCAGATTTCAGCATCCACATTCTTTCTATGTTAGGCAGCTTTTCAGTTCAAATGACCGTAAGATATTCTGATAGGATGACTTTCTCCTCTATTACTTATTGTTGCATGTGATACAGGATTCTATTTTTTTTTTACTGTGTAACTGCTGCTTGCATGACTTCTATAAAGGAAGAAAGCTCATTTGCCTTATATTCCCAGAGCTTCTCTTTCAATTCATTCAACTTTGTTTAGTTTATTTCAAATTTTCACCTGCAAGCTCTTTCAAGACTCTTGAATATAAATGGGTTTGGTCTTGTAGACTTAAACTTGTTCAGGAAACAGATTATCTATACAATATCTTCCAACGAAATGGATTTACATGCAACTTTTGTCAAAAAGTGCCTGACTACTCAACCCAATATAGCACAATCAACCCAAACCATAAAAAATAACACTGTCATACATAAAAAATATCTCAGAAACCACTAACAGACTATTGCAACTTTATGTAACACACAAATCAACTAAAGTCCTCCAAAACAAACCAAAAGACCGAGTACCCCAGAGGAAAAAACAGGAATCATCTACAACATACAATATAAAGACTGTTACATAGGACAGACCAGTAGAAAACTAGCAGAGCACATCCATGAACATCAACTAGCAGTTAGAAGACATGAAGTATACAAGTACTGTCTGAATTTCACCAGGCCCATCGAATGATCTTCACACTTAAAACACTAGATGGTGAAAAAAAATACAAGCATGCTTAACTGAATGCACTTAAACCTTTCATTTTGTGAGAACTCTGATAAAAATAAGTTTTTACCTGCAGGAAAGCTTAGTGTATGTGTAGACCATGGGAAATACCATCACTGTGGAGAAACACCATGTTTCCCTTACATGACCTTGGCCCTTGCCCTTAACAAATTTGATCCTTTCAGGCTTATTTGCTGAGGGGTAAAATTTATAGATCCAATTTATAGATCATTCCATATAAACCTATACAAATCTATACAAATCTTTATAAAGGAGTGAAATAATTGCTTTTCCCCTAGGTAGCTAGTCAAAATCATGTCACATGTAAGATTTGTTTAGTTAAAGATCCAAAGTAGCAAATCATTCAATTAGTTCTGCTCACGCACGTTGCTGTGTATCTTATTCCAAACGCTACTTTTACCTATCTTCTGTGGTGAAAACTCTTCATTTAAAATTAGTTACAGACTTTTTTATCCTTTAAGATAATTTTCAGAGTTTCCCAATTACAAATGATTATGTGAGAATGCAGAAACAACCATCTAATCCCACTTTCAATAATTTTCTTACTGGAGAAATTTTGAATGATTATGTGTTATTAAGTTGTTGTTGACTCTTAGCACCTACATATAGAGATTTTTCTTCATGACAATCTGTCCTAACCTGCTCTTTTGATGTCTTTGAGTCAGCTTGGGACATTTGGTGCCATTGTAACTAAATCCATCCCCTTTGCTGCTGGTCATCCTATTCTTCTCTTCCTTTCCCCCTTTCCCACATTGGAGTAGTACATTATAGTGTATAGAAAAATCATTACATAGGGATTAATAATTATAGTCTTTAGCTCCAGTCAATGTAGTAAAAAGAAAGAGTGTCTCAGTTTAATGTTCAACAAACCTAATTAGCTTGCAACAGGAAGAAAATGCAAATATATAAAAACCTTACATGCAGATAATGGATAATAAATCTTATTGTGAACAACTGTAATATTCTTTATAGAGACAACTTGATCCATAGGGTACCTATTTGGGCAAGAGTTTCTGCAAAGGCAATTCTATCTTAATAGAGTAATAGATTATAGTGAAAATGTGGGACTTATGATGACTGTTCTTATAAATACTTCTGTCAATGGATCTGTTAAGAGCAGTAGAAGTTTTACCTCAACTTGTGCAATAGTTTTGGAAGTAATTCTTGCCTGTCTCCACAGGATAGGTCAATCAATCAGTCCATCAATCAATTGTAGAGTGTTGCTATACTTGCAGAAAATTCAAATTGTCTTTTCCACAATATTGTCAAAGCATGCACAGCTCTAAATGTGTATGTATATGTAAATAAATTTCTTTAAAATCCCATGCTGAATTTAGAAATTAATATTTTTTTTCTGGGAAACCTGAAAAATAATGTTCTTAATTTAAATATGATATAATTCTCAGGGTAAAAAAGATAAATTAATTTTTAATTATAAGTGTTGTGCTAAAATATTTTGATTCTGAACGTCTGAAGGCAAATTTATTTTTGTTAGAAGATAATTGTGTTGGAAATGGTTTTTGAGTACAAATCTACATTGAAAGGAAAGACAGGAATTTAAGAGTAAACTACTGTGACATCTTTATCGTCAGAAATCTATACATTAAAAAAGTTGCTGCAATTTGTTTCTATTTTCATTTTTTGCCTGGTGATTCCCCCTCCCACCACAGATATAAATTAGGCTAAGCTTAGTTTATGATTTAATAATGTTGTTTGATTTTCCAGGTGGATCACAAACGAAGCATGAAAACATATTTTAAAATTTAGAATCATTTTTCTTCATTTCTTTCCTGGTACAACATTAGATAGCTTTGTAGTTGCCCTTCTGCAGCCAGAGTAATGAAAACGAACAGGTCTTTGATTATTATGATCAGGTAGTTAATCAGAATTCCATATGTTTTGTTATATAAATATTTAAAGTTTATTAAAATTAATCAGCATGGTTATAATAGATGACAGAAGCCACATTGCATTTTAGAGTACTAAATTCAGTTCATAAATATTGGATACTGAGCAGATGCTAGGAAAATAAATCCAAATAAGTACAATTATTGATTTTTATATCTTGGAATAGATTCAGCTGATTCTGTAGAGGAATAAAACCAACCATACAGCTGTTTCAATAATTCTTCTTACCTGCAGATAGTTTCTACAGAAAAGATCACAAAAGCAGGGTCGCAATGATTTGCTTGGATAGTTGCACTACAAAGTAGAAATAAATATGACTTTTGACTTTGATCTGGCAAAGGTGTTACCAGTACAAAAAGCGACACTTTTTAGTGAGGTGATGAGGGTAGTGAAATATATGAAGAAACCTTATATCGTACTAAACTGATGGTCCAGTTGGCCAGTGTTGAACATTTTAGCTGAAATTGCTCTTCTGAGTTTCAGAGAGGAGTAATTTCCAATCCTTTTTAGGAGCGTTAAGCTTAAAGTGGGATCTTTGGAATTCAAGGCATACCTTTTAGTCTCTGAACTCTGAGCCCTCTATTTAAGAACTTGTTATTTCCTCATCTATGTCCTAATGTAATAGCCTGATAGAGTGACTGCTTCTTAATGGTAGAGAAGGCCATGCTCTCTGAAACTCTAACTTATAATTGGGTTACCATAATATGCATCCATTCCTACTAAAGCCATAGTCAGAAAAAACTCTTGCTGGTGTAAAATAATTCTGCTGCCCTAAATCAATAGGAATAGAGTTGGAAGGGACCTTGGAGGTCTTCTAGTCCAACCCCTGCTCAAGCAGAAGACCCTATACCATTTCAGACAGCTGCCTATCCAGTATTATCTTAAAAACCTCCAGTGATGAAGCACCTACAACTTCTGAAGGCAAGCTGTTCCACTGGTTAATTGTCCTCACTGTTGGAAGTTTTTCCTTAATTCCAGGTTGCTTCTCTCCTTGATTAGTTGGTGTCCATTGTTTCTTGTCTTGCCTTCTGATGTTTTGGAAAATAAGTTACTCCCTCTTCTTTGTGGCAGCCCCTCAAATACTGAAATATTGCTATCATGTCACCTCTAGTCCTTCTTTTCTATAGACAAGCCATACCCAATTCCTGCAACCTTTCATATGTTTTTGTCTCCAGGCCTTTAGTCATCTGAGTTGCTCTTCTTTGCACTTTTTCCAAAATCTCAACATCTTTTTTGCAATGTGGTGACCAAAACTGGCTGCAGTATTCCAGGTGTGGTCTTACTAAGGATTTATAAATCCTTAGGGAGTAGGGCGGCATAGAAGAACCTAATAATAAATAATAAATAAAGCTGTACTAATACGTGATTTTGATTCTATGCCTCTGGACATAGAATCATAGAATCATAGGATTGTATTAGCTTTTTTGGCTGCTGCCATACACTGCTGGCTCATATTTAAGTGATTGTTGAGTAGGACTCCAAGGTCCTTCTCACAGTTATTGTTTATGAGCCTGGTTTTGTCTAATCTGTACTTGTACCTTTGGTTTTTCCTGTCTAGGTGTAAAACCTTGCTTTTCTCCACATTAAATTTCATGTTGTTGGATAGGGCCCCTTGTTCAAATCTGTTAACATCTTTTTGGATCGTAACCTTGTCTTCAAGAGTATTGGCTATTCCTGCCAGCTTAGTGTCATTTGCAAATTTGATGAGTTCCCCTTCCATTCCCTCATCTAAGTCATTTATGAAGATATTGAAGAATACTGGACCTAAGAGAGAACCTTATGGTATCCCACTGCTTACTTCCTTCCATGTAGATACAATACCATTAAGTACTGACTACTCATTGAGTATGATTTGTCAGCCCGTTACATTAATAACTAAAATTATAATTTTATAAAATAAAAATAAAAATTGCATGTTGAACAAAGAAATTTTGCCAATAGTAAGCCAAAGCCTGGCAGATGCCTGAAAGTAATTTGCAGAATGATATGGTTACCTTTTATTTCGTTACCAAAAGCAATAGAACAAACAGCAACTCTATTTCAATATTATATCGAAGATAGTATGCGCCCAAACTGAAAGGTAAATGCATTAAATGCATATTGCAAAGTATGTACAGTGATAAAGCAAAAAAGAGACAAAGTAGCACATAAGTCACGAATGTCATATCAATTTAAAAGTCATCCTTAAAATACAAACACCTATTTCACAAGGCAGTGTGACACATTCGCTTTTCTTCAGCTTTGACAAATCACTCTCTGCACAGGAGTGGAAAACAAAGCAGAAATGTAACCTTTCACCTCTGACATTTTGCTCAATTAAAAACCAACATTAACAGAATCTTCTGTTGTCACCATTGTTATTTAAACATAATGGAGAGGCAAAGCTATTTTAGAAATTGTACTTTCTCTCTGCAATGTCCTGCACCATTCTATTAAAGCATTTTCAAGATAGTAAATTCATGCTCCAACTAGGTTTTTTTAAGCCTACATTCTCACTTTGTGTATGCACTCCCAATTGTATACAGTAAGACTAGTTATAATTCGGTCCTGGTATGTACAATTCACATAATCTCAAAGGTAAATTGTATTTCTTTCTAAACAAGGTGGAATTCTTACTTATATTCTTATTTTTACATATTTCTTTTTAGTATAGTGTAAGGTATGGTATGGTATGGTATGGTATGGTATGGTATGCTATGCTATGCTATGCTATGCTATGCTATGCTATGCTATGCTATGCTATGCTATGCTATGCTTTGCTTTGCGGAGCCAAGGTGGCGCAGTGGTTAAAAGCAGCTCTGCAATCCACTTCAGCTGATTGCTAGTTCAGCAATTCAGCTGTTCAAATCTCACCAGGCTCAAGGTTGACGCAGCCTTCCATCCTTCTGAGGTCGGTAAAATGAGGACCCAGATTGTTGGGGGCAATATGCTGAACTCTGTAAACTGCTTAGAGAGGGCTGTAAAGCACTATGAAGCGGTATATAAGTCTAAGTGCTATTGCTATTGCTATTGCTATTGCTATTGCTATTGCTATTGCTATGCTATGCTATGCTATGCTATGCTATGCTATGCTATGCTATGCTATGCTATGAACTTGATGCATATGGGAAAATATGGGAATATGGAAACCTGATTATTCAGAAAATGGAATTTGTAACATATAGACAATAGCTTATCAATGGCGAGAATACCAGATAAATTATCCTTCCATGTTATTGTAACACTGTGACTCTTCCTTTTTTCCTAAACAAAAGAAGGCCCAAATAAGTGTATTATCTTTATCCTTAAATAAATCATCAAAACCAGAGTATAACTGACCTAGATTTCAAATCCTCCTTTAGGCATACAAGGATGTAGGTCTTGTCAGATTTAGAAAGATTTGCTAGCTCAGAGTTTGACATTGTTTATCTATGAGTCAAGAAGAATGCTAAGTAAGCATCTATGCAGTTCACTGAGGGTATAACCTCTAGTACTGTTACAATACAAAAGTAAATTTAGGGGTAATGTTTTCATGTACATTAAAGATGTGAATGTTATTTTGAATTATCTTCCAGAATTGTGGGATTTACTGTTTTAGAGGAACTTTGGTCACATCAGGCACAGAGAATAGTCAAGAGAATTACATCAAGAGACAGGAAGAGTAGTGTTACTCCAGATATCAAGCATCGCTTCAAGAAAGTGTAACTTATAAATTTTTGAAAAGGCTCTTTTTTCTGCCTGTTGAAAAATAATACAGTATGGTTGGCATAAATTTCATAGCTTTGTATTTGAAGAGACAAATATTTATATGCAATTTGATGTATGGTTATTACAGATATATGTGTGTGATAAATTCAGATGAGCTGTATCTATTTAATATGTTAGACTGCAGGGTTTTCTGCTTCCCTTTATTTTTCTTTTGTTTGTTTTGGTGGTATGTCTTAACAATTAATTAGATTATTTGTTGGATGTGTTTTTGTTCATTGTTCTGTTCATTTTCTTTTTGTGTATTTTTAAAAATGCAATTAAAAACACAAGAAAAAGATTACTAGCTGCAAGCGACATGGTGTTGAAGAAACCAATCTAAATTATGTAATGATATTGGGAAAATTTATGATAACCATTCCTTTATATGCATAAAATATTTTACTTCCCTTATGATTCCTGCATGCAATAAACTTCTGCACAACAAATAGACTTCTATTTCTTGTTTTATGTAATCTCATTGGAATATAAACTTATTTTTCATTTTTTCTTAATGCTAAAGTTACAATCATATCATATATTGCTAATATGGGGTATGGTTATTCTGGAAATAATCCAGAGGTTGTAACTATGTGATTAATGTTTAGGATACAGCCTGTAAAGGAATGATTTTTTTATTTATTTTGAAAATATTTCGCATGGAAAAGCCAAAGGTTCATTCCTGGTATTTAATATTTAGATGGAAAAGCAGTTTGCATGAGAATCCAGGATTAAATTCAACTGCAACTAGACAGGAAAAGTCTAATTAAGACTTTATTGCCTTTAATAGCCAAAACAATGGGAAATAGTATGGAAATCATGCCGACAAAACTATTAGAAAACACCTAAGTAAAGCATTAGAGAAGGAAAATGAAGAGGGAAATAAAAAAAAAGAATTTAGTAATTTTGTAGAAAGTAGGAAGGATGAGAGAATTTGAACTGGATAAACTATAGAAAGTTACATGATGGATTAGACAGTTTAGGGTAAATTTAGCTGAAAATGCTTTCGTGGATTTTGTCTTTAGGTTTATACTCCAGGATGTTATATGACCATTATAAAAGGCTACTGAAATTGTGAAATTAAAGTCTTTCAAACACTTTGATAATATATCACAGACTATATTTTATGGTATTAGGATTAGGGTTTCTTTAGGGTTAGGCTTTGTATTAGGGGAAAGCACTTCAATTTACCACCTGAGCTTTATTGTGGAAGGAGTAGTTGCCATCTTTCCAAACATCTCTTGTATATTACACTACACTCCAAGGGTTAAGACACAGAGAACTTGCAATAACTAGAAAATCAGAGGTTTATATGATGATAAATACTACTGGTTTTATGCTGATTTTACATACACACTTTAAACAATTGAAGATATTATTTCAATAAGTGCCATCTATCTAAGCAGCTATTAAAAAACCTGATTGCCACTACAATTTATTATGGTATGTAATATTTGAGTACATATATGAGTGCTTATAATAACACACATATAGCAAGCAATATGTAGGGTTAATTGTGCCTTAAACCCACTTTTCTCAAGGCGAAAAAATAGATGAAAAGTCACAGGAACATGTCTTCCTTGTTCTGTATTAACAGTTTGAAGCAAAAGTATGCTGAATCCAAAGCAATATAAAAGTTTCAGAGCACTCCAAGTGTTTATTTTAGGTTAACACTGGGTTTACCTTGCCAAGAACAGTAATCATGCCTGCAGGGCTTCTGTCCCAAACTATGTCCATCTGACCTTGTACAGAAGAAATTACAAGGAAGGAAAAAGAAAAGAAGTCAAGGGTTGTAATTATTTCAGTAGTCTCAGTAGCCACAGAATCTAATAACACCTTCAAGCTCAACCAGCTTTGTTAGGGTATAAAATTCTGTGACCGAAACTGAAAGCCTAATCATTATAAAGCTGGAAGGAAGAGACAAGTTAATTAGTCTACTCTATGCCATAAAATATATCCAGAATCTGGCTACACCTTGAAGTTTAATCAGTCTTAATCAATCTTAAAGGTGTTACCAGACTCTGGGTATACTTTATGGCAGGGGTGGGTTCTAACTTACCTCGCTGCCAGTTTGCTTCCTCCCGCACCATGTGGGAGTGCGCCGCATGGGTGCGCCGCATGGGTTCATGCATGATTTGCGCACATGCTCATGCGCAATACTTAAAAAATCAAAAAAGAAGAAGCCAAAAACAAGATGGCGACACATGCGCAGTGCCGGAAAGTTGGCTTCTGTGCATGTGCAGAAGAAAAAAAACCCAGAAAAAAATCCCCCCCAAATAAAAAAATAAAAAACATTCAAAAAAAGATGGCGGCACCCACAGACCGCCACCGACGGAACCAGTTCTGTAACGTCATCGTGATGTCACCAGTGGTTTGCTACTGGTTCGGGCAAACTGGTATGAACCGGGAGGAACCCATCTCTGCTTTATGGTATAGACTAACTAACATGTCTCTTCCATCCAACTTTATAATTATCTCTATGTAAGTATGTTGGGATAGACACCAAGAACATCTTACAGCTTGCAAGTGTTTTGCAAGATACAGCAGTTTAAGAGCATTTTAGTAGAAGCTAATTTAAAGCAAGAAAATGTCCCTATGTTGTTGTTTTTTTCCTGATTTTCATAAATGAGAATGGCTGTCTTCAAAATCAAACCCAGCTTTCAGGAATATAGTAAAGTACTCTACTTCATTGTTTACTAAAATATTTTATTTATTTAATTATTTAATTATTTAATCATTCATTATTCATTATTCATTATTCATTATTTATATTTATATTATTTATTTATTTATTTATTTAAATAATAATAAATTATTTTATTATTATTTAATAAAAAGGGGTGGAAATTGGGGTACAGAGTTTGAGAATATAGAATTCCTATATGATAGGATTTTTTTTTCTGCAAGGCATACTACAGTATTTCAAGATTATAGTTTAACAAAACACAGGCTTAAAGAACTGACAATGGGAAGATGAATAGAAAGGATAAAAGAAAGCAAGTTGAAGGGCAAAGAAATCTAGTTTAAGACTATGTATAAGGTTCAATCATTGAGATGGGCAGGAGGAAGAAACAAGAAATAATATTTGAAAATAGCAGGGTAAAGAAAATTTGTGAGCAAATGATGAAGAAGAGAAGGCATAAGATTTGATGCAACAATAACCAGAGCCATTCTTGACAATTGAATCAATGTGGTGTGAAATGTTGGAAGCTTCACCTATAACAAGAAGCTGAGAAGTAGCTTGGAGATCTAGTTCAAGAGGATTAAGATGCTAGGACAAGTGTGAGAGAAGAAAAGAGGATTGAAGACTCACTCATGAAGGTAGCAGTCAGCAATCAGCTACAAGAGATAATCAGAGTGAGTATATTTAGAAAGGTAGAGGATGAAAATTGTTTGATTACTAGACTGCTAATATAAGGATAAAGTGTGCATGTTGCTTATGCACATATCTGTATTATGCAAGTAAATCTGCAAAAAGTACACAGTGGCGTATTCTTCTTCATTATTATTATTGAATGCCCTGGGAGGGAATGAAATAATTTTTTCTTTTGCTAGAAGCAGTGGTGACAGGAAATCAGACTTCATTTGAATAAAATCTATAGTTTTGAAAAATGATGGTACATAGCAGATTATTGGGAACTCAGCTGCTGAACTTGAGACTGGCTATAGTATAATAGCTGGGATTTTGTAAATAAGAAAAAAATTTGTGGTTTTAAAATTTATTTTATTCTCCTTATTTTCGTGAAATGGTTTTTATAAAATGTGTGTCTATTGTACATGTCTAGTATTATAGTTCATATTTGAGTTATAAATTAATATTCAGTTCCTAAAAGTAAATGGTACATTTATTCCTTACTCAGTCCTAACCTGAAAGAAAACATTACCTTTATTCATGGGGGAATTGCACAAATTCACATTATCATTTTGTGAGGGTTAAAGTATTGCAAAGTTTCGAAATATCTGCCTTAAATTGAGATCACTCAATGCTTATTGAAAGCAACTTAATGAATACAGCCATATCATTTATACATCAAACAGAATTCCAACATCACTACTGTGCATTAGCAGTTCTGCTAATTATGCTTCTGAAAGAAAAAAAAAGGTGCAACCTATTTTATTGCTTGTTAAAGGCTTGTCTGTTCTGTAATATACAGTATAATTGTATGTTTTAAGGTGAATTAAGAGGTCAAAATGTAAATTGCTAGTTTTACAGCAGCTTTAAATAATAATCATCCACTGTGTCAAGATTTAAGGTTTGAGTGGATATTGTATTTAAGGAGCAATAGCACAAGTCATATTTTTATACTAGCTCAATATTTTCAGGGCTTGCAAAATGCATCATCTCTAACTCTAAATTATGTTCTGCAGCTGCACAGATTTTATATGACTTTAATGCAATTTCCAAGGCCTGTAACACAACCTGGATATACACATTTACCCGTGGGAACGTCACTGATATCAAAGGGCGAGGAAAATTTTTAAGTGTGATGAAGCTGGATTTTATTTTCTATTTTAGAATTTTAAAAGGGGGGGAATCAGCTTCACAAAACGTGTTTACTGCAATATATAGGAATCTTTGCATGGTTGGCGGAGCAGGGAGAGGGTTGAGAGTGAGGAATCTTATATACAAGAGAGAATGTTCAGCCTCTTGGAGACAAGACCAAATCTTTGAGCCACAGTTAATACTTGCTGTCATCTTTTTATTTCCCCCTGTCTCTGATGAATGACAGAGACAGCAAGAGCTGCATATTAATTACAAGTAGCCTTTGATTTGTGACCACAGATGGGACTGATATTTTGGTCACTAAGTGATGTGGTTGATAAGTAGGTCACCAATGACTGGACTGGACCCAACTTTACAAACATTTTTTTT
The DNA here is from genome assembly GCA_023053685.1 of Diadophis punctatus similis. Lineage (NCBI taxonomy): Eukaryota > Metazoa > Chordata > Lepidosauria > Squamata > Dipsadidae > Diadophis > Diadophis punctatus. The sequence goes on along the minus strand of JALIGW010000001.1, from coordinate 255,664,424 downwards.
ACCATGGTTGTTCAATGAATTACACTGTCATCAAGAAAGTTTGGCTTCAGCAATTAACTTTGCTTGTCAGAAGCCATCTGGGAAGGGGAAAATTGTGATCATGTTATTGCCGCAATCATTGCAAATGCAAGCAAGTGCCAAAATTTTGATCATATGACCATGGGGGGTGGTATAATGGTCATAACTTCGAACATGGGTTGTAAGTCATGTTTTTCAGTGCTGTCATAACTTTGAACTACCATTAAATGAATGGTTGTAAATTGAGGGCTATCTGCATAAAACTGAGAGAACAAACATGCTAGCGAACTATCCAGGCACTTTTGAGTGTGAGTAAATATTGAGAGTATGGTATGAAATCCATGGGAGGAACTCTTGACTTTGCCAAGGATACAGTGAATATGAGATAAGTTATAAAGATATAGAGATACACCAGGAGAGATAGAGAAAGGGGGGGGGGTGGAATAGCATAACATGAAGGGAGAAAAACAGTTTACATAAATAATTTGCAGATGTTATTTCTTAAATAGAAACTTCAAGCTTACTAGTTAGATTATCTGTAACATTAAATGTTGCAGGTTTTCATTTACTGTACATAATACCCATTTGTCTTATGGAAATGGAGCAGGGATTAACAGTAGATGGGGAGAGGGGGAAGAATGGCCTGTAGCCTGTAATATAATGTGCCTGCTCAGAATCTGTGATAGGATACTATTATCTGTTTCTACTATATCATTTTGTCCATGCTTTCATCATTTTTTTAAAAAAACTTACAATATGACTTTGTTTTATAGATATAAATTAGTTCATTGATCCCCTGCCCCAAATGTTTTATTTGGCACATTTTATAGCCATAATATTATTTTACTCATAATTCTCAGGAAGATAGCAATAGCAATAGCACTTTTCTTATATACCGCTTCATAGTGCTTTACAGCACTCTCTAAGCGGTTTACAGAGTTCAGCATATTGCCCCCAACAATCTGGGTCCTCATTTTACCGACCTCGGAAGGATGGAAGGCTGAGTCAACCTTGAGCCTAGTGAGATTTGAACAGCTGAACTGTTGAACTAGCAGTCAGCCTGCAATGGCTGCATTTAACCACTGCACCACTTCAGATCTATTGAATGCATGAATCAGAGCTGCTAATTCATATATCATTTTTAAAAATGAGTTTTTATTGAAATTTATACTTAAAAATATAAATGTATTCACATATGCAGCGCTAAGACACCAGACCATAGAAAATGTAATGGGCTTCATCCAGCACTACAAGTGGAATATCCATTCTCTTTCATTTTCTCTCCCTCCCTCCTTCCTTCTCTCTTCCTACTGTCCTCCCTCCTTCTGTCTTCCTACTGTCTCCAAATATATATTACGGAAAAATGTCCCAATAACATGATGCAGATTTAGCAGATTATTTGGAAAATAAATGGAGGTAAAGGGAAAAAAATATTACACCTTTGTGAAAGACACCTTTGTACAGGAAGGCATAATTCAAATATACTAAAATTAAATGTACTCAAACGGCTTGCAATGTGCAGGCACAATTTCAAGTTGGAGAGATATGTACTTAGAACAGAAATAGTCACTGAACTTTCAAAGTTTTATCCTTAGTCCTTGTGCTTGCCTGAAGAAAGGTGGAGAAAAAATATTGACAGACCATTGCAGTTCATGGATCTAACCCCTGCTGAGATAATTAGAAACCAATGCCATCACCTGTGCAAAACTGCTGCTTCTCTTCCTGTAAAAAGGTATCTAACTTTCTTGTGATTGTCATATAAGAAAGACACGTTACCTAATGAGACTTTGATTAGAAAAAGAATTTAAAGTAACTTTTTTCTGCTGAAAAACTTTCTATCCAATTTGCCGTGCACCAGGAGACAGGCTGTTCTGTGATAACTTTAATAGAAGGTATTACACTTGCACATAATGTAACAGCAGTGAAAGCCCCTCTTCCCTAGGTAGTCATATGAAATGAAGACATCAAAATATCTACCATCTGTTTCTGCTTCTGTTTTGTTTAGTACTAAGACCGAGAGAGGAAAATCTCAAAAGATTTGATCATTTATATTAAACTCCCGTTATATTTTCTCAAACTTGAGGTAAATGAATCTTTCGATTCAATGAAAATATATAAACATTTATATAAACACACATTTCATCCTCTCTCAGTCATTCCATCTGACATAGTGCATTATCACAGAGCTAAATATTTTAGAGCATCTTCTTCTTTACTTCCTCTTTTACCACTTCTGGTGTTGAGGGATTAGAAGCATTTCCTTACAAAAAGTATATACATAGTATATGTACATACATAGTAATCTCCCCCCCCCCTCTCTCTCTCTCCTGTTTGTAATTGGCCTAGAAATTATTCTGGCGCAGAATCAATTATTATAATTGCTAAATATATATTTGATTGACCAGATAACATACAGAATAAAGCCTGGTTAGTCATGCACTGTATCTCTCCAGAACTACTCAATTATTCAAGATCCAACAAATCATGTGCAAAGATTCCACAGCACACTGGTTTTGTGTCATTGCTTTAGAATTAGCTCAACCTCTATAATACTTGGATTCTGAGATATTAGGGTTTCAGGAAAGGATACCCTATTTAAGATCTAATCATTATGATAAAGCTAATAAAGTGATTACCGTATTTTTCGGAGTATAAGACGCACCTTAGTTTTGGGGGAGGAAAATAGGGGAAAACAATCTGCCTACCAGGTATTCATCTGGCTAGCATCCTTAGTCTGGTCAGCTTCAGCACATTATTTTATCCCCTGGTTAGGACTTAAAAAAACCTTCTTCTGAGAGAGTAACAATGAAAGAGCATGCAAGCCAGTAAGAGCTGGGAAGATTGTTAGCACCTAGTTAGGGCTAGAAAAAAACTTATTCAGAGCAAGTAGAGCAATGAAAAAAACCCTGCAAAGACTTAGGGCTGGAAAAACATTCTTCTGAGAGAGTAACAATGAAAGAGCCTGCAAACCGGTAAGAACTGGGAAGATAGTTAGCACCTGGTTAGGGCTGGAAAAAAACTTATTCGGAGCAGCTTCAGCACATTATTTTATCCCCTGGTTAGGACTTAAAAAAACCTTCTTCTGAGAGAATAACAATGAAAGAGCCTGCAAGCCGGTAAGAGCTGGGAAGATAGTTAGCACCTGGTTAGGGCTAGAAAAAAACTTATTCGGAGCAAGTAGAGCAATGAAAAAAACCCTGCAAAGACTTAGGGCTGGAAAAACATTCTTCTGAGAGAGTAACAATGAAAGAGCCTGCAAACCGGTAAGAACTGGGAAGATAGTTAGCACCTGGTTAGGGCTAGAAAAAAACTTATTCGGAGCAGCTTCAGCACATTATTTTATCCCCTGGTTAGGACTTAAAAAAACCTTCTTCTGAGAGAATAACAATGAAAGAGCCTGCAAGCCGGTAAGAGCTGGGAAGATAGTTAGCACCTGGTTAGGGCTAGAAAAAAACTTATTCGGAGCAAGTAGAGCAATGAAAAAAACCCTGCAAATACTTAGGGCTGGAAAAACATTCTTCTGAGAGAGTAACAATGAAAGAGCCTGCAAACCGGTAAGAACTGGGAAGATAGTTAGCACCTGGTTAGGGCTAGAAAAAAACTTATTCGGAGCAGCTTCAGCACATTATTTTATCCCCTGGTTAGGACTTAAAAAAACCTTCTTCTGAGAGAATAACAATGAAAGAGCCTGCAAGCCGGTAAGAGCTGGGAAGATAGTTAGCACCTGGTTAGGGCTAGAAAAAAACTTATTCGGAGCAAGTAGAGCAATGAAAAAAAAACCTGCAAAAACTTAGGGCTGGAAAAACATTCTTTGGAGAGAGTAACAATGAAAAAGCCTGCAAGGTAAGAGCTGGGAAGATCTGTTAGCACCTAGTTAGGGCTGGAAAAAAAAGCTACATTCGAAGTATAAGACGCACCCAAATTTTCAGCCATTTTAAGGGAGGAAAAAGGTGCATCTTATACTTCAAAAAATACGGTATTTGCCAAATTATTATTTGGTGATACGATGAGCAAGTCCAATCAACATTTAAATTTCCCACAATGCTTCCAAATTAGCTTAATTCTGGTGCATTGTGGGTTATGTAAACAGCAAAGAGATCCAGCCACATTTTGTCAGAGAAACATTGTCTCTGTCTCCTTTCATTATAGCGTAAAGTCAAGCAGAACCTATCAGAAGATAAAATATACTAGAAGACACTTCGCCAAGGAACTCTTTGCCACTATTGTCACCTTGTCTTTGGTGATAATATTTCCATATGATGAGGGCCCAATAGATGAAGGCATAGAAATAATCCTCAAATTGATGTGTTATGTCCAGCACATGTCTACTGCTAGGATAAAGCTAATGCTATGCATGTACTTTCTTATTAAATTGTATAGTTTGAGAGGCTTCTGCTGCCAACTTGTGATGAATTTAATATCACAATTCAGTGTGCAGGCTATATTCCAACTTACTTTTCCACTGCCAGGGGCTGATTTCTTGAGACAGACGAAAACAAATGGGCATAATTATGACATAAAAATGATGTAAAATGATGCAAAACTATGGCTTTTATTGCTTTTTAATTAATTAGCATGAATGAAAAAAAAATGAAACTATATCTCTTTCTTGTGGTCTTTTCCATGACATGAATCAAAAGTTAATCATTTTGGAAATGACTATTTTTAACAACTCTTTCCAAATTATTACATAAATGAAAGTACAGAACTTGGGGAAACAAGTTAAGGCAGAGGGCAATCTTTTCTTGCTTTCTATAGCAATCTTTCACTACTATTTGCACAAATATATTTCATGGATAATCACCGATTTACAACTGATATAAAAGTAAATCGGCAGATTTTGCTGCAGTGCTGGAAATCACAAGTGCATTCAGAACATCAAAACTCTCATTCCATACAACTATATTTTCCCAAATCCACTTAGTGAGAATTTCAGAACCAGTGATGATAATATGGAAACATAATTTCTGATTGCAATCTAGAGCTTTTATGTACAGCTTTCACATGGGCTGCTAAAAATTATGATGATTATTTTTTTTCATGTGCCTGAAAAGAGTTACCCATCTATGAAAAAAAAATTGCTTGGATGGTAATGTAGGTCTGAAAACATCAGTGAACTCTCTTAAATTATGTAAAATTAAGAAATAATATATTATTTAACAATAAACCTACAATTAAATAATGTATTAAAGAATATAGGTGTTTGCTTCTCTTCAACTTCATTATCTTCCTATGTAGTTGTAAACTTAAACTGATAATTGTGATTATTGAAAACAATATTCCAAAACATTGGAATGTTAATTTATTCTCACCTTAAATATGATGTTGGAATGCTTATCAGATTTTCTCAGCCTGGGTCATGAAGGTGTGTGGACTGCAGTTCTCAGAATTCCTATGCAGTATTGCTGGCTGGGTAATTCTGCGAGTTGCAGTCCACATATCTTAAAGTGGTTCAGGTTGAAATACTAGATTTCTGAACCAAGTTGTGTTGATAATGCCAGGCAAACATCCCGCACAACAAAAAATGTGAACAGGCAGCCTGCATCTGAAGTCCTTTCTAATATTCAGTATCCCCAATTCCTTCTTCTGATGCACATGTACATGCAGAGCAGCGATGGGTTGCTCCCGGTTTGGCCCGGTTCTAAGAACTGGTAGCGCCGGTGGCAGGAGGCTCTGCCCACCCACCCGGAACGCTTCTGCACATGCGCAGAAGCTTCTGCACATGCACAGAAGCATCACGCGCATGTGTGAGTGCACGCACAAACCGGTAGTAAAGGGTTTTAGAACCCACTACTGATGCAGACCTATGCAAAAAGACAAAATCTTATCATGAGTTGAAGAAAATGACAATTTTCACTTCCTTGCTAGAAACAAACATTTATAAATCTCACTGGTGCCAAACAGCTTTTTAAAAGATGAATTTAAATTATCATTTGGTGACGATCTACTGGGGAGTGAAGACTTCCCTCTCCAAATTTTGCAATCTCTCCTTAAATAATTGCGGCAGTCAGGAACAAACAGAAGATGTGTTTTGTTTTGTCTTCTTTTTAAAGCCCTTGGTGGAATAGTGAAGGTTGAGAGAATATTGATCATGCATCAAGAGGAAGGCAAGCAATGGCCCTTCAAATCCCCCTGTATCCTAATTATAATGAATGAGTAATACTGAAAATAAAAAGGCACTTTTATTTAATAAATATCTCATAAAATAAATAAAACTGGATTTTGCTATTTTTGTGTGTCCATTTTCCATATAACATGTTGGTCCTTGATTCTATATATATTGAAATGCTAAGGTAAAACATAGGTATACATTCTAGAAGTAACAAAATAAATCCAAAATCCAAAAAGGCAACTGGACTTTGGTTTTTTTTTTCCTTGAAAAAGTTTTTTTTTCTCATCCAAGAAGCTTCTTCAGCTCTGATCGGTGGAGAATGGAAGGATTTATATTCCTTGCAATCATCTAGAGTTTAGCACTCTTTCTGAGAGTTGTTCAGGCCACTTGGAGGTTTATCTGTGCCCTCTGGGTCACCTGAATAGTGCAAATGTGTATGAAACCTTTTTGGAACTGCTGTAAGGACTGAGTTGTAAATAGGAGATAGATGGTGTTGTATCCCTCCTCCTCTGTTGAGAGAGGGCTATTCAGTCTTAATATACATGGCCTCTTTGACCCCTCTTTCAAATCAGTGGTCCTCTTTATCCAGAATGTGGGCTTGCTGTTTTCAAAAAATTAAAGTAGGGTTATGGTTAGGTCTCCATGGCATCATGACCAAAAACTGATATCAGGGACAGGTTTTGAGAGGTTCTCTAAGGAAAGGGGAAGTGATACCTTTTTCTTGGGACTTGTTTGTTGACCACAGCACGGGGGCTTCCATAGACATTAAAAAAAATAAATTATTAATTTTACTGTGGCAAATTTAGTTTGCAAGTTTACAACACCTGAATCTTGAGGCTTGAATTCTATTGTCTCCATTGTCTCACAGCTTATGGTATAATTTATTTAAGAGAATGTTTAAGAAGTGCACACTGAATACTGCAAATGTGATGTGCACATTAAAAATCAGTTACAACACTATAAACCCAAAATAGTTCTTTTTAATGGTAAAACATCCCAAAGTTTGAAATCCTCAATTAATTTTTAAAAATCCCATTTTCAGAAACAACCGTTAATCAAATTCTGAGTCAGCAACTTTTCCAGTCTGAATATCCCATAAGAACAACTCTAAAGATTCAAGGTCAGGACTTCACAGGCAGTTTGGTGCACCTTAGAATGTCAATCATTTGTGAGATTCAACTAATACATTTCCCCACATATTTGGTGACTGCTTTTAATGTTTACAACACCTGCTGTCAACAAAAATAAAGGAAAATGAGATTTGCTTTGCATCATTTCATAATAATAAAATTCTAAGCATGTACTAACAACAAGGAAAGCTTTGGATCAACCATCATCCTGTTTTCTACAACAAATGCAGTATATTTGTTTTCAGTTCTAAAGAGTGGCCCAGTCATACCCAGGCTTAAAGTTGGGATAGTAATTGGATTTATCAGACGGTAATTTGGAACAGTAGCATACAATTTGCAAAAAGATAGGGAGACACAGATTAAATTAGACTTTAGATTATGTTCTGAAATAATGTTCAGAAAGAACATTATGGAGATGAGTTTTAACCTTGGGAATTCTTTAGCTCAGGAAACATCAAATAAAGTATGTCTGTGCTAGAGACATATAAAAGTATGGAAAGACTGGATAAAGTATATAAAGGAACAGTTTTCTTCCTCTCACTTAATGAAGCTGAATTGAAGAAGATTTGGATAAAGACAAAGAGAGTACTCTTTATATGGTACATAATTAAACTCTAAAACCTACTCAAATTGGTGAACTTAGTATAGCTTTAAAAGACAATTGAATTAATTCATGAAGGACTGGAATATCAGTTCTTTAAGGATCAGAAACAACATTCCCCTGAATATCAAATGCTGGAGAGCTCAAGGTTTCTATAAGGTGACTACTATGGAAACAGAAAGTTGGACTAGATGTGTCTTTGTTTGATTCAATATATGCACTACCTGACTCTGTGGTTTCTTCCCCAAACCCCAAAAACTTTAACCTTAGACTGTCTACAGTCGACCTCTCCTCGTTTCTAAGAGGTCTGTAAGGGGCGTGCATAAGCGCACCAGCGTGCCTACCGTCCCTGTCCTACTGTCCTATTGTCCTCTTTTATCGTTACTTTTTACTTATGTTTATACAAATTACTACTATCCTATACATGTTTGACAAATAAATAAATAAATAAATAAATAAATAAATAAATAAATAAGTAAATAAATAAATAAATAAATAAATAAATAAAATGTAGTTTTTCATTTGTTCCGATGACCAATCAATTTCCAAAGGGAATGAAAAGGTTGACAATGATCATCTTGACCCTAATGTAAAACTTCTGCCACTTTTTGGCCTAGTGGGGATTATACATACTATACAAGTTGCACACATCACATTTATGCCTGGAATTTTATGTTCCAGTTTGAATTAATTACCAAACACAATTTATGATATATTTTGAGAGTTCGGAGCATTCACTTCTTATTGAGGGTTCTTAGTCTTCTGCTGACGGAGAACTGCCATGGATCCACTGGAACTGATGTAGAAACTATTATATGCAATCAGGAATATTAGCAAGATTGTGCAAGCTGGAAGGCATATTTTGCTCTGATAATGCTTTGTGCAAAGTATCTCTCCTGAAATTGTTTCATACAGTATATGAAATACAGCTCTCCACCAAAAAGCAAGACAAAGTACTATTTTAGAGCTGTATTTCATATGAAACCGTTTTTGCATATTGGGGACTACTTTATTCACAATATCTTCATTTTAGGATTTGGCTCTGGCTATGTTAGCTGCAGTAATTTAGTCAAATTGGGATTTAGCTTTAGTTTCATCAATAGCAAATCATTGTTCTGGGTTATGTATAACTCTTTCTGATTCAGATGATTCAAAGTTCGATCAGTATGCAGATGATAGCTCAGCATATGCCCTAATGCTTGAATTCAGCAGTTTACTACAGATGTTAAAAAAATATTGTGCACAAAACTGTCAGAAGACACTCGTACACATCTTGGGATCCGACAGAAGAAAGAAAGACTGCCAAACAGTGTCTTCAGTTTCCAATTCATGGAGCCAATCCAAGGAAATATCATGGTAAAGATATAAAATGCACACAGGAGGCAAGTAAGAATATGAGAATATATTTATTCTGCCTCTTCCCATTAGCTAGTATTCAAGACTGCTTACGTATATAACCAAAATGGAACCTAATTTAATTAATTCTAGATAATCAGCATGCTCCTAGAGACTCTGTAGTACTGTTGTTTAGCGTTCAGGATTCTGGGGTAATTATACTTAAAAACAAAGCCATACAGATTTTGAATTAAGGATTTTCTCAGCATTTTGCTCCCATAATGATCAACCAAGCAGATGTAAATGGGACCTCCATGAACAAGACATGAGGGAATAGCTCTTTTCCATTGTTGCTTCCTCAAAACTGATATTCAGAAGCATGTTTTCTGGTAGAAGGTTTATTTTAAATAGCAAGTATTATTTGTCACTCTCACCCAGATTCTTAAAATGAGCACAAGTCTTTGCTGATTTCATTGTTACCAATGTTCAGCTTTATCTCTCAAAGTTCCTGCTCCATATCTCTAATTATAATCTCTATTATAGCTGCTAATAAGGTTGAATAGAGCTAATGACTTTGAAATGATTTCTATAAGATGACAACTCTCCACATTAGCTGCTGGATTTATGATGCCAATCCCCAATCTGCAACTGCGCAACAAATCTCAACAGCAGAAACACAAGGGAAGATTTCTGTGCATGCTTACTGTAAAATTAATACAATTTTGTGCAGTGCATGTTTACCCTAAAGTAATGCCTGTTGGGGCTGTATGGTATTATTATCCATCACGAATTAATAATTTATTAATAATTAATAAAAAGAAATATAATTTTATGCCATGAGAGCAACATGACACAAGAATATTATCTAATCCCTATTATCCCTACACTGAGCCCAGGAGGCGCAGTGGTTAGAGTGCAGTACTGCAGGCTACTTCAGCTGACTGCTAGCTGCAGTTCGGCAGTTCAAATCTCACCAACTCAAGTTTGACTCAGCCTTCCATCCTTCCAAGGTGGGTAAAATGAGGACCCAGATTGTTGGGTGCAATATGCTGATTCTGTAAACCGCTTAGAGAGGGCTGTAAAAGCACTATGAATATATAAATGCTAGTGCTAGTGCTAGTGCCAGTGCTACTGCTAGAGCTAGTGCTAGTGCTAGTGCTATTATTGCAAGTGTAGTACATTCCTGCATCTATAGCATTTCTTATTAATTTCCAAAATTAAAGTGCCTTTGTACCTCCAAAGTCATGTTTCAATATAGAAGCTGTTTTCCATACAGAAGATCTCCATCTACAATTGCAGAACATATTCAATAGTAGCTTTCTGATTGTTTAAAGTAATCCAGATATGAAAGAAAAGGATCAAAGTCTGGATTGTTACTAACAAGTCAAGTCTATAAAATTATTTTATATTGATTACCATTATATTGGTGAGGAAATCGGGGACTGCCATTTTTTCATCTGGCTGACTGTGCATCAAGGGAAAGTGTTTATTAATGATCGCGGTGGACCTGAACGCAGATCCCAGGGACTGGGAGTTATTCTCAGAAAGCGCACCCTCCGCTTACCGACAGGCTCTATTAATATGACTTTTTTATTTTTTCTACTGTATACTGTACCCCGGAAGTGATGAATGTCGTATGATTGAGAATGTTATGACTGTGGTTATGAATGTTTAGAATGAAATTTTAGAATGTTAGAAGATAATATGAGGGAGCTGGGAACTGTGGCTTGGTTCCCCCTTTGCTGAGTGTACAAACAGAAGCAGAGGGGGTCCGGGCCTTTTTACCCAGCTCAGTATGTATGGTATGGATGGCCTGCAGGATGAGAGGGGGACCAGCGGGGGAGGGGAGGGGGTCTCTGGTAGGGATGAGAGCCGGAACATCTCGGTCATAATGGGAAGAGGCAGGTATGGCGGGAGCAGAGGGGTGGGCCGCTCTCGGGGAATAAGACCTCGCTGTGTACAAGCGATCCCTTGTTCCGGCCCCTCCGATGTGGTTCCATCTTGCTCACCCCGGGTACCTGGTAACCAGGTTGTTCAGGGCCCTGGGCTCAGGATGCTGCTGCTTAACGCCAGGTCAATCATCAACAAAGCCCCCTTGATACGTGATTTAATCACAGAAGAGGGGGCTGACCTGGTTTGTGTAACTGAGACCTGGCTGGACCAAGAGGGTGGAGTTGCCCTCTCTGAGATATGCCCAGACGGGTTCTCAGTGCAGCATCATTCCCGACCCCAGGGAAGGGGGGGAGGAGTGGCAATAATAACGGGCGAGAACCTGCATCCTCGTAGGATCCCTGCCCCGGAGATTGTTGGGTGTGAGACGCTCCTTCTGAAGTTGGACTTAGGGGTACAGGTGGGCCTTTTCTTAACGTACCTGCCTCCCAGCTACGTAAGTAAGGCCCTGCCTGAGCTGCTCGAGGCAGTAGCCGGCTTGGCGGTTGAGTTCCCTAGGCTTATGGTGCTGGGGGACTTCAACTTGCCTTCTGCTGGCGAAACCTCTGGGATAGCTCAGGAGTTCATGGATTCCATGACAACCATGGACCTGACCCAAGTAATCCAGGGTCCGACTCATGAGGGCGGTCACACGCTCGACCTAGTGTTTCTCTCGGGGCAGTGGAGAGACGATCTGAAGATAAGGGACATAGTCATCACCCCTCTGTCATGGTCAGATCATTTCCTACTGAGGTTGGATTTCGCTGCCCCACTCCTCCCCCGCAGGGAGGCGGGACCGACTAGGTGGTTCCGCCCCAGGAGCCTGATGGAGCCAGACGGATTCCAGAGGGAACTTGGGGAGATACCTGAAACCCTGGTACACAGTTCGGCTGACTCCCTGGTGGCTGCTTGGAACATCGCAGCATCAGGGGCGTTAGACCGAATTGCGCCTAAGCGACCTCTCCTTGGCAGTGGATCCCGGAAAGCTCCCTGGTTCACCGAGGAGCTCCGGGAGATGAAACGCCAGAAGAGACGTCTGGAGCGCCGCTGGAGGTCCAGCAAGACCGAATCCGATCGAACACTATTAAGAATTTACATCAGATCTTATTTAGTGGCGATAAGGGCGGCAAAACGATCCCATTTTTCCGCTCTTATTGCGTCCGCAGATTCTCGCCCAGCCGCCTTGTTTAGGGTGACTCGCTCCCTCCTTGCTAAAGGGGGGAGCGAGGAACACTTGCAAGGTAGAGCTGAGGAATTTGCAGAGTTTCTGTCGGATAAAGTCGCTCGGATCCGGTCGAACCTGGACTCTGGCTGGGCAGAGTCCATGGAGTTGACTGGGGCAAGTCTTAGTCCACCGTTGTGGGAGGAGTTTGGGCCTGTTTCTCCTGATGATGTGGACAGAGCCGTGGGGGCGATGGGGGCCTCCACCTGTTTATTGGACCCGTGCCCCTCCTGGTTGGTCTCGGCCAGCAGGGAGGTGACACGCGGCTGGATCCGGGCGGTGGTCATCGCTTCTTTGGGGGAGGGATCCGTACCGCAGTCGTTAAAAACTGCGGTGGTGAGACCCCTCCTGAAGAAGCCTTCCCTGGATCCAGCTGATTTGAAGAACTATCGTCCGGTCTCCAACTTACCTTTTTTAGGGAAAGTTGTGGAGAAGGTGGTGGCTACTCAACTTCTGCGACTTCTGGATGAAACAGAGCATCTAGATGCCTATCAGTCGGGTTTCAGGCGCGGGTACAGTACAGAAACTGCCTTGGTCGCTCTGATAGATGATCTCTGGCGGGCCCGGGATGGGGGAAACTCCTCTATCCTGGTGCTACTTGACCTCTCAGCGGCTTTCGATACCATCGACCATGGTATCCTTCTGCATCGTCTCGGTGAGTTGGGAGTGGGAGGCACCGTTTTACGGTGGTTCTCCTCTTATCTCGCCGATAGGATGCAGTCGGTGTTAACAGGAGGGCAGAGATCCTCCCCTAGGCCCCTGTTATGCGGGGTGCCTCAGGGGTCGGTTCTCTCGCCCATCCTATTTAACATTTACATGAAACCGCTGGGTGAGATCATCCGCAGACATGGGGTGCGTTACCACCAGTACGCTGATGACACCCAGCTGTACCTCACCACCCCGTCTGACTTCAGTGTGGCAGTTGATGTAATGTGCCGGTGCCTGGACGACGTTAGGATCTGGATGGGGAGGAACAGACTCAGACTCAACCCCGACAAGACTGAGTGGCTTTGGGTATTGCCTCCTAAGGACTACGACAACTGTCCCTCCTTGGTTTTAGAGGGAACGAAACTGATTCCCTCGGACCAGGTCCGCAACTTGGGGGTCCTCCTAGATCCACAGCTAAAATTGGAGCATCATCTTACTGCTGTGGCTAGGGGGGCCTTTGCACAGGTTCGCCTTGTGCACCAGTTGCGGCCATACTTGGAGAAGGAGGCTCTACTCACGGTCACTCACGCCCTTGTCACCTCCTGTTTGGACTACTGCAATGCGCTCTACATGGGGCTACCCTTGAAGAGTATCCGGAGACTCCAACTGGTACAAAATGCAGCTGCGCGTGCTGTGGTGGGTGTACCAAGGTACACCCACGTGACACCTTTACTCCGCCAGCTGCATTGGTTACCCATTTGTCTCCGGGTCCAATTCAAGGTGTTGATCACCATCTTTAAAGCCCTTCATGGCTTAGGGCCGGGTTATCTCCGGGACCGCATTCTGCCTCATACTTCCCTTCGACCGGTTAGGGCCCACAGAGTTGGCCTCCTCCAGGTCCCATCGGCTAAGCAATGCTGGCTGGCGGGTCCTAGGGGGAGGGCCTTCTCTGTGGCAGGCCCCGCGCTCTGGAACCAACTTCCTCCAGAGACCCGAACCATCCCCACCCTGCTGGCCTTCCGAAAAGCCGTTAAGACGTGGCTTTTCCTGCAGGCAGGGGGCAGAGCTTAACTCCAACTGAACTCTCCCCCGGGTATGCTTGGTTGTTGCATGGTTGTTTTTATATTGCATTTTTAATTTTTATATTATGTTTTTAAATTTTGTTTATTGGTTTCTTGTATTTTCCTATGCTGTACGCCGCCCTGAGTCCTTCGGGAGTTGGGCGGCATATAAGAAAGCCAAATAAATAAATAAAATAAATAAAATATATCTACATTATCAACACTCCCTCCCCTAAATCATCCTCCAAGAGATTTTCAGGATAGCCCCTGTCTTGGTCAATAGATTTTGGAAGAAGAGTGAAATCAGAAACTTCTAGGGTTGGGAAATCATCACCTGGTAATGGAAAAGTTAGTTAAATGGAGCTTATTTTAAATTGTTGTGCTGTCCTTTATAATGCTTGATAGTAAAAGCACAGCTGCATTAAAAGAAATCCACAAGGACTAGCTACCTTTAGCCTTTCTGAGAACTGAATTAATTTTAACTTGATTTTATATAGTTTAATTTATTCCTCTGACTCACATTTTCAACCAAATCTATTTTTACAACTGGCAGATGACCTGAATGTGTTCTACTGCAGGTTTGAAAGGAAACTACAGCCACCTATCTCCACAACCTCCATCCCAGACACACCAACAACAGCCAAACCTCCTACAACTGACCCCATCCCATTGGGTTCACAACCCCTGGTGATCACAGAAAAGGAAGTGCAAGATCTATTTCACAGACAGAAGCCAAGAAAAGCATCAGGCCCAGACAAGATAACTCCTTCTTGCTTAAAAGTCTGTGCTGACCAATTGGCCCCCATCTTCACCCAAATCTTCAACAAATCAGTAAAGATATGCCATGTTCCTTCTTGCTTCAAATGCTCCACTATCATCCCAGTGCTGAAGAAGCCCTCCATCAAGGGACTGAATGACTACAGACCAGTTGCTCTAACATCTGTAGTTATGAAAACCTTTGAAAGGCTAGTGATGTCCCACTTGAAAACCATCATAGATCTACTGTTAGACCCCATGCAATTTGCATACCGAGCAAATAGATCGACAGATGCTGCTGTTAATATGGCTCTGCACTACATCCTACAACATCTTGAATCTCCAAAGACCTACGCAAGAGTCCTCTTTGTAGACTTTAGTTCAGCATTCAATACCATCATACAGGACATTCTTCTAACTAAACTAAATCAGCTAGCGGTACCTGAACACACTTGTAAGTGGATCACAAGCTTCCTAACAGACAGGAAGCAGCAGGTGAAGCTAAGCAAAATCACATCAGATACCTGTATAATTAGCACAGGGGGCCCCCAAGGTTGTGTGCTCTCACCACTTCTCTTCTCTCTATATACCAATGACTGCATCTCAAACGATCCATCTGTTAAACTATTGAAGTTTGCAGATGACACAACAGTGATTGGTCTCATTCGAGACAGTGTTGAAACCGCATACAGATGGGAGGGTTGGACAACTAGCCCTGTGGTGCGACTGGAACAATCTGGAACTGAACACACTCAAAACCGTAGAAATGGTGGTAGACTTTAGGAGAAACCCTCCCATTCTACCACCTCTTACAATACTAGACAACACAGTATCAACAGTAGAGACCTTCAAATTTTTAGGTTCTATCATATTTCAAGACCTAAAATCGTCACCTAACATCAAAAACGTCATCAAAAAAGCACAACAAAGAATGTTCTTTCTGCGCCAACTCAGGAAGCTGAAACTGCCCAAGGAGCTGCTGATACAGTTCTACAGAGGACTTATTGAGTCTGTCATCTGCACTTCTAGAACTGTCTGGTTCGGTTCTGCAACCCAACAAGACAGACACAGACTTCAGAGGATAATCAGAACTGCAGAAAAAACAATTACTGCCAACCTGCCTTCCATTGAGGATCTGTATACTGCACGAGTCAAAAAGAGGGCCGTGAAAATATTTACTGACCCCTCGCATCCTGGACACAAACTTTTTCAACTCCTACCCTCAAAACGATGCTACAGAGCACTGCACACCAAGACAACTAGACACAAGAACAGTTTTTTCCTGAACACCATCACTTTGCTAAACAAATAATTCCCTCACCACTGTCAAACTATTCACTAAGGCTGCATTACTATTACTATTTGTCTTCTCATTGTTCCTTTCACCCATCTCCTCCCACTTATGACTGTATGACTGTAACTTGTTGCTTGTATCCTTATGGTTTATATTAATATTGATTGTTTCCTGATTGCTTATTTGTACCCTATGACAATCATTAAGTGTGACAATCATTCTCGTAGGGTGGAGCTAGCCTCCAAGTCCCTCCCTTGGCTAGATACCTGGCTGTTCACGGGAGCATTCGCTTTCTTGTACATATGTTAATAAATTGTCTGGTTAGTTTTTGGAAAAGCATGCTGAGTCTGACTTTTGTCCCCCGATTAAAAGAGGGAATGCCAATCCAGAGGGGTTCTACTTATGCTTTTGAGACTCGGTCCTGATTGGCTAGAGGGCAGATTTAACCCATTCTTGGAGGCTAGCTCCACCCTACGAGAATGGACGTCTCAGGTGAGTACCAATGTCCCTTCTCTTTCCTTCCATCTTTCCCAAAATTAAAGCCTTCTCTAGAGAGCTAGGTCTTCACATAATGTCTGAAGTAGTATAATTTTTACCCTGATTATTTGTTCTTCAAGTGAAAAATTTGGGTTGATTTGTTTGATAATCCATTTGTTTTCTTGACAGTGTATAGTATTCTCAGGAGTCTACTCCAACACCTGTCAATACTTTTCCTATCCTGCTTCTTCACAATGCAACTTTCACTTCCCTAGAATATCACATAGAATACCATTATTTTCATTATTTTGATCTTTTCAGGTACTGACATATCACAACATCTTAATATATTCTTCAAGGGCCTCATATGCGCTCCAATATAGCAATAGCAATAGGACTTAGACTTATATATCACTTCACAGTGCTTTACAGCCTTCTCTAAGCGGTTTACAGAGTCAACATATTGCCCTCAACAATCTGGGTCCTCATTTTACCCACCTCAGAAGGTTGGAAGGCTGAGTCAACCTTGAGCCTGGTGAGATTCGATCTGCCAAACTGCTGGCAGCCGTTGATCAGCAGAAATAAGACTGCATTCTAACCACTGTGCCACCGCGGTTCTTAATAATTGGCCTGTAGTACATTTCTTAAGTGTTTGTTTTTTTTACTGTTGGTGGTTCATCTTAAAAGGCAAAAGCTACCTCTTCAATATGTTCATTACCAATTCTAAGATTGGTTGCTATTGTACCTATTGTCATCAGTTTGGTTTGTATATTTAATTTAATCCCATTTTTATAGTGCTCTTTAAATTGCTAGACCTTGCAGATTCTTTACATTTTTGACAATTAGAGTAGTCATCAACATCATGCAAGTATATATCCAAAATATTTTTTAATCATAACATAAAATGTTATTGATGATGTGATGCCTATTATATAAAAATACTCTATCAACATTTATAAATAAATGCAACATCTGGAACATTTTGGACACCCCCAAGTCAGGGAGGGGGATTTTAACTTTTAGAATTTTTATGTGTCCTAAGCATTGCTTTCCCAATGTTGATGATGATGAAATACAAAAAGAAAGAAAGAAAGAAAGGAAGGAAGGAAGGAAGGAAGGAAGGAAGGAAGGAAGGAAGGAAGGAAGGAAGGAAGGAAGGAAGGAAGGAAGGAAAACCCCAAAGGGGAAAAATATTAAAGACCCCCAAAAATATTGCTTGTAATATTCCCACTATATTCCTGATAATCTTGGAGGTCAAAATGTTGGAGAAAGATCGTCTATCCCAACAAATAATATTGTAATGAATACTGTAATGTTTTAAGTTTTGATTCATAGATGCAGCTGATTATGCCATCACATCATGATCCATATGTGAAAACTGTATATAGCTGTTTCCCCCTCACATAGAAAACAAACATTCTCAGTTATGTTTTCTCTTTATAATTTATTTAGTTTATTGTCAAGTTAGCTTCCCTGAAACTTTGTTTCCTTTCCCATTTTAAAAGGCACTCGCTTAGATTAAACAATGTGAAATACTCCCTCCATTAAATGCTCAATGAGTCAATATGTGGTGCAGCCAGTTTAAATATGATCTCCTAAGAATGCGTAAGAACCCACAAACTATGCACTGCTATGAAATCACTAGTCTCATCAGTATCAGTTAAAATGACACATAAGTAGTAATCATCAGATTTTGAAAGAAAAAAATGTGACCTTCAAAAACCCTATATAAAAGCAGGAAGCTTTTTCATCTATGACTCAATCTCAGTGCAGCTAAGATAATTATGCTCCTCTGATGAAAAATTAAAAGGCAGATGGGATATTAACAGCATGCATTTGATTAAGAATTCTCATAGATTTACCCTGATCCAAGAGCTTATTTGTTCTTTGTCATTTCTTATATTTTGTTATGATGTGTAATTAACTTCAAGCTATTTTTGAAATATTATCTAATATAAAGATCCTTCCTTCCTTCCTTCCTTCCTTCCTTCCTTCCTTCCTTCCTTCCTTCCTTCCTTCCTTCCTTCCTTCCTTCCTTCCTTTCTTCCTTCCTTCCTTCCTTCCTTCCTTCCACATAAAATTTCCACATAAGGAAATTTTAAACAACAGCACAAGTATTAAAGATGAAAAAAATGTCATGACATTTAAGCAAGGGTGGGTTCCCCCCGGTTCGGACTGGTTTGCCTAAACCGGTAGCGACCCGCTGGTGATGTCACGATGATGTCACTGAATCGGATCAGTTGGTGCCGGTCCGTGGGCGCTGCCATCTTTTTTATTATTATTATTATTTTTTTAAAAAAATAATTTCCCTTCTGAGCATGCTCTGAAGCTGAATTCCGGCACTGTGCATGCAGTCACCATCTTTTTTTCTGCTTAGTTTTTTTTCTTCGGCTTTTTCATTAATTTTCATTGTGAGACAATCTGTTCACCGATGGGCTGAGCCCCAGCTGAGGCGAAGGGAAAGAGTACAATGCGGAGATCGGAAATATAGGAGCCACTTTTGCCTCTGCTGGTAGAGCCAGCGCAGAGCCGGTCGCCAGGGTAACAAGCAGCTACCGAGGCCGCGGCAGGGCAAAAAGGACTCAGAATGTGAATGCCTTCAGGAGAGGATGAGTGCTGCTGTGGCTGCTGTCTGGGGTCCCCCCACCGCTTAGTCCAACCCCGTGGTCATTTTTGCCGGCCCACGTACTAACTCTACCCGTGTGGTTATTAGTCAAGAGTTTTTAAAAATGTCAATTTTTAAATGTCAACTGGACTTTCCTGTTTTTCTTTGAAGACATTTTGCTTCTCATCCAAGAAGATTCTTCGGCTCTGATTGGATGATGGGGAATGAAAGGATTTATACTCCTTACAGACAGTTGGTCATTTGCATTCTTTTAGAGAGTCAATAAGGCCACCTGGAGATTGATCTATCAGTGCTGAAGAAGCTTCTTGAGAAGTGAAACATCTTCAAAGAAAAACAAGAAAGTCCAGTTGCCTCTTGAAAAAGCACCTTTGGGACAACTTGGATGATTGAGAATATCCATAGACATTCAAGGTGATGGTTATTACCTTTAAACCCCTTTATGACATGGGTCCAGGGTATCTGAGAAACCATTTTGCCCCAGTGAAACTAGCTCAATGCATTTGCCCCAGCAATAGGGGCCTGCTGTAGACTCCTTCAGCCAAGGAATCCTGGCTAGCAGAGTAAGGGGGAAGAGCCTTTTTCACTGCAGCCCAGGCCCTGTGGAACATTCTATCGAAGTGAGAACTGTTCCCAGCCTTTCAGCCTTCCAAAAGAATATCAAAACATGGGTTTGTCCATTGATTTGGAGCTCCAATGGGGTGCTCACAACTGGAAGTGATTCACGGGGTAAGAAAATCTCATCTCCATGTTATCTGTATCCTTGGTTATGGTTTTTATATAGCATTGCAATTGTTTCTACATTTATGTAGAGGTAGCATACCAATTTAATAAATAATTTTTAAAATAAAATAAAATATCCATACCCTCAAAAGCATTTGCAGGACCCACTTGTTTCATGAAACTAACAAGATAGCATTGCATTATCATAACAAAAGGTGCACAATTTTTGTATATATATTCAATTCATGAATCACATGAACCTTGCTCTTCTTTGGCAAACTGCCAAGGACCAATTTGCAGGAAAAACTTGGCAAGTCCAAACAGAAACAAAACTGAGTCCTGAGTTACAATGACGAGATCTAGAGGTGAACTGAGTTGCTTCCTGCAACGAACCCTTTCGTGTTCTCCACTTATATAGCCTATGGGATTGGCCAATTATCCCCAAGCCTTACTCCTGAGTAGTCCTTCTCCTCTGGAACTGTTCTTGTCTTCTGGCAGCTCTGCACATGCGTGCATTGAGAACAGGCTCCTCCTGTTCCTCTGCCTCGCTCATTTCAGCCTCTGGAGGTTCTGGAGACGGGACAGACCTCCCCAATGGCCCTGGCTGGATCCAAGCCTCTGGCACCGAGTCTTCTCCAGACTCCAGGCCTGACCAGGTTCCTCCCCAGCCTCCTCGCTGTCCAACTCTGCTGCCAGCTCCGCAGGGCACTGGCGGACCACAACACTATCTTGCTTTCTATTCAATATTCAATAAATAGTCTATTCTATTCTAATACCTCATTTCCATGTAATAATTGTATTCTTCAACATCAGAATTCCATACCTTCATTTAGATCTATTACACTCTTCCTCTTAGTTTCACTTCATACGTATCATTCATTAATGTCATGTTGTGTCATGTCATATCAAGCCTTTTTGTTTAATATTTACTACTCTTACATTCTAAGCTGCAGTCTTTCATGCACTATGGTCATCCCAAAATAGGTCCAGAAATCTTGATTTCCACTGTCCATTATGGCATTTCTCATGCAATATTTTCACTAAACGTGCTTTAGTAAGATTGACAAAGATTAATTTCAGACTTAATCATAACCACTGCTAACAATAAAGAAAGTGCTGCTCAGTTTAGGCACTGATTGGTCAAAATTTCTCAAATACAATCAAAGGCAAGTTTTACTCCATAATGATCACACTCTTATGTAAACTAAGGATTCCTTTCTAGGCCAATGTACTGTACTTTTGCCCCATTCCATTAATTAGGAAATCTATACCCTATATTCACACACAACCAAGAACTCATTCATTGATTCTGATTAATTTGCCATTACAATTAACTCACATTCTGTACTGTTGCATACAAAGCATATTCATTAGGCTTTTTTCATCCACATATTGTAACACATATTAAAAAGTTAATAGCTTTCCTGAAGTGGAAATGATTTCCCACATTTCCTATGAAATAGGATGCTCTTTATTAGTATTTCCTGTCTGATAATGCAGACTGGGGAACTTTAGAAATGGTGCATGTCTTGGCATTTTTAATTAAAGTAAGAAAATCATCAAGTCTTAGTTACATTATAAGTGGTATTAGAATGTCTCCCTTCTGGATGTACTATAGCTTTTGTCTCAGCTTCCTTAATGGTCCTTTCCTGTGATTTGAATGGTGCTGGGAAAGACAGAGAGAGGGGTAGGTGGGTATTTTCTTGCTTTATTTCCACTATTTGACGACAATGCTGCTTCATTCATACTTCTTTGGCATATGAATGGGTTTTTCTCTTGTTTTGGGTTAGAAGAAAAGAATATTGAAGTAAACTGGGCTCCTCCATAGCTTGCTTGCTTGCTTGCTTGCTTGCTTGCTTGCTTGCTTGCTTGCTTGCTTGCTTATTTATTTATTTATTTATTTATTTATTTATTTATTTATTTATTTATTTATTTATTTATTTATTTATTTATTTATTTATTTATTTATTTATTTATGCCGCCCAACTCCCAGGGGACTCTGGGCGACTTACAACAAATAGATAAAAACAGCAATAGAAATAAGTTATTAAAATACAGTAAAAAATTTAAAAAAAGCAATTTCACTCATACTTATCTTCAGCTTCACAGAGCAATGAGGATAGGGAGTTCCTACCCAAACACACAATTTAATAAGGGATGGTTTCAGGATAGCAGATGCTAGACTCCCCTTTGTCCTTTCCTGTCTTCTAATTGTATTCAAAACAGTCCAAAAGTTATATGTACTTTAAAAATAATAATAATAATAATAATCAACTTAGGCTTTTTCCCCCAACTTGGATCTGAGATTCCTACTCTCTTTGTTAGAATTAGAAAAAGATGTGCAATAGTTAACGACCCGTTGTCAATAATTACATTTGCAACAAAAAGTATTATCTGTTGTGTTCTAGAGATGTTTTTCCATGTTTTTAATCCGCAGCTTCTGCTGCAACAAGTAGTAGTTTTATAGCATGAAAAGGCCTAGCGTGCCCTGGTAATAAATCTCCTTTATAAATCTCCTTTATAAACTTCCTCCTTAAAGTTAAGAGTGATCATTTTTCCTAAGGAGAGGTTTGTTGTTAATAACAGAAACTCTCCTTTAAATGCTTTGCCAATGCATTTGTGTAAAACTCTTTGGGTTAATTCCTTTTTCTGCTAAAATAGCTTATAGTTAATTTAGAAATGGGAAAGTGGTCAGGCTATAAAATGCTTAAAAATACAACCATTAGCTACTTCTCTCATGAAATGAGCTACCCTTCTGACTTCTAATGTTTTTTTTTCCCTCTATGCTTGTCTCTCTTACCTTCTTCCAAATTAACCATATAGAATATTGGTCACATGATGGCAGTTAAATTAGTTTGTGCTGCAACTGATATCCTACCTTTTTTTAATCCGCATGTAGTTTGAAGTTTTTAAGCTGTTAAACAGGACTTTAGGATGAGTTTTCTGTAATTTAAACTCATAGGAACGTACACTGGATTCTTTTTTTCTGCTCCTAAATCCAATTTTCAACAGGGAACTGGCAAACAACCTTGTAAAACCAACGAACAGGAGACCTTACCAAACAGACATGTGAAGTGCATAACTAATTCTGTGCCAAAAGATGCTCTCCAGTTTCCTTGCAATATTATTTTTCCTGCAAAGGTCCTTGGTGTAAACTCTGTCAATGGAATGAAAATCTAGATGGCAATTCAGATAAAAAGGGGCATGGCTTAGATAACACAGTTATAGCTATAATCTAGACCAGGGCCATCAAACTCCCAGCCCGCAGGCCAGATGCATCATGCGCTGGCCACGCCCACGTCTGGTTTAGCAAAGGGGGGAAAAGTTGTGATACATCATGTGATGTCACCATGACGATACGAGTTTGATCCCCCTGATCTAGACCTTTTTGACCTCTCTAATAGGGAGTATCTTTCTTCCATTTCAGACAATAGATGCACCATCCTGAACCTGATATTCACTTATATGGCAGCTCTTTAGACTTTTTAGTGGGTGTCTTAGAAAAAGAATTTCTAGGCTATTCAGATGTCCCTTATAACTATTATCAAACTGAACCTAAAAACCATCAAACCCAATTTAGCATGATATAAGTAGCCAGGCAAAATGCTTCTGGTGACAATGTGTTTTAAAGAAATGTTTCCAATCCCTAGCTAATATTCCACTAATATTGCTTTAGCTGCAGCTAATTAGCTTTTGCATCATGTTGAATAGAAAAGAACTATCAGCATATGCCTGCAAGTAACTTTGGTCCTTTATTGATTTGCGCAGTTGGCTCCAATCTCCAGCCAGTTTCAAAACCAATGTCAATTAACCTGGGCAGTTGATTCTATCTGGGATTCAGTCTTGTTTTCAAATACTCTGCACTTCATGATAGTTTTCCTTCACAAAGCACTTCCTATTGTTTAGTCTATGGGGTCCTATGACATGAAATTAGCTTTTTCAAAATTGTCAACCTAATTAGACTGCAATAAAATCTCCCTCAAGGAGAATTAAAAGAGCGGAACAAATTGTACAGGGAAATCCCATGATACAATTCTTCTTCTTCTTCTTCTTCTTCTTCTTCTTCTTCGTCTTCGTCTTCTTCTTCTTCTTCTTCTTCTTCTTCTTCTTCTTCTTCTTCCTCCTCCTCCTCCTCCTCCTCCTCCTCCTCCTCCTCCTCCTCCTCCTCCTCCTCCTCCTCCTCCCCCTCTCCCCCCTCCTCCTCTCCAAGTTTTGACTAAGTTGATATATTGATAGCAGTGGGAGGGGGACCTTTCTTGTCAATCATAAAATGTCAAGTTAAAAACAAAGTTACACACTTTGAGTTAGACTAAGAAATTCCAAAAGATTTAAAAACCTACTGTTAGGTTATAATATAATCCAAAAGCATTTCTAGATTACCCTTTTATCCTATACTGTATATACTGATATAAACATTTGTCTGCAATAGATAATGAAACAACATAACCATTAATCTTAATTCTTATGCACTATATAGTTTATTATCTTTCTACCACTCACATTATTAGATTTTCTTTCCATTTCTCTTTATGATACTTAAAAATTTATTTGCAGAATATTTTGTTATTTAAAGAACCATCTAGAGTAGGCATGCACAAATCAGTGAAAAACTGTTCTGTTTCAGTGTTGCAGATATTGATATATTATTCGATTCCATCCAATTTCTAAAATGAATCTTTTAAAAAATCCACAGCTGTGGTCATAAAGTCATGTGTAATTTCCAAAGTAGATATTTGATTATAGCTTTGTAAGACAATATACATTTTTTTCTAGACAACATCCTCTAAAATATGGTTAAATGAAATGTTCTATAATATATGCTTATTTAAATGCCTCCCAAAACAGGCACATGTTTTTCTAATGCATTAACTTCAGACGTTATCTAAATATAGGCTAACCTTTATACACTTTTTCATCCTTAAATTGTAGATAATGACAAACTTCATGATAACCATCTGTGTAATGATGAAGTCTGCATGCGGTCACCATCTTGTTTTTGGCTTCATTTTTTAATTTTTTTCAAATTTTTCAGCACTGCGCATGTGCGTGCATGCAAAGCGCATGTGTGCCCAGGAGGTGCAGCCACGTGGCGTGGGAGGAAGTGAATTGGCAGTGAGGTAAGTTAGAACCCAACCCTGATCTAAACAGCTGTGTAAGCTACCAAAAGTGACTTTTCTAGCCAGATAATAAAAATGTTTCATGACATTCAGGCATTCCAATATTTGAGGGACTACCACAAGGAAAAGGGGGTCAACCTATTCTCCAAAGCACTTGAAAGCAGAACAAGAAGCAATGGATGGAAACTAATCAAGATGAAAAATCAACCTAGAACTAAGGAGAAATTTCCTGACAGTTAGAACAATTAATCAGTGGAACAGCTTGCCTCCAGAAGTTGTGGGTGCTCCATCACTGGAGATTTTTAAGAAGAGATTGGACAGCCATTTGTCTGAAATGGTATAGGGTTTCCTGCTTGAGCAGGAGGCTGGACTAGATAACCACCAAGGTCCTTCCAATTCTGTTATTCTGTTAAAAGCCACTAGTTCTTCCCAAAGACATTTCTGTCATACCTATTAAATCCACCTAAGTCATGGAAATAACCATTCAAACAAACCCAAGTTTGATTGTAGATCAGATACTATTCTAGATAGTTAACAAATATCTCTGGTCTACAGTTTACAATCTCAAATACATGATTCACAAAAGAAAAAGGTTGCAGAGAGTGAAAAAGAAAAGCAAGTTCAGGCATTGTTCTTACAATTACAGTTCTTATTATGACTAGATAGAGTAGAAATAGCTCAAGTAGCTTGAAGGTAGGGGCTGTCAGGCAGTGATAGTTGGAGAAAGCTAAGGTCTCATTAAAGTCAATGGAATAGGTCTGCTTTTCTCTTTCTCTTTTGCAGCTTGATAGAATGACTGTCAATTAGATTGGAGTTAGAGACAAGTCATTTGGGTTTTTTTTTCAACAAAATGGATGGAAGAAACCCAATTCTCTTCTCAAATCTTGACTTCAAAGTCTACACAGAAAATAAAATTGAACCAGAATTACTACCTTTCCTTCTATTCCATCTAGGCATTCAAAAATAGGGAATCTTCACTAAGATGAACCATTTCTGATATGCCTTAATTCCCACCAATGAAACTCAAATGTAATTTAGCTTGCACTGGATGTCTGTAGATATACAGTAATAAGGTTGTTGGCAGGAAGAAAGTTGCCTTCTTAGACTGATAGCCCAGGATAGTCCCTGAAAAGCCAGGTGATCAGTCTGAATCAGTTTGCTTCACAGCATCTAAACTCCTAAAAGGAGAAGAATGCCAAAGTCCACTTTTTGAGCAGGGTCTGAGTCCCAAACTTCAGGAAAAAGGCGTTGTCTTCTTCCTGAACGCTTCTCGTAGGGTGGAGCTAGCCCTCAAGATTGGGATGACACGATCCACAGCCAATCAGGACTGAGTCTGACAACATATAAAAGCTGTCCTCCTGTCATACTCCCCCTCTTGAGACGAGGGACCAGGTCAGACTCAAGTGTACTCCCCAAGCACAACTGTAACAAGAACACACAACCCCCAGAAGGGAGGGACGTGGAGGCTAGCTCCACCCTACGAGAAGGGGCGTTCAGGAAGAAGACAACACCCTTTCTCCATAGTGGGTGGAGCTAGCCTCCAAGATTGGGACATGCCAAAGCAGTAACATCCCTAGGGATGTCACACAACCCAGCATCCAAGACAAAAGGCTGCACAGCTGTCTGCAGGACATGCCGCCCAAAGTCAGTGTCTGCCGAAGCAAAAAAGTCCACTTTATAGTGTCTGAGTCCCAAACTTCAGGAAAACTATAGTTTCAAAAATCCAAAGAGCACACTGAGCAAACCCAGCCAAAGTGCAGTGGCAAAGCCTTTATTAATAGGAATCCCCTATTTTCTTAGAAGAACCTTCTATTATCAATCTACAAGGCCTCTGTACAAGCTGCAAAGGAAAACTGGTTCTCCCCATTCCCCTTCTCTCTTCAATCTAAAAACATTATCCATTCCCAAAGGAAATGGTGCCTGGGTAAAAGATGTTCTTCTGTACACAGACGTGTGCAACGCTCCAATTTGTCAATTTTACTCCCTCTTTCTTGTGGCAAGAAGCTTCCCAAATTCTGGCTTTCTTTGTCACCATCTGAGTTTCTATGTATGTGCCTTTCCTATAATCAAACACTCCTGTGATGAGTCTCCGTTTCCCCCTGCCAGGCTTTTCTTCCATTGCTGATCTCCAAACCATTTGCCTTTTACTCATTGTAAGAAATGTGCCACTCTCGAATCCCTTTACTTTTTGCTGGTTGAATTCAATAACTGGCTTGATTTTCATAGATTGTCACTGCTTTTATATGATAGCTTCTATGGTAGCTTTAAATAGCCTGGATGCAAAATACCCATAAATTGTCTACTGCCTATCTGATAGTCATTTTACCTTTAGTTTCAAATTTTGACTAATAAATTCTTTGACTGACTATTAATTAAAGTTTCCTTTTTGGGGGGATTTTCTGATTTAAATGAAAACATATACTGTATGTTTTAAATCAGGGGATTTTCTGATTTAAATGAAAACATATACTGTAGCTTAAAGGCCCCTACAGAATTAGTACAATGGAAGCTCTCAGTTCATAATAAGCATAAGGTATTATTGTTTTACTGGATTATAAATAATGTTGAGAGTCTTTGTTCCACCAAGTTACATTTCTTTGCAGTTTTATTTTGCATTTTAACAATATTTTATTGTTTGTATTTAATGTTATATTCATTACAGTTCTATTGTTTACACTGCCACATTTTTAAATGAAACTTCCTTCAGAACCTGATGAATAAACAATTAAGGTCCAGGAAAAGTTAATAAGGGGAAAAAATGGTTTTTATTTCTTTTTTTTCCTGTGGAGAGCAAATGAATTATTTCTGTGAGATGGTATCATTTGATTTAGAATGAACTGTGCTGTGCCTACACTTCACTCAGCACTCATAAATGATATAATAGTGGGATCTTAACAACTACAGAGTAATATCTTCAAAATAAGGCAGAATTATGCAGCTGGTACTGTTAAAAAGACTGTAATATGAATTGAAAGCTTCATTTCTTTTTGGTTTCCTCTTTCTAAGGCCTGACGAAGTCTCAAACAGGCAAAATCAGGCATGCTGGGGGAATCTATGAACTATTTAAATGCATCCAAGAAGGATCCAATAAGAGTTATACATAAAAGAATAAGGTTTATCATTTAGCATATTATCCTGGCTTCACAATTGCTGAAGAGAACAAAAATGCCATATCTTGGATACATGAATCAACTAAAGACTTTTCAGATGGAGTTTGAAAAAAAATGTCTCTTTTTAGGATCAAATATAAAAAGAATATTGTTGATTTGAAGGGGAACTGAAAAAAGGAAAGCTGAAAAAAATATATGAGAGCTGGTAAAAGTTGCAACTTTAGCACCATGAGGGAAAGGTGCAAAGTAGAACAAAGATAAATATATGAGATCAAAATAACATTTCACCATATTAAGGAACAATGACACAATTAAAACAATTTGGTGAATAGGGGCATAGCTGCTTGCTTAATGCATTGATAAATTATACCATGTTAAACATCCACAAAGAAACATTAGGGAATTGCTTTGAGAAAGTTGAATGGCCTAACAATTAAACAGATATATAGCCAACTCAAAATATGTTCTCAACAAATTTTCATTTCAATGAATCCAAAAGAAATTAGACAGGGGTATCAAGAGAGCTGCCAAAAGATTCAGACCTAAAACATCATATTATAATTGTCAACATTGATTCAAAGGCACAAATAAAGCAACAGTAAAAATGTATTTAATATGGATTCCTATACTGTGCAGAGGCTTTGGCTCCTCAGAAAATGTAAGTTGATTTCAACAATAACATTAGTCATCAGTAAAATAAATGTTATTTTCCCTGTTCTCCTCATTTCTTCTTGTTGGTTTTCTGCTATCAAGTGATTCCTTGAAAAACTCATCTTCTGCTGAATATCCTTGAATAAAGGCATTCTCATATAGTTGTAGCCCAAAGCACTGAATCCCTCCTTAAAACTTTGCTATTTGCTCTTTACTAACAAGGAAGTTTCACAGCATACTGAGCAGACTGTAATAGCATTATAAGCTCTCAGTCTGCCAGTTAATTAGTTCTGGAGGCGGTGAAGACATTATAGACTACTCATGGTTCTCATGTTAAATAATTTTGAACCGATAACCTTTCAGAGACTTGTGAGTTATTTCTTAATAAGTATGAAACTCAGATTGCTCACCAGCTTAGCCCTGAAAGTTTCAATTGTGAATTATATCTAAAATGGTTAGTTACTCAAAATTCAATGCCTCACCCATAACCATTGAGTTGTATAGAATATATGCAAAAAGTTCCTTAAAGGAAATCAATAGTTTTTATCTACCATATGTAAAACATTTTAGCCATTCTTGTTTGAGATGAACCACAGCATTCCTTTTCTATCTTCTTGTTCTCTTCCAGTCAAGAGAGAAGGCAGACAAGCTTGCTTGCTTGCTTCATTTAGTTGTTTGTTTGTTTGTTTGTTTGTTTGTCAGATTTGAAAGCAACTACACGAGGAAAGGATATGTATGATGCAAGAGTTAGGATGAAAAGGAAGAGGTGAAGAGATACTAGTATTTCAAATGATGCTTTGAAGTCAGTTCATAATCTAACTATTTCAATTGTGCCACTGAATGAATCTAAATCTCTATTAACCTCTTGATAAATTCTTGTATTCTTGGTAAAATTTGGAGCCTGTATCATCGAAGAGCCGAGGTGGTGCAGTGGTTAAAGAGCAGCACTGCAGTTCAGCAGTTCAGCTGTTCAAATCTCACCAGGCTCAAGGTTGACTCAGCCTTCCATCCTTCCGAGGTGGGTAAAATGAGGACCCAGATTGTTGGGGCAATATGCTGAACTCTGTAAACCGCTTAGAGAGGGCTGTAAAGCACTATGAAGCGGTATTTAAATGTAAGTGCTATTGCTATTGCTATTGCTATCATGTCGAGCGATGAAGAAAATCCTACCACCTTGTTCCAAATGGGCAAAGCTTTTTGGAGGAGAAAGAAGTGTGAAAGGAAACAGGACTTCAGTCAGCTCAACACATGATAGCTGGAAAGAATAAACACTGCAGAAATCCCACGAAGAAACAGTGAGTGGGACCGTAGCTTTTGACAAATGGGTAAACAGTATACAAGAGACGTAAGGTAGTAATTAATCAGTAAAGAGATAACTTTTTCAAGTTATACTCTACTGTGTATCTGAGCAAATTCACATAGTGGTTGTGAAAGTAATATGAACATGATCTGTCACCTCTGCCTTTTGACTTCCAGTCCAGTCTACAACTCTCTACAACTTTCCTAACAATTTCTATCCAAATACTACTCAGGTCTGATTCTTTCTTTCTTTCTTTCTTTCTTTCTTTCTTTCTTTCTTTCTTTCTTTCTTTCTTTCTTTCTTTCTTTCTTTCTTTCTTTCTTTCTTTCTTTCTTTTCTTCCTTCCTTCCTTCCTTCCTTCCTTCCTTCCTTCCTCTCTCTCTCTCTCTCTCTCTCTCTCCCTCCCTCCCTCCCTCCCTCTCTCTCTCTCTCTCTCTCTCTCTCTTTCTTTCTTTCTTTCTTTCTTTCTTTTCTTCCTTCCTTCCTTCCTTCCTTCCTTCCTTCCTTCCTTCCTTCCTTCCTTCCTTCCTTCCTTCCTTCCTCTCTATCTCTCCCTCCCTCCCTCTCTCTCTCTCTCTCTCTCTCTTCTTTCTTTCTTTCTTTCTTTCTTTCTTTCTTTCTTTCTTTCTTTCTTTCTTTCTTTCTTTCTTTGCAATTTTCATCCTGCATAACTATCAGGTAATAAACCAATAGAATGAAAAAATAAAACTGTACAGTGATATATTTAAAGCAAATTAATTAAGTGAAAAGATTGAACACCACTGAAAAGGTTACCTTAAATTTAAACAGAATAGTAGGAATGAATAAGCACAATAATTTTTAGAAGCATCATTGGACTTTTTATTGTGCCTTTTTAGTTTGCTTGCTGTACAAGCACAATGCAAATCGGGTTACAATCAAAGCATCAGGCTGGTGCAGATGTGACTTCAGCAATGAATATTAAAATCCGTATCTTAGCTGGTGCACCGGCGATCCCTTGAAACTTGCTACTCAGATGGTGTGAGAATTACAAGCTGCTCTGTGAGAACTTCATCTGCCCTTAGAGTATTAGCCTATCCTCAGCATTCCTTGGTGTGCTTTATCTTGGCTCATTTGGCTACAATTTTACTTCTTTGGGGAGCCTCTTACCAGCCTTGCAAATTTTGTGGATCATCTCCTACTCTATATTGTGACCCTGGAGGAAACAGAAAGGTACTAGTCCTCCTTTGAAGAGCACATTTGGGTTTTTACTAACTACCAATTCTATTTCCAAGAGACATGCCTCAGCATCTTGAAGGCTGCAGTGCACAAGACTGTCTCCATCAGCAAACAAAATTTTACAATCCTAGCAGTAATGCTTTCAATAGAACTGGGAGTTAAAAGCCACAAACTCCCAAGTTCCACTAACTGACTGAGAAGAACCAAAAAGGATAGATGTGTTTTCTTTACCACCTTATTTAATATATTTTGCAGTGAATTGACATTATTTTAATGTATATTTCCTTTAGTCTCTATTGCTGCTTTGCATGTATCACAGTTACTTTGAATATCTAATTGCGTAAGAGTCACATAGTGGAAATTTTCGTTGAGTTCAGTGCTGCTGCTTCCAAATTAATGCTGCTACAGGAAGGTTATTTCCCAGTGAAAAAGGCTTCACCTTTCTCACTTAATTCCTTGAAATTTATTTCAGTAATTTAAAGCTTATTTTATGTTTCCAAAGCAGCAAACATAAAATGTTATTTTAAGACAACTGAGTTGAATTGTATTGAGTGGGATTTAATTGAATTGAATTGAATTGAATTGAAGGTACGTCCATAAGCGCACCATCGTGCCTACCGTCCCTGTCCTTCTGTCCTATTGTCCAAATTTACCCATACATACTTTGCTTTTGTTTATGTTTATATCACACCTGTTATCTTGTACATGTGTTGACAAATAAATAAATAAAATAAAATAAATAAAAATAAAAAATAAAAAATGTGGGAGAGGGTGGAGGTTTCAGATTGTTGAAGAACTAACTATGCAATAAAATAGAGGACTGAAAAGTACCGTATGTCTCAGCTACCTCTTAATGAAAATTAGTTGAATTGCGAGTCAAAACACACAATTTGGATACACAATGCTTGGGTTAAAGAATTCTGAGTGGCATGATGGAGTAGAGCAGTACCATATCAGACTCTTTGGGGAAGGAATGTGCTGCTGTCTGTGTCTCTGCTCAGGTAATTTGAATCTCATGCTCCCATTAGAAATTACTCAGAGAGTTTGACACAATTCTGTTGTTGGTGTTTTTGTCCTTGTTTGCTGTTGTGTGTGATGCTCCTTATTTTCTCAAATGCCTACACTTTAATTCTTTCTGCACGTTTTTATTGTGACGGAATAAAAAACATGGTAAGTAAATAAGTAAAAAGTTGCCTTTGAGTTTATCTGAACTGTGGTGTCTTAAATGGACCCATCTGTAGGTTGTTGTTGTTGCCATGATACAGACAGGGATTGCTCTGTGTCATTCCAGGATGTTTTTTTAGCTATCAATTTTGCCTCAGGATAGTGAGCATATAATTATATAGAGTAGTATATACCCAATAGTGATGCTGCATAATTTATAGCTTTAAAAAAAAATACAGGCAGCATAGCGCATACAGTATACCTTTGTTTAAAATATGGTTGTGTTCAAAATGTAGGCCCTAATTGACAAGAGCAAGATACTAAAGAAATCCCAAACAATCTAAGATGCCAAACCACCATCTGTACTCGTTTAATGTGGCATTTGACAACAGTTTCTACAATATTTGTATCAGAAAAAAAATGCTAGAGGAAATAGGAAGCAGTAGCATGGCAAGGAGGTAGAGTTTTCATGGGGGAGGAAGACATTTGTGAAAAGAAGAGAAAACCCTGGGAGGAGAAAGGAATCTTTTTATTCAGTCCCCTTCAAGCAGTCCATCTTCCATCATCAGCAGAGATAAAGCTATTTCCGTTGAACTTGTGGCTTGCAGATCCCTATACTGTTATGGATAGCTACTGCCACAATAGTGCTGGGACAGGAGCCTCTTTCCTTTCCCCTTTAAAGAGGGCAGCGGTCAGGGGTGGGTTCTACTTACCTTCGCCATCGGTTTGCATCATGACATTTCATGCGCGCATCCTTGCTCTGCTCATGCACGCGCACGCATCCCCTCATGCAATTTGGCTTCCGCGCATGCTCAGAAGCAGGTATCAGCCCGAAACCCAGCTAAGGAGCTGATCATCTATGCTTCGGGTGAAGAAATAAAGGTCAGTATTAACCCGCGGGTGGGCGGGAGGGCCCTTTTTCAAGCAGTGGAAAGGGAAAATTCACAAAAAATACCAAAAAAAAGATGGCAGCGCACACAGACCGGAACCAACAGTGACATCACCAGCGGGTCACTACCAGTTCGGGCGATCCGGTCCGAACCAGGAGGAACCCACCCCTGGCAGTGGTTCTAGCAAGTGAAAGAAGCTCTTTGTTCTAAGTCCAAAGCTCTTTTCAGCACATAAAGTAAGACCTATTTGCAGCAAGGTGAGTCAAAAGTGGAAGATCACCAAAACAAGTGCCATTATTCAGATGATCAAGATGATGTAATAATTAGATTACAGGCCTGTGGAATGGTGGGCCATAAAGATGTTTTGATCTAGTGGAGCTAATGATTTCAGGGTACAACATAATCTTGTACACTATCAGCAGCCAAATGATGGGGCTCGTCTGTTAAATTAAATTAGGCTACCTTTTGATCTCAGATCTTCTGTTCAAATCAGATCAGGGATGATTGCATACACCTCATAGAAGAGATAATAGTCCAGTTTATTCATAGCCAAAATTGCTGTTGACTAATATTTGGAAGGGAAGTGGGAAAGCCTTCAGACCAAAGTGTCAAGCACTAAAGAAATCAGTAGATCCAAGCAGTTAAATGAGTGTAAGGATTTATTGTAAGCTTAAGCTTTCTACAATAATCTGAACTACTAACGGTCAAGGAAAGTTAGAGGGAGTTAAGAATAGAAAGGAATTCAAGGTGGGCTGGACTTAGCTCTCTTGTGGGCCCATAGGGACTCATGACTGATGATGCATTTGACCCCTCCCTTGGGCTCGTCATCTCCTACACAAAGTTCCATGAATTTGAGGCTTTAGTAGATATGCATAGGTATAGTTGAATGCACAGTGGTTTTGAGTATACAGGGCTCTATGTCTGGAGAAGTCAGACATAGAAAGAATTGTTATTCTGATGGCATGCATACAAATAACCCCACACTACCACCATCTTAAATTTTCTTTCTCTCTCATCAACTGCTGCCAAATTTCCCCATTGTGTGCAGTATATTTGCCCATTTGTTCATAATCCATTGACTAGTAATGTTATTTAACTTGTGGTTTCAGATTACTCTTATCAAACCAAGTAGAACATGATTGGCCTTAAGGGATATAAATGCAGTCCAACAGTAGCAGCCCAGCAATTGAGCAGTAGAGAAAAGCTAAAGATGGAAATTCTCACAGCTTATTTTATAAAATTAATTTACTATGAGAAAGCAATATCAGAAACCTCTGATTCAGTTAAAATGGACAGGCAAGCAGTGGTTGAGAATGGGAATAACTTACAGAAATATTCTGTAAACTACAGGAATGCAATATTCCTTCTAGAATATGTTGGGAAAGAATCCAGTCCTGTGTACACTAGTTTGGTCATAAAATAACACAGGCTTGCAAATCTGATTGCATTGGATTGAAATTCTAAATCTGTCTGAAAGTTAAATCAAAATTAAATCTGTGATTTGGTATGTCAAATCTATCCAAGCTCTATGAGATACATATTTTTCTCCCAAAATGCATCTGAAAGCACCAAATTGAATATTCAAAATAGATTCAGAAAATTGAACTGATTTGGAGTTGTTATTATTATTATCACATGTAGGCTTAGGGAATACAAGTTCTCATTGTACTGGAATCTGTCATGCACTACCTCTTACAGACCTCTGTCTGACTCCATCCCTTTTAATATCCCAAATGTAAAAAATAAATAAAATCCAAGACATTGTTCCTGGTCTTCAAAGCAATAGCTGGGTGAATATTTTCAGTATGGAGAATTCACAATTTTACATACAACGCAGGCCTGGGAATAATGAGGTGCATCAAATAACATTGGCAACAGGGTAATTGAGTTAACAAATTGCAATGGTCATCTTCACATGGCGCACTCTACCCAAACACATGAGCCAGTTTATAAAGCAACACAAGGATCTGTTTTGTAGTAAAATCTTGGCTTAATTCCATGCTTAACCACAAATTGCTCAACCCAATATTAGCCCCATTTTCTGAAATGTGTTGTGCAAATCCAGTTTCTGTATTCTCAAGTCATGATACCCACTTTCTTTGGATCTGGAATATGAGTTGTAAATAGACATAGTTCACACAGACTTTTGCAGTCCAGGTATGTCAACCTTAGTTGTTTCTCATTTGGGTCCAAAGAGAGTTACTTAAAACTTTAAAATCCAAACAAAGAACTTGGCTGGATGTTATAGTATTCCTTGTTGATGCAAACAACATGTCTCAAAAGTTTATCCACTGCCCTGAAGTTACTGTTCTGCATAAATAATCTCAAAGTAATATAGGTAGAGTAAAAGGGGACAGTGCTTGGTAAAATCAATTAAAAATTCTATGAAATGTAACAAAGTCAATTAAAATAAATATTTCCTTTTGATCACTTGCCATATCAACCATCATTCCCTTCTGCTTTCAGGATGCTGTCCTTCTCTAACTTGTTAAGTAATCTAGCACCTGGTGGTGATGATTTACTAATTATATTTCAGTTTTGAAAAATTACACATAATTATATAAAAAATAGAATATCAGCTATAATTGCAGTCAATCTTAGAGTCTTGATGTCTTTCTCAAAAAAGCCAAATGCAGTGATGAATTTTCTCATAACGGTTTTACATATTTCTGATACTCTTTCAGGTGTATCAAGCAGCAAAATAATTGGATTGAGTTGAAATTAGTTATATAGCATCTGCTGAGATCATTCTTTGTGTCTAATTGCAATTAGCAGGCATTTTTTTTATGGAGATGACTTCTATTTCAAGTAGTCACTTGTTTCAGATCTGTTGCTAATGCTTCTTTTTTTTTGTCCCTAAAGTTGATCACTTATTTTTTGTATGTGTGTGCTCATACATGAGAGAAGGTCAGCTCACTTTGGTTGTGACTAATTACTGCTATTATTCCCATCCAATGACAAGCATATGAAAATGCTTTGTTCATTTTGTGTGTGTGTATACAGAGTATATTTAGATTTAATTCTTAATGTATGATGGGTATTTGAAGGCTGTAATACCCAGCTCTTTGAAAGAGAGGTGACGTACACAAATTGGTCCCATCAGAATCTTACAAATGGAAATATATAGGAAATCAAAGCCAAGATCAGTGGCACAGATTACTACGACTGTTTAGTTTAAAATAATTGAATTAAAGTGGAAGTTTTAGCCAAGTTTAAGAATCCCAATGATTCACGCTTACGTTGTCCAACTGCCCAAGCTACAATGCTGTGAACCATATCAGAAAATAATTGCTCTGTTCAGAACTCTGCAGTGGTCATTGGATGGTTGGAGTCAGAATGAAATGCTGGATTTTGAATGCTGGATTTTGGGCAGGGTTCAAACCAAAACTAAGTCTTAAAGTTCAGTGGCCTTCATGTTGTTGTCTCTCTATGTTGTCTCATACAGTTGTTCTGCAAATAAAACTACCCAACTTCCATCAACATGTTTAATATTAATTTTATTAAATTAATTTATATAATTCCCACGATGTCTTAGTAAAATATGATCTGTAAGACAGCTTATATAAAACTCTTAAACAAACCCTCATGTCAAAGAAGCCATAACAAATAGCTAACCAATCCAAACCCCAAATTACCCTTTCCCCCAATCAGCCATTTACCATAATACCATAACCTAGTCAAAATAGGGTAGTTGCCTTCTAAAATCTGCCAAGAAAAAAGTTGGGACAATCGAGTAGGGTTGTAAAGTAAACCCAAATTCTGTAAATAACACTTTTGGAAGGTATGTTTGCATAGGAGTTTTTAATACGCTACCATATTTGGGGGTGGGGGAGCTGTTAATCCTCCTTGTGGGGAATATGTCCTAAGTGGTGTTCTTTTCATGTAAATCCCTTTCTTTCTCTGATGGATTACCTTATCTCCTTATTTTGATGATAAAGATGATAAAAACCTGTCCATCTTTCCATCTTTTCTGTTCTCACATGCCTTCTTGAGATAAGAGATGGAAGAAAAGGAAATTATGCTGGACATGTCATGAGATGGCATGTGTTGAAACAAAAGTAAAAGAGTGAAGTAGCATGGTGATCTTTATATGGATCAGGGTTTGGAACACTACCAACTTTTGAATATTTTTCTACTTTTCTCTCTCTCTCAGTCTTTTGTATATTCACTGCTGACTGTCTGAATGTGAGGAGATTGGTAAAACCTTGCCTATGTTGTTCTGGTAACTTTTTAGAGAAAAGTAACTGTATTCTCAAAGGCAGCCTAACAACGAGTTGGGGAGATCCAGTTGGACTATTAGCTGAGTTGGTCATCCATATCATCGAAATACAGCTCCTAAATTTAAACTAATAAAAAAACCTTTCTCAACTGGAAAACTATTGGAGACTCAGAAACAAGCTTCTTAGAGCCTTGGTGATGCAGTGGTAAGAATGCAGTATTGCAGGCTAATTCTGCCGACTGCCAGCAGTTCAATCCTAACCGGTTTAAGGTTGACTCAGCCTTCCATCCTTCTGAGGTGGGTAAAATGAGGACCCAGACTGTTGGGGGCAATATGCTGGGGGTAATATGTTGGGGGCAAACTATAATCCACTCAGGGAATGCTATAAAGCACTATGAAACAGTATATAAGTCTTGCTATTGCTACTCTTTTAAATATTACTGCATTGCATGTGTCTTTTTGTTGTGCTTATTTGCTTGCTTGTTTGTTTGTTTGTTTGTTTGAAACTGGCTCCTGCATTAACATATGGTTTATGCTACTTGTCCTGCTCATTCTTTTATATTATTTCACAATACTAAATAATTCCCTGAAATAAATCTGAACTTCTCTGTAACTAATTGTAGAGTTCCAGGCAAGAGAGTAATAATTTGGCA
This sequence comes from Diadophis punctatus similis, assembly GCA_023053685.1. NCBI lineage: Eukaryota > Metazoa > Chordata > Lepidosauria > Squamata > Dipsadidae > Diadophis > Diadophis punctatus. The sequence continues at coordinate 255,626,194 of JALIGW010000001.1, read as the reverse complement.
ACAACGGTTTTCCTTTGTAGAAAAATACATTTTTTAAAAAAGGAAAAATAAAGGAGGAAACAGCATTACAATATTGCAAGATGTTCCTCTCATCATAGAAATTAATGAAAAAATGAAGTATGATCATTCAGCTAAAGTTACTTGTCAGTAAGCTTTACACTGGATGCCTAATCCATCGCGCATTCCAAGGCATTGGTTCTCAAAGTATAAAGGAATCCTTGACTGCTAATAACACATAATAGCAGACCGTAACATGCATTCTTTTGTGAATGGCAAACTCTATGCTGTGCTTACGCTGAGAAATGTTGTCAATTTAAGTCTATCTAGAGCTTACAAAATACATGTTTTGGGACAAATTCTGGTTACTCTGGGGAATAATTTAAACTATTGTTTTTAACAATTAAAAAAAAGAATGGGGCTAGAATGGATGTGTGTGTGTGATTATTTTTAATCACAATTGAAAATGTCACAATTCAGTATACATGATATTGATTTCAGCAGTGTGGGACAGTTTAAAAGTAGACATTCCTGGCTAATGGGTTGCTTTTCAATGATACTTCTATTTTATTTTATTTTTATTTATTTATTTATTTGTAAAAACCCGTACAAGATAACAGGTATAGTATAAACATAAACAAAAGCAAAGTAGGTATAGGTAAATTTGACAATAGGACAGTAAGACAGGGACGGTAGGCACGATGGTGCGCTTATGCACGCCCCTTACAGACCTCTTAGGAATGGGGTGAGGTCGACTGTAGACAGTCTAAGGTTAAAGTTTTTGGGTTTCGAGTGGTTTACATTGAGTTTGAATCTATTGTGTGCTTGTGTGTTGTTGCGATTGAAGCTGAAGTATTCATTGACAGGTAGGACATTTATTTATTTATTTATTCATTCATTCATTCATTCATTCATTCATTCATTCATTTATTTACTTAGGATTTGATTTATTACAAATTGTTTTATTACATGGTTGATCTTAATACTTAAAATGTGTGGGTTGTCTGCTTCTGAGAAAGAAAATTAATGCATTTGTGGATTACCCCTGGACACAGTATTATCATCATTCATTAAAATAGATGGATATTTGGAGATGATATGAGTGGCTTTTTACAATTGACTACTGGTGTAGCTAAGATGACCAAATCAATTCCTTGATTTGGTAAGACAAAGGAACACTATTCTTTTCTGAATTGTTTCCCATTGGCAAAAGAGGGAAACAGAAGCAGAAGAGAAAAGTATCCTTGTCAGAAATATAGTTTTGGTTTGCTTGAATGAATTTACATTGGCTCTTTGAAATAAAGTTTGATACGGACTTCTATGTGTGATGTCTTTGATGAAACGAGCATGAATAACACTGATAACACAATGCAATAAACTTTTATCAGGGAAGCGGCCCACATAAGCAATTTTTGATTGGGAGTTACGTTCATTTATCAAAATCATAATGATAATAGGAACAAAAAGAAACAACACTGAAAGCAGGAAGTCATACCAACATTTAAACAAAGAAGAACAAACTTTAGTTTCCCACTGGTAAAATCTATGTCCAATTTCAGAATTTCCCATAAAATTGAATATTTACAAAAAGCAAAAAGGTATTTTATTCTACTGTCCAGAAATAGAAAAATAAAAATAATAATTAAACAGATCTCATTCAAAACTTAATTGGAGTCAAAAGATAATTTAAAACTGCACAATTCTGGACAGCTGAATATAAAGGCTGATATATTGTAAAGCAAGAGGTGTGTTAAAAAGGGAAATCTAGAAAAATGCAATGAATTGATAAGTGGAAGTGGTGAGGAAGATGTTCTTTAGTTCAAATTATCTTTTGTTATTATCGTTTTTTACTCAATAAGATGAAGCTTCGGTTTGGAAATTTGATTCCAAGCCAGTTCAATCAAGCATCTAAAAGGATTTACTTTTAAGATTTATTCCGAAAGGTTAAATCAATTGTCAAGTCGAACTGGGCACTTCTGAACCAATTCTCCTATTTAGAAAGTCAAAATGGGTCAGTGATTTGAAGCAGCAGTTTGAATTGTATCAGGACTGACTTGCAAATTCATCTTGTGTATGGCATCTATTGAGCAGAGGTGAACATTCAATAAGGATGGGAAATAATGTGTTTGAACTACATTGTCTTTTAAACAAAGGTGACTCTGTCAGGTCCAGTTTTGTTCAGATTCTCAGGTTCTCAATCATGAATTTAAGTGTAATTTACAAAACCAAGTAAACAATAAGATAAAAATGGTTTTCAGATGTAGTACAAAGATATTGCCACTATAGTTTAGAGACCCTTATAATTTAGAGCATGCAAATCCACAAAGCCATGTACCGAGGAATCATTTTTTATTTTAAGTCAGATGGATGCCTTTTACAATTCTGCCACTATTTTTGTAAAAGATAAATAACTGATTTATCTGATTGCCAGTAAGGTGGGATGTATCAAAAGTAGTCAAATACACGGGTATCTAAATTCATTTTGAAATATTTCTTCTTCTTTTTTAAATAGCCACCTTTTGAAATACGCAAAGTCACTTCACACAGGGGAACAATTCTGGACTCCCTGTTAGAAAACTCTCAGCATGTTATTAACAGAAGCTATGTAGAAATGAATATTTCCCATTAAAATATACGGAAGCTATAATTATTTTTATATTTCATCAGAAATGGGAACTATAGGCATTCCTTTACAACTATTTTGGACTTATTTAAGTGAATTCAGATTTATCTTTCCTGTATTATGCACATGTTCCTAGCCATGACTATTTGCAGTTACCTAAAACACAAATTTACTGTGTTTTGGCCTTTCACCTTTCATGATTACTACAATTTCTCTCAGTAATTGAATCTATTTCTTGAATGTATGTACTTCTATATATGAAAGACTAAAGTTATATTGATATTTGAGAATGGATCAATTGGAGGTGTCTGATGTTCAGCACTAAAATGGACAGGAAAAATGAATTGAAGATTTGAATTGTTTTATTTTTTTTAATGTAACTATGTAATGCCCTTTGAAAAAGAACATAGAATTGTGAAGTTTAAGGCAATTATTCCCAACTTGCTGGAGGAATGGAAGCATCATTGTGTACGGAATATGATATGGTGAAATTTCTACCTTCTCAATGGTTAGGATACTGGGATTGTTCATGAGTGGTCCAATGCAATAGCTAGTAAAAAATCTGAAGATTATATAAGATTATAGAAGTTTGACTAATGTAACAAGTATTATTATTATTATTATTATTATTATTATTATTATTATTATTATTATTATGTTGTTGTTGTTGTTGTTGTTGTTGTTGTTGTTGTTGTTGTTGTTGTTGGTATCAAAATGAACTATATGCAGAAGTCACACTGTTCATGTATTGAGATTGATGTATATTTAAAAATAAAAATCCAATAAAACATTGAAAAAAATCTGAAGATTCCAGATTAGTCTGGAACAGATTTCTCTAATCACGTGAAGAGCTAATACCACTTTATAATGCCATGGTAAGACTATACTTGGAATACTACATCCAGTTTTGGTTGCCACAATATAAAAAAGGCAAGGATATGGGGCATTTTATCCCTGCTAATGTTGAGAATCTAGAAAGAGTGCAGAGAAGAGCAACAAAGATGATTAGGGGACTGGAGGCTAAAACATATACTGTAAATAATGGGTTGTTGGAATTGTCTAGTTTAATGTAAAGAAGGACTGTAAAGAAGTGACATGATAGCAGTGTTCTGATAGCTCAGGAGTTGTCACAAAGAAGAGGGAGTCAAGCTATTCTCCAAAGCACCTGATGGCAGGACAAGAAGCAATGGATGGAAACTAATCAAGGAAAGAAGCAACATAGAACTAAGAAGAAATTTCCTGACAGCTAGAACAATTAATCAGTGGAACAACTTGCCTCCAGAAGTTGTGGATTCTCCAACACTAGAAGTTTTTAAGAAGAGATTGGACAACCATTTGTCTGAAATGGTATAGGGTTTCCTGCTTGACCAGGGGGTTTGACTAGAAAACCTCCAAGGTCCCTTCCAACTCTGTTATTCTGTTCTGTTTAATCTGCACACTCCCCCAGGATGTACAGAATGACATCTCCCAACAGTCATTGGCCATTCTGACTGAGAAGAAAAATTTCCAGGAGGCCACCAAATTCTGGAAAACTGTTTGTAGAAATGAAATCTCTATTCATCAGAGCCTTGGTAAAAGCAGTTCTTGTATTTTCCAAATGGCAGCCCCTTTTATTTCTCCTGCACATGGAAATATAAAAGTAATGTAGCATTGCAATCACTTCTAAAGGGTCAAGGAAAAAGTGTTGTCACTTTTCAGGAAGGAAACTAATTATAACAACAATTAGCCTTGTGTTACTAGAATTTATTCAAAGATGGTGGATTCAGATGAACCCTGTAATAGATGATGATTCATTACAAGTGATGTGCACATATAACCTAGCTTGTTAGCTAACATTTTAGCCACCTCCATCTAACATAACCTGTCTATCCTAAATAAATATATATATTTATTTATTTATTTTGTGAGATTTATATACCGCCTCATAGTACAAGCACTCTCTAAGTGGTTTACACCAGTAAGCAATGTATATTTATATTGCCCCCAACAATCTGGGTCCTCATTTTACCTACCTCGGAAGGATGGAAGGATGAGTCAACCTTGAGCCGGTGAGATTTGAGCCGCTGACCTGCGGATCAGTGTCATAAAACAATTGCCTTAATTAGTTTGGGTTATTAAAGGGCATTAACCACAGACTTGCATTATTTTGGAACACTGCAAATGATTCAGGAGGAAGGCAAGGACGGGTGGCATTTTATCCCTGTTGATGACACACATATAGATGTGACTGAATGAAAGAAGACAAATATTTTACTTCAAATCATCGGGTACAAACAATAACTCATTGTTTGCATTTAGCTTGCCTAATCCCTGCCTTCAAGATTGTGATCTGTTACTTTTGCTGTTTTGGTCAGTGGCGAAGGCTAAACTTAATGGCCTATTGATTCCATTGCAGCTGCAACCTTTTCCAATGAATTATGATGTAGCTTGGCCTCTGATTCCTTTCACCTATTGTAAGGGTTTATTTACGATTCATCATCTCTTGAAAGAAAGGTAACTAGTCTCCTCATTCCTACTGCTGTCTTAGCATTTGTAGTATTTGCCTCTATTGGTGATAAATATAAAATGGGAAAAAGGGACACTGATATTTTGATAAGTCACAATATCACAACAGTAAGACCATCAAAAGTCAATCACATAGGTCTACATAAATAAAATACTGCCTTTCCTGCTATCAAGGTTGAACTTTTATTATCTCCCTATGGAAAGCCACCCTCTCTACTCCTTTGTAGGGCTTCAGAGAAAATGAAAAATCCCATTATTAAAGAATATTTGAGATGTTTAGTGTACATTCCTATGCATGTGGGCTGCATAGATGTCAGCAGGGGGAACAGGGGAGGTAAAAGACATGTATTTGATGAAGTGGTCACACAAAGACGGCAACTTATAGTATGCACTAGCAGAGGTCATTATAGTACAAGTACATAATTGTGACATTGGTGTGACATCATGAGGAATGTTTTGTTATTTTGGCATCGTTGGGGTTTGCTCTTGACAGTGCTGTGCCAATGCTGAAGGTTGTTTCTTTTGTTTTCCTTATTTTAGGATAATGGATGTTTAAATGGCCATTATCATTATTTCTTATTGTTTAACTGGTGGAAAATTGAGTAAAGCCCAAGTAGGGTCAATTTAGGATGAATTATAACTGATTTATTCTTATTCCAAAGCAAGTAAATTGTTTAATTTGCCAAATTATTTAACCTGCCTTGTTTGATTCAAAAACATTGGTTCTGCTCTGTTTCTTTTGGTCCACTGCAAATAATGACACAGCAGCAGCAGCTACCAAAATGAAGAGGATGGAGGCTTCCTTATTTATTTATTTATTTATTTATTTATTTATTTATTTATTTATTTATTTATTTATTTATTTATTTATTTATTTATTTATTTATTTATTTATTTATTTATTTATTCATTCATTCATTCATTCATTCATTCATTCATTTATTCACTTATTTACTTACTTGTTTGTTTGTTTGTTTGTTTGTTTGTTTGTTGCATTTGTATGCTGCCCAGAGAGTCTTGTTTATATCAATACCAGGATGATGAAGAAAAAAAAAGTCTTGGATTAACTTATTTATAATTTTCAAACCAGAGTGATTCCTGGATCAGGATGACCTGCCCCAACCACAATATGTTTAAATAACAATAAGTATTCATTGTCTTTGGTTCCTAGTTATCTCATCCTTGGCATCTCAATTTTTTATGGAAAGCTTTTGATAGGAGTCCCAATGAAGATGAACTTAAAAGGCAAAAAGAAAGGTGGTGCATTTTGATTGGCTAGAGGTCTTCTAGGGATTTGCAGAACAATAATTTGCAAAAAAAAAGTGCTTCAGAACATGTGAACTCTTGAAACTTGAACTAACTTAATCCACCACTAGTGGTGATAATCCAAGTACAAGTTTCCAATGGTGTGTGCATGTTTATGGGTATACATATGCATTTACCATTCTTTCAAGACATGGATCCTTTTCCCAGTCTTAGGCCACCTGGAATTACTAAGGTATGTTCCAATAAATTTTCCACTATTTTTTCTCTGTACAACAGGAACAGAATTTTAAAAATATATTCCTGTTGTAATATTGCATGTTATTCATATGACAATAACTTTATATTTGTATAACAACATTGCCCGATATATTATTGTCATTATAAAAGTAAGTGACCAAGCAGATGATTTGGGGATGGTGTGTATGTATTCATAAGTAGGAGGTACAGTATAATCCAACTCTACTCTTTTTCCAATCAGTATATTAGTCCAGTTATATTTGGAGATATGCTATATCTACTCAGGAGGACACACTGAGTCAAGGCTTCTATCCCTTGATAAATATGTCTTCCATAACTGTATCTATTTCCTGGAAATCATTCAAGGTAGCAATGAATTATGAATTCCACTGATTGATTGTGTAATGAGTGGAGATGTATTTTTGTTGTGTTCTTAATCTCTTTATAATCACCTTTATTGCATGATCCCTAGTCCTTGTAGTTTTACAAGAAGGTGAAAAATTATTTTCATGTTAATTTTCAATGCCATGCATGATTTGATACACCTTGAATGTGTTTTCACTCTGTCACTTTTTTTCCTAAGCATGTTATGTCCCAGATAGGAAGCCATCTGGAGATTCTGTGTATGTCACTTTGTGCTCCATGGGGAACAAGTGGGATGTAAATGTAATAACATTAATCAATGGATTGGGAAATTGAATTATTATAGTTCACTAGGCTTTAGGAAGGTCGTTCAAGAGATTTTGACAAATCTGTTTTTATTGCTTTCTATGCATCTAGGTAAAAGACTATTTGTTTATTGTAGAAAAAAGTTTTACTCAGGAGGCAATTTACTTTGTTTCCTAAATGCACCTGGCTTTGTTGTAGATAATTCCACTATTTTAACAAGTCTTTGTTCTTTCTTCTTCTTTTACTCCCCTGAACATCTGCTTCCGAGAATTAGAGACATCTAATTGAGCTGTGGTGGCGCAGTGGTTAGAGTGCAGTACTGCAAGCTACTTCACCGGCTGCCAGCAGTTTGGCAGATTGAATATCACCAGGCTCAAGGTTGACTCAGCCTTCCATCCTTCCGAGGTGGGTAAAATGAAGATCCAGATTGTTGGGGGAAATATGCTGATTCTGTAAACCGCTTAGAGAGGGCTGTAAAAGCACTGTGAAGTTGTATATAAGTCTAAGTGCTATTGCTATTGCTATCTGAAACAGAGTGTGAGATAGTGAGAAAAGCTTTCCAGGGAAAGAGGGACTCTGTCTTCCAATAAGAAATTCCATTGGATTGCATGCTCATCTATGAATGTCTGGATGGTTGAATCCCATACTTTGACATGATGTTTTGTTAATACTTCTCATTTGGGTCCAATGTTATCTTAATCTTGGATGTCTTGAACTCACAGCCTCCTGATTGTGAGGCGAGAGCTCCACCTCTAGACCACTGTACCACTCATCCAAAGATACTGTGATTAAAAATACATACTAGACAACAGGAATTGTGCCACAATTTTTTTAGGATTGAATATAAGAGGGCTATTAAATATAATAGGGAAGTAAAAGATGAATTCTATCTATTCCAACATTTCATGATCAGAATAGCTGTAGGGAACACTGTTTTTCTACCTCAAAAATTAGAATCCCCTTTCAAATCTTGGTAATATTTACTTATTCAGAGAAGCTGAATTTGATTAATCTCTCTTTGCTTTTCCTGATTTATTGTTTTACTGCTTGTCTCCAACTGAAACAAAGCTAAGATGTAAAATAATTTGATGTACATTTGTCATACTTTTTCCTACTGCTTAACAGGCAACCTAAAGTCCATAGACTGTATGAGCATCTTCCCTCCTTATTTTGCATATATTGAAGCCCCGAATTATCTTGTCACCCAAATTCAGTGGTAAAGTGCAAAAATAGACATTTTCTGAGCTTTTTAAAATAGGGAAAATGCATTAGGACTCCCATAGGGCTATTTTACTTTTACTTTTCCTACCTCTGTGTCTTTCCTCACCCCTTTCTCCAAAGAAAAAGGTCAATCCCAGTTTTTTCCTACCAAAAAAAAAAACTTCATCCCTCCCAATTTCTTTTTCCATGCCTCCCCAGATGTAAATTGTAAGGTTCTTATAGCAAGGGCCTGAGGGAGAAAGAGAATTAAAGTGTGAAAGGGAGATGGAAATGGAGAAGAACATTTATACACGTTGAGCAATTAGATTTTAAGTGCTTAGTCATCATTGCTAGACCGCATTTGTTCTAGTCTAACTTAACTAATTTTAGCAGCACAGAGGAGAAGAATCAAATGGAGCAGGGAGTGATGCCGTCAGATTTTGTTCAGTGGTTGAACTCTATTTTCAATGTTCAATTTTTAATGTTCTCATAAGACATGTTCATGTCAGAATAGTTCTCCCCTTCAGTGGTGTACTTAGTGACACTATTTCATAGCAATGGCAAATGAAAAGGATTAATTTTCTATATTCTTTCCCCCCTCCCCACCCCCAACCAGTCAAGGACTGTTACCTGAAGTGTAAGGTTATTCATATTTCCTAAATTACAGTAATATTGCTGTAGCAAAAAAAAATGGCAAAGCATTAATCCTTTCCATGGCAATATTCACAGTAACACTGGGAAATGATGCGGTAAACATTTAGAACTCAAGGTGATTAAATGTTTAAAATGTTGTTCCTGAGCCTTCGATAAGCATTTGAGAAAGTACCTGTCCAAAAGCAGACTTGCATGATTTGTGACTAACCACACCATCCTAGATATATTTGTGATCTTGAGCCAGGGAATTTCTGATTGCCCAAACCTTAGAGCTGATACCATATTAAGTTTTAGAGGTTTACAAATCATCCAGGGTAAGCAGTTCCCCAACCTTTCTTCGATCATTTTTATTCAAGCCCATAGAAAAATAATATTGGGCACATTCATATAAACTTGCAAACTGTCTGAAAAAAAAATGTGAGTGTGCATGGATTTTTATAGTGGTATACTCTCAGCAATCTGTAGCTCCCATTACTTCTCAAACTTCCTGGACTTCAGTTAAATCCTAAGGGATTCATCATGAGAGAATTCTTTTCATGGAGCCTTTTTATATCAGGAACAAAATAACCCCAGGATATTATAAAGTAAGATGATAAATGTGAAGAGGTTTTTTTTAAAAATAAAAACTACCCTGAGCATGAAGCAATAAAACAGAAACATCTTTCTGAAGAAATGGAGACTTGGGGATAAAGAAAGACGGATTGTGACAAAGGAGTAACACAGTGGTTTCACAAAGTGGCCAAAATGGGTATAAGAGATGGCTGAACCATTTCCAACATAGAACATAGTTGATCAGTACCTCAAAGTTTATGTACACTGAAATAGACAAAGCACAGGTTTATAATAATCTCAAATCAGATGGAATTTCCCATGCTAGTTTAGTGATTGGAAAACTAAAGAGTGAGGAAGATTAAGTACAAGGGTTGAATCAAAAGTAATGCCTCTACATTTATGATTTTATAGGTAGTCGTCGTCTTAACAACTGGTCAACCAATATTAACAATTCATAGTAATGACAGATATTCACCGGACTACTTATGTCCCAGATTCAAAGTTCTGTTGGCACACACACACACACACACACACACACACTCAGTAATCAGAACACATTTTGGGTGTTAAACAACTGGCCCTCTTTAATTTGTAATTTGTATTTGTTTATTTGTCAAGCATATATGATTATAAGCAAAGTATAAACAGTAAAACATGATTGAATATATATGTAATAGTACAAGCATGAATAAGAGTAAAAGAGGTATGAATATATGGGTACATTAGGACAGGAACGGTAGGCACAATTGTGCGCTTATGCACGCCCCATACCGACCTCTTAGGAATGGGGTGAGGTAATGGCTTTCTGCAGAATCTTGCAGTCACATGAGCAAGATTTATGACGTTTTTTGGAAGAAACTAACATTTGCTTCCAGTTTCCAGCAAAAAACAGACATTGTGGATAATGGATTCACAAAATGAATTTGCTTAACAACTGCTGTAAAAAAGATTGCAAAATCAGGCATGATCATATGGTGACCTGCTTAATGACTGGTGTGAGTTACAACTGTAATTCTGGGTTCAATGAAGGTTGTAAATTTGTAAGTGATGGCTGTAAGTGTACAACTACTATTTGTAGTTTTAAAAGAGGTATATTACTATATCTTCTATGCACTCTTTTTGAAATTCTAGAAAGAGTGCAGAGAAGAACAAGAAAGATGATTAGGGGACAGGAGGCTAAAACACACAATGAATGATTGCAGAAACTGTGTATGTCTAATTTAATGAAGAAAAGAACTAGAGAGTAATCTTCCAATATTTGAAGGGCTATTTGAAGTGGGGGGTCAACCTATCCTCCAAAGCACCTGAGGGTAGGAGAATAAGTTTGTTTGTTTGTTTGTTTGTTTGTTTGTTTGTTTGTTTGTTTGTTTATTTATTTATTCATTCATTCATTCATTCATTCATTCATTCATTCATTCATTCATTCATTCATTCATTCATTCATTTATTTATTTTGTCAAGCCTGTATAAGGTTACAGATATAAGTATAAACATGATTATGAATACAGGAAATGAATACAAATAAATGGGGGACAGTAGGACAGGAATGGTATGCACGTTGGTGCGCTTGTTCACGCCTCTTAGGAATGGAGTGAGGTCAACAGTAGACAGTCTAAGGTTAAAGTTATGGGGGCTTGGGGATGAAACCACAGAGTCAGGTAGTGTATTCCAGGCATTGATCACTCTGTTGCTGAAGTCGTATTTTCTGCAATTGAGTTTGGAGCAGTTTACCTTAAGTTTGTATCTATTGTGTGCTCGTGTATTGTTGCAGTTGAAGCTGAAGTAGTCATTAACAGGTTGGATATTGTGGCAGATGATTTTATGAACTATATTTAGATCAGATCGAAGGCGATGTAGCTCTAAGTTGTCTATGCCCAAAATTTCAAGCCTGGTGGCATAAGGTATCCTGTTGCGAGCAGAGGAGTGGAGGACTCTTCGTGTGAAATATCTCTGGATTCGCTCAATTGTATTAATGTCCAATATGCAGTGCAGGTTCCAGACATATGAGCTGTATTCAAGAATTGGTCTAGCAAATGTTTTGTATGCTCTAGTTAGCAGTACAGTATTACCAGAGAAGAAGCTACACAAGATTAGGTTAACAGCTCTTAATGCCTTTTTGGCAATGTTGTTACAGTGAGCTCTGGCACTTAGATCATTAGAGATGAGTAATCCAAGGTCCTTGACAGAGTGAGGGTCGTCTACGAGGTCGTATCCGCCCAGCTTGTATTTTGTGTTCTGATTTTTTTTGCCAATGTGTAAGACAGAGCTTTTGTTGGTTGAGGTTTGAAGTTGCCAATTATTTGACCATTCTGACACATAGTCAAGGTCTTTTTGTAGGGCAGCAGCATTGACGGTGGTATTGAATAATTTTACATTATCAGCAAAGAGAATGCTGGACGGAAACACATCAAAGAGAGATCCAACCTAGAATAAGGAGAAATGTTTTGAGGGAACAGTTAATCAGTGGAATGGCTTGCCTCCAAAAGTTGTGCTCCAATACTGGAGGCTTTTAAGAAGAGATTTGACACACATTTGTCTGGAAGGGTATAGGGTGTCCTGCTTGAGCAGGGGGTTGGACTAGAAGACCTTCCAGGAAACTTCTAACTTTCTTATTCTGTTAAACGAAATTGGAAAATAATCCTTGACATGAGTTCTTTTGTTGCCTGTTTTTACTTCCTCATATAATCACCACAATTTGCTACATATTTCGGATGGAAAAACTTCTTAAGCCATCACAAAAGGTTGTCTCTTCAACTAAGTCCTGACAGTCCTTTTCACCTCTTTATTTAAGTATATCTACTAGATGCGCATATTAGATGTTGTGCTGCATAACTCTAATTTTGAGAAAAAAGTGAAAATTGTATGGCACCACATCTGGACTGTGTAGATGGAGTAAAACATATTTACTTTGCATTTTAACATTTCTTTGCAAATTTGGTTTTAGCAAAATGCATACAAAATTACAGCAATCATATCAGTTCAATACATCTTCTATAGTATTAACAGCACTGTTTATCAAGATGTGCTGTCATAGTAAAACATTGAGATCCTTGCCATTTGCATGGATTAGCAGCAAAATTTGTTTCTTGTGCTTCCAGAATTTTGAGTGTTGCAATGTAACATATCACCTCTGAGTTTATATTAATATTATGTAAATAGAACTGGGACTATTTACCTAGTTTGCATTCCTAAAACTCTAATATTATATTTTCATGCCAGATTCTAGGTTTTTCAATCCCCCCTTCACACACACACACACACACACACACACACACACACACACACACACACACACACACACACACACACACACCTTGTGACAAGATTCCATGAACTGACACTTCATTTATGGCTCATAATGATGGACCCATGTTTTGTCAGCTATCACAAAGCTGTGAAGAAATTCCTCAACTTCCTTACTGTGATACTACAATAATTGCTGACAAATTTCAAATCTTTCATCTCTGCCATAAGTGCGCAAGTGATGGCACAGTGGTTAGAATGCGGTATTGCAGGCTAATTCTGCTGACTGCCAGCAGTTCAATCATCACCAGGCTCAAGGTTGACTCAGCCTTCCATCCTTCTGAGGTCAGTAAAATGAGGACTAGATTGTTGGGGGCAATATGCTGATTGTAAACTGCTTAGAGAGGGCTGTAAAGCACTGTAAAGCAGTATATAAGTCTAAGTGCTGTTGCAAAACTTCAGATATTGATGAACATCAGCAATGTCCTGTGAAATGCCAAAATTGACAACAATTTCCCTTTGAATAATCTGCCAAATATTTTTAACCAGTTCTTCAATCTTTCTCATGCGAAACTCACCAAATCATGTCACAGCTTTGTATTTGAGCACACAAATCAATTGCTCCCAGTTTGCCATTTATATATTTTTTTCGGCCCAGTGATGCACAGTACTCATGCCTGCACAATCATCATCATAAACAACCTACATTCAACAGTGAATTGAGTAATTTATTTGGCAGTCAAAAATTCTGTTATGGCACATTCCATAGATAAGTACTCATTTCAGGTTTTCATTTCATAACTAGCAATACAACCTTTTGTTATGACAATTTTTAACGGAAGTGGAAGAAAAAATGCTAAAGAACATATCAGAAGCTCTGGCATATCATGACTGCCATCTATTGGTGATGTAACAGACACTACTTTTCATTCAACCCTCATATTAGAGAGTCATTATACCCAGACAATGGAAACACTCCTCTACTAAAGGAACACAACTTTATTTTCTCCATTGTATTTTGTTCTCCCTAGCTGCTTTCTAACATTTGCAAAACCAATTAATTTATTGAAAGAAATGGATAGATGATCTCTCCTTCAGAGGTAAGTTGTCTAAGTTATAGTTGAATCCTATAGGATACAAGCTATAGTTGCATCCTATAACTAAACTATAAGATAATTGGGTAGCACTTAGCGAACATCATATAGGGATCATTATAGATCTTAGTCTAAAGCTAATTGTGATTGTTGCCCACTGAGTCTTTATAGACTTTAGGAAAGCCTGTAAGTTATTCAAAGCAAAGTTACTGCTACACAACACTTGCATTCTATATACCCACACACCATAAGATCCACAAATCAATAGGTATATGACCTGAGATTAGAAAGGGCTCCAGAGTGTGGCATTTTTCTTCCTAAATGTTATGATATAACAGCTTCAGTTAAAAACAAAATTTCAGGAACTACTAAGATGATGTTTTATCTTTGGCAGCTTTAGGCATCAGCAAACTTTCCTGAACATTAAATTGTTTGCTTTCATGCTTCATTGATCCTGCACTTTTGTTGCTTTAAATCTCTTAACTTTTGGAAATAATTTAAACTTTCTGAATTAGCTTTTGATGATTAAGTTTGTCTATTGGAAAATCACCTCTTTAAAAAAAATATCAAAAGAACAAAGCTGAAATTTTAAGCACATTCATTTGGGAGTCATGTTCCAGACTCCACCAGGTTTATTGTTGCATAAATATTTAGAACTTCTTAATAGGGCTATTTTAGTACATTTCAAGCATATCAACATTTATAGTTCCTGCAAAATCTGATCTCATTTATTCGAGACTAGCTCAATGTTCATTTGCATTTATAATACATTTCTACAATGTATTATAGGCCAGTGTGTTCATGATCAGGTAAGAAGGAGAAAACATCAAGTTCTGATATTGTTCTGGAAAAGTTTCATCTCTGGTCAGTAATTCTAGCCTGAATGTCACTACTTTTCTATATCCCTGAATGCTAGTGATAAGTCCTTGGTTATAAATGCTGGTGGAATACATCTTCAGAATTTCATAAACACAATATGGGTAGAGGCATGGATTCACATGAGAAAACATGATTCGTTGTGCATGCAATACTTATCAGAAACATTTTAGACCACATGTGTCAAACTCACCATGTCACGTTGATGTCACATGATGTATCGTGACGTTTACCTTTGCAGAGCTGGGGTGGGCGTGGCCTGTGCATGATGCATCCAACCTGCGGGCCACCAGTTTGACATACCTGCCTTAAAGCAATTGTCTCATTGTTGAGTTCTCATGCCTACTCCCCAAAACTGATGTGCAAACCTGAGCCTGTTAAGCCCTCGGACTTACGACGACGCCAAAATACCCAAGCCTGCTGCAAGTCGAAGCCTGATTGGCTAAGACGTGAGCAGCCGGCAAGCGGGAAATTGGGGCTTCCTGATTGGTTGCTCAGTTTGACAGCTCGACTATAAAAGGAGCTGTCAAACGCTGAGTTGCTGTTCTATTCTCTCGTTATGGTGCTGAAATGTTAAATAAAGCGTTCCTGTTCAGAACTTCGTCTTGCCTCCGTTCCTGTCAGCCCGGTAACCTCCTATCTAACAGAGCCCATTTAATTTAAGGGGATACATGGATGTCAATGAATGTTGTGAACTATATTTTGTCCTTTGAATCTAGATTTCTGAATAGTCTTTCAAAGTATCATGGGAACAGTAGTCTGGGTAGAGCAAGGCAGAGAAAATCTCCAGAATTTTTCTTTTTACCAGTTCTGTTTTAATCGATTGAAAATGAATATCCGTGAGAAATTATTGCAAAGAATTTTTGTATGTTCTTTGCTATGGAATAGCAAAGAAACCAATGTGATTGAGCCAACATGTGTCAGGTGGTCTGTCACTTCCTTGTTTTCTCATTCTTTAAGAAGTCATCATGGAGGACATTTCCCAACAGTAATTTTCAGTAGTAATTCTACCAACACCTTGGCATTCGCTGGCTGGGGAATTCTGGGAGTTGAAGTCCAGATATCTTCAAGTTGCCAAGGTTGGTAAACACTGTTCTAGACCTATCAATCACATACAAATTAAAATAATTTCAAAAGTCCAATAATTCCCAAACAAATATTAAGATATAAATATGGAATGTGGAAGCTACTTTCTCTTTTTCTTCTTCCTCCTCCTCTTCCTCCTCTTCTTCCTCTAAATTTATATGCCAACTCCCAGCAACTCTGGGTTATTTACTATTTTTAAAAACATTTTAAAACAAATAACAAAGCACAAGAAAGAAATAATAATGCCATAAATATATTAATAAATTACCAAGGAGAACAGAAAGGAAGAAAGAATAATCAATTGTGCTCTCCAAAGACCTGGGTAAAGATTCAGACTTTAAGGACCTGAAATCAAAATATCAATGTGGTGGGAGACATTCAAATTTGGGGGGGAAATTATATTTCAGAGTGCAGGCAAATCAAACTGGTCAGGCAGATATTATAGGAGACAGGATGTCCCTCAAGTAACCAGATTCTATGCCATGTAGGGATTTATAGTTAGTGATTAGAACCTTAAATCTCCCCCAAAGCAAAATGGTAACCAATGTAACTCATAAAGGGGAGGTGTTACATGGGCATATTGAGGCATGCTTATCACTGTCCACATAACTGTATTCTGGACCAGATGAAGCTTATGAGTGATCTACAAGGACTGCCCCAAATGAGACACATCGAAGTAGTCAAGCTATACAGTGACTAGAGTATGAGTGACTGTCTGAAAGGCTCCCTGATCTAGGAAATGGGACAGCTAGCACACTAGATAAAGCTGGACAAAAACCTTTCTGGACAGGACCTGTGAGTCCAGAAAGTCTTGAAACATTGATACAAAATCTCGATAGCCTCACTTGACTGGGGAGGAAACAAACTTCTGGTTGGGCCATGGGGCCGTTTTTCACCATCCCCAGGCTTCAGGAGGCTTTCCTGAAGCCTGGGGATGGCAAAAAATGGCCCAACGGGCCTACCAGAAGTCCGGAGGCTTCAGTGAGGCCTGTGTGCATGCGTGGGGGGCAGTGTGGGGGGTTGTGCACATGCACGGGGGGAGGGCATTGCATTATGGGTGTGGGCACACACATGCACGCTATCGCACGTGGGCACACCCTTTTGGCACCCGAGACAAAAAAGGTTCGCCATCACTGCTATATTATATGCTATTGAGCTGTGGTGGCACAGTGGTTAGAATGCAGTATTGCAGGCTAATTCTGCCGACTGCCAGCAGTTCGATTCTCACTGGCTCAAGGTTGACTCAGTCTTCTGTCCTTCCAAGGTTGGTAAAATGAGGACCCAGATTGTTGGGGACAATATGCTGACTCTGAAAACCGCTTAGAGAAGGCTGTAAAGTGGTATACCGTGAAGTGGTATAAAAGTCTAAGTGCTATTGTTATTAATATTGCCTCATGTGAAACATGTAGGGCACACAGAAGGTTTGCTAAGAGGAAAAAAAGCATCAGGTTTCAACATTATTCTGATATTAAGTTGTAGCCATATCCTCTTTTTTCTTGCTCTTTTTCATGTGAGTATTTTCAAATAAGGGCTTACAAATTCAGGGGCTTTAAACATTGAGATAAATTTGAATTAAGATGCCAGACAAATGAACATTTCTATCTGCCCAATTATTCTGTCTGAACTTTTAGGATAGTTAATGATGACAGTAGATTAAACTAGAAGACATTCATTTCAAACTTCTCTGGCTTATGCCAGTTCTGGGCACATATGCTACTGTTCTCTATGAATAAGAGTCCACAACCCTCCAAGGTTTTATTTCAATTCCAAACACTGCAATTTGCTGTAGTAAACATGTCAAAGCAGCTGAGCAAGATTCCAGTAATGACACTGACATTTTTTCCCCTGCTCCTGTATCTGATCATTTTCATGATATTCTCTGCAGTGCAGATTTGTCAGAAAATCCCCCACCTTTCATTACTGAAATGGAACATAAGCATAAATCTGATTTGGGTGAAGGAGACTAAAGCCATCCTAATAATGTACCCAGAATCATTAATTGAGATGGGCGGCTCTAGAATATGAATGAATACATAAATATATGCATACAAAAATGCTTGCTGAGTCTACATCCTGTTTCAATGATACAGAGCCAACTAACTAATTTTAAAGGGATAAGAATAGCAATAGCAATAGCACTTAGACTTATATACCGCTTCATAGTGCTTGACATCCCTCTCTAAGCGGTTTACAGAGTCAACATATTGCCCTCAAGAATCTGGGTCCTCATTTTACCGACCTCGGAAGAATGGAAGGCTGAGTCAACCTTGAGCCTGGTGAAATTCTATCTGCCAAACTGCTGGCAGCTGGTGATCAGCAGAAGTAGCCTGCACTCTAACCACTGCGCCACCATGGCTCATATTAGAATACATGCCTCTTTAGTTTATTCTCGTGAACATTTTGTGAAACACGGTTTGTAGTACCACTATTCAATTACTCCTCTTTATTTATTTTTTCATTCTTCTTTATTGGCATTCCTTAATGAAAACAAGTATCAGTTGAGTAAAAACAACAATTGGTAGTTTCCCGATAACATATAATTAATATATATTTCATTCCTATAATACATGTGGATGAGCTTCAGTGAGAAATGAAAGGAAAAGAGAAAGAAAGAAATGGGGTGGGAAGGAAAAGGAAATTATGTCTGAAGAATTGGATAGAAGAAGAGTGATTGTAACATAAATTCCCTGAAAAGAATACAAGCATCCAAGAATAAAAAAGAAGACAGTGACTCTAAGGTTGGACTAAGGACATGGCTTAATTCAGAGATCAGTATTTTCCTACTGGATTATGAAAATAAAATTTAGGAAAATTTATAGCCTGTAGATGAAAAAGATCTGTAAATGATTATAATCGTTAGCCCATTTAATGTTTCCCATGAAAGGTAGCTGCTTGAATAACAACTTTGCAAGTTGCTAAAGTTTACAGTTTTTTAATACTTGATAAGCATCCAAAGTCTTGTTGGTCATGTAATATTTTTCCATTCATTCATAAGTCAATGTACAGTAGTCCCTTTTCTATATTATCCTATAAGTAAAAATTGAAATTAAAAACATTTAAAAAGCGCAAGACCATTCTGTAAATATTCAATAAATATATGTTCTGAAGGAGATGATGTTAGAGAAAGGTTTAATCTGTAATTGTTATATGGTAAATATATTCTCTTATTTAAGAATAAGTTCCCATTTTTAGAAATGTTCCCATTTAAATGAAGTTGGTGTCAAACTCCAACGGGCTTTGCCATACCTGGGGGGAGGGGGATTGGGAGAGGCAGCAGTGGTGACAAAGAGCAGCGATGAACGGCGGTGGCAGTCCTGGCTGCCTAGACCAGCTGATTGGCAGGCGTGCCGGAAGGCCGAGAGCTGGCTGCCAACCAGCTGTTCAGCGGCAAATGCACCGGGCAATGGCGGCATTTCCAGTCACCCAGCCTAGCTGGTCAGTGGCACACCAGGAGGCTGAGATCCAGCTGATTGGTGGTGGACCTAACAGAGCAGTGGCGGCCCCCAGAGTGGAGCCCGGGCAGACCACTTGCTGCATGCATTTGGTTGGCCGCTTTACTGTACAAGCTGGAGGACTATTAGCTGAAGATGGCAGTCAGCTACCAGATGGTGGTTGGCTGGCCGGGACATGGCCAGGTGGAAAGGGCATGGACCCCACCTACAAAGAACACTGGGAAGCAGTGGCACCCGGTGCTGACTTTACAATGAACTTTAACAAGATTCAATGCATGCCTAGGCTCCGGCCTGAATAAATCTGGTTGCTGTTTACCAGTTCCAGAGCGATTATGCTTCTGTTCTTGCCAGGCCCGGTGCTTGGACCTTTGAGAGTTGGTGCTGTTATTGCCATTGTTGTATTTATTATGAATGTATTGTATAGACACATATATGTACACACTATAGTGTCCAGAGAATGAAAGATATTATGCAGTCTAAGAGTGCAACAAACAAACAAACAAACAAATTAGGATAGCTTACATGATTCTGTTGTAGTCTGTTAATCCTCTCCGTTATAAACTTTCAAGCTTCTGCAGCCAAGGTATGCTGGCATCAACTAATAGATGTCTTGGGCAAAAATATATGCTTGTATAGCTTTGTATAGCTTGATTTCATTTATTTGAATTGATACTGCATATGGTTGCCACCAGCTGCTTTTTCTTGCCAATCAGCATAGAAAAGCTGCTCTGCTATACAACATTAGACATGTGTTGCAATCACTTAATGATTCTCACTTTTTATAGGATGTACTGTACTCTACCAGAAGACATTAAGGTTGCAGGAACTGTCTAGCAAGCCCACAACAATTTTCTGATAAAGAGTAGATTGTAAGGCAGGTGAGAACCAAAATAAATAGGAAGAAATAAAAATAATAAATCCAGCAATTAGCAAAGTACTTCTGGTATCCTTGAAATAAGCTTAAAGATTTAATTGTTTTTTTTTAAATTGGCAATCACCAGAGGACAAGGGGAAAGCTGTCCTTTTCATGTATCGCTGTAATAGTACAATATGAAAATATGAGCAAATCTTGCTTCCAAGTAGGAAAAATGCACATGTCTTTTTTACATAGTGATTCATATTAGAAAGTTTCACAATCCAGAATCTCCAGCAAAGGATTTTTTTATCTTTCAATAACTATATATTTCATACATGATAATTCAATAGATACATATCTACTTATATAACTGTGTTTTCAGCATATAGATACCTTTACTTTGTTATTACTTTAATTTTGTTCAAATTTTATGGTCACATGTACTGTACTCACCAATAAAAACAGACGCAGCCATATGAATTTGTATATAACTGTGAATGTAAATACAGTACCTCCCATTGCAGTTTAGCAGGCATGAAAATTCTGCAGAGTTACGGGTGGCTAGTGGTTTCAAAAAATGTACCAAATATATATTACATATTCTGGAGTATTCTACTAGTGCAAACCCCATTATGAAAATCGTACATGGAACTTGCAAAAACTCATTATTCTTGGTTCAAAGTTTTCGTGCAGATCAGCATAGGAGGCATATTGTGCATTAGAAGTTTGTAGAGAAATGGCATATATTCTGGAATGCTACTTATGAAATGGGTACAGGTAGTCCTCAACTTACGACCGCAATTGACCCCAACATTTCTGTTGTTAAGTGAGACATTTGTTAAGTAAGTTTTGACCCACAAAGGTCATAACTGTGAAAAATGGTCAGAAGTCACATTTTTCAGTGCCGTTGTAACTTTGATCGGTCACTAAATGAACTATACAACAATAGGATAAGATAAGGATAAGAAATAGATTTACAGTATCTCTATAACATAGGGATATAACTGAATAGGCTTTGATTCTTGAATCATTTTAGGATTTTGGAATTCATTAGAATTGCTTTTTTTCCTTTTGTGTCTTGTTAAAAATGCAGTTGAGAATACACTGAACTTGTTAGTGTCTGCTGTGTAGTTATGTTTTTTATTACAGTGTCTATCCGGTGATCTCCATGGACATTTTGACTCAGAAGTTAGTTAATTTTCAGTCTATGGTGATGGATGTGCTGGGTCGTCTGCAAAAGTATTTTCACATTTCTTTATGAATTGTGCTTAGATCTCCTTTTCTTTTTCTTTTTTTAGTGTACCATAGCATACATTTGCTGACATGGAGTGTATGCAGGGGTGGGTTCCACTTACCTTCGCCACCGGTTCGCATCGCAATGTTTTGCGCTTGTCCCCTCGTGCAATTTGGCTTGCGCGCATGCTCAGAAGCAGGAATGAGCCCGAAACACAGCTGAGGAGCTCATCAGCTGTGCTTCGGGTGAAGAAATAATGGTCAGAATTCACCCGTGGGTGGGCGGGAGGGCCCTTTTTCAAGCCACGCAAGGGGAAAAATTCGCATGAAATCCCCCCCCCCCAAAAAAAATGGTGGTGCGCACGGAACAGCACTGACAGTGATGTCACCAGCGGATCGCTACCGGTTCGGGCGATCCAGTCCGAACCGGGAGGAACCCAGCCCTGAGTGTATGCAAAACACTTGCACGAAATATGTGAAGAACAAATTAAAATGCTCATTTCTAATTTTGAATTCTGTATATGAAAATGAATTATATTGTTCATGAGCATAGAGGGACCCAATTAAAAACCAATCTAATGATAGCAGCTTTCAAGTATTTTCTGTGGGGTTGGATAGGGTGACCAAGGTAATTTACAAGTACTAAAATATACATTTACCTTAAATATTCATAAAGTGGTCTTTGATAAAAGCAATTCACTGCACAGAAAGCTTTGTACATGTACAAAATGTGATGTGCGAGCCATATGTGGCCAACACAGAATAGTCAAGCTTCACCAAAGACTTTCATAGAGATGGAGAAAAAAATTACATCCTGCTGAGAACGCATGCTATAGATACCATCAGCTACTTACATCTATGAAATATGCCTTTTCTCTATAATGTTCTCCCTATGGAACATGCTTCTCCTGAAATTAGATTAGCCCATCCCTTTTGATTTGTCATAAAGTTCTCAAGACATGGTTATGCTGCCAGGCCTGGGGCTCTGTCCTGTCCCGATGGCCCAATGGCTGAGGGGATCATTTTTATTTTAGGATTAGTTTTTTTTTGTTTTTTATGTTATTGTTACTACTGTGACTTTTAGATTTTTATTTGCTTTATATTGGCTGTTTTTATTTATTGATTGGTGCTGTCCAGAGTCCCCTTTGGAGGAAATGAACAGCTACATAAATTTGATTAGTAAATAAATAATAAATTTTAAAAAAGTATCTGAGGCAGGACTGAAATTCAAGAATGATTTCATCTTCTCTACCACACTATAGGCAATCCCTGATTTATGACTGGTTGCTTAGCAACCCTGGGGGGGGGAGCTAGCAGGTCGAGAGGGAAGACAAGAAACAGAAAGCACTTTTTTTTTAATTATTTTTAATTTTCTCTCCACATTATCCATACACATATCAATGCATATACCTTGAAAAATATCAATAACATATATAATTACACAATTATATCTGGTCAATTATAATTCAATATCCTATTATGCACCTATGTCATGCTATTTGTTTATCAGTCTGTATTTCTGTTTTGCCTTTTCACTCCCCTCCCACTTTCTCCATCTCTTCTGTCAACCTTCTTACCCTTCTCTCCCTCTACCTTCCTCTCTCCACCCCTTCTCCTCTCTCCTACCACTACCTCTTTCTCCCTCTAAACCTTTCCCTGAGTGATTTTAGTTCTAGTATCTCTAATATTTAACAGACTGATAGTATATTACTATATATTTATAACCTATCGGTGTCCCTTTTACCTTTTTATATTTTTATATCATGTTTATAACCATTATCCTTTACTTTAGGTATACACTTTAACATTAATGCTACCTCCTTAAGATTCTAGTTTTGTTACCCCATTTATTCTTCATTTCCTTGTCTTTTAATTTTATGATCATTCTATTTTAATTTCTAACTATATTCACTTTCTATCCAATTATAAAACTTCATCCAGACATTATAATATTCTGAATCTTCCTTATCTTTAATTTTCATTGTCAATCTATTCATCTTGGCACAGTCCAAAATTTTCTTAATTATATCTTCTTCAGATGGAATGTTGACTCCTTTCCATTTTTGTGCAAATGCAATTCTAGCTGCTGTTATCACATGTATAATTAGATATGTATCTTCTTTGTTAAATTTCTCTGGCAAAATGCCCAACAAAAATGTCTCTGGTTTTAACTCTATATTTTGTTTCACCATTTTTTCTATCCATGTCTGAATTCGAGTCCAATATTCTTTTGCTTCTGCACATGTCCACCACATATGATAAAAAGAACCTGGTATTTGCTGACATTTCCAACATTTCATAGTCTTATCTTTGAACATTTTAGCAATTCTTTCGGGTGACATGTGCCATCTGTAAAACATTTTGTACGTATTCTAAACAGAAAACACTTTGAGTGTCTACCAGAGACATCGACTGGCCGACCCCAAGGTCACAACTATGGGAATGGAATATGAATCCTCACTGAGTCCACCTAGCATCAGAACTGTTACCAAACCAATTTGTTTGAATCCAATTGGACACCAGGGAGATAGTTGGGGGGAGGACCTGGGAAAGGGAAAAGTAAGCAAGCACTTTTTGCGCCCAAACCTCAGATCTGGGTTTTTCTATCTGATAACCACTTGGCTTTAGTAAAAAAATATTCCTTTCACTATGAATACAGTCAAAGGCACTTTCTTTCTAAATGACCAAGTCAAGACAAGTCCAACATTTACAACATTTTTGGCAGAAATTGGTGTTTATTTAATGACCACAGAAGTTGCTAAACTTTATGATTGCCATGTTTGCTTAACAAGCACAGCAAAAAAAAAAGTCACAAAGTTGGGTCCACTTACATAGTGAATCACTTTATGACTGTCACAACTTATGGCCATAATTGTGGGCCTTAATTTTGATAGTAACTCAAGGACTACCTGTACTGTATTAATCCAAGTTAAAATTGTTTTTTGTGAGATGGCCATCTATACAATTTTGATTGTACAGATGGCCATCTATACAATCAATATATATATTGTATAAATAATTAATATCTGATATCTTTTTTCCTCCGAGAGGAGGAGGGAAAGATTGTGTATCCCAACTTCAAACATATTAAAGTTTAAGATTGTCTAAAGTGTTTGGATTGTTTCAGTGTCAATTTTATTCTTAAAGCATATGGAACCCATCATGGAGCTGTTTCTGTTATTTTGCTTTTGAAGCAAGACTGTCTCGGCCTTCCATTTTATCAAGCAATGTTTCAGCTTTTATATTGATTTTCTGTCACCAAAGAACACTTTCTCCTTTTTCACCTATAGTTTTTGGCCCAAACAAAGAAATGCAACTGGGTGATAGATGAAATATGCTACTGTGTCAAATCAACGGTTCACCTATATCAGTAATGTTTCTCTTACAATTGTTCAACTCCAAAATAGATGCAGAATAACACAGACCAGTTAAAAACAAATCAGATCAAGGTTTTCTTCCATCAAAAAAATTGCCAATATTATCATTTGCCATCCTGTGAAAGTTGCAATTAGAAAATTGTGGAAATATAGCTTTCTAATGTGGATACAAGCATACATTAGAAGACAGAGTTAATTTAAACTTGGAATTAGCATATAAAAACTCCTCATATTAATTCACATTTCTCCTTGATTTTTAGAGCTTTGGGGATTACAGTTTGATCAGGCTGTAAACTCTAAATCTCAGCTATCTATGAAGAAAGAGTCACTATTAAAGAATCTGAAGACTAATGGGGATAAGTTTCCAGCTTTTTGCTTATAAGAATAGCAATAGCACTTAGACTTACATACCACTTCATAGTGCTTTACAGCCCTCTCTAAGCGGTTTACAGAGTTCAGCATATTGCCCCCAACAATCTGGGTCCTCATTTTACCGACCTCAGAAGGATGGAAGGCTGAGTCAACCTTGAGCCTGGTGACATTTGAACAACTGAACTGCTGAACTAGCAGTCACTGAAGTAGGTTGCAGTGCTGCTTTTAACCACTGCGCCACCTCGGCTCCTATAAGAAATTGTTTACTCTTTTTTTCCTGGACTGATTTGTTTCCTATGCCAAGAAGTACTTTTGGAAAATTTATTACAGATTTTGTAGAATTGAAAAATCAATGGATATTCCTTCAAATCTTATATAATTCTTTTGCATATTATGCTTTTTCTGTGGGGCAATATCTACCTCTCCAAAGGGCATTTTCATTTTCATGATAAGAGTATATTAAAATTTTGCTTCCCTTACCCAGTTAAACAGCATAATTCCTGACAGAAGCATTTTTACCCCCATTTCTGTTGCAATTCATACAATATTTCAAGACTCAGGGAAGAGTATCAGAGAAGACGGTGACTCTGTTAATCAATAGAAAGTTCAGCAAATACTGTGCAATTTAGCTGCATGATAGGTTTTTAATTTTTTTTTATTTTACTATGTTATATATAACTGATAAAATACAGATTTATAGTCCGTGCTCTAGAGACTTATGGATGGTAATTCTGCACAAAAACTTGTACTGTATCCAAAGCTCAGGTTTCTCTTAACATAAAATGGTTCTTTTTAAAAAAAGACTTTGCCAGATTACCTATAATAGGAATAGAAATTCCATTTCTTATTCTCATATTAGATATGATTATTTAATAATTATTGCTTACTGATTTGATTTTAAAAATAGTGTTAGAGTGCTAAATCAGTATATAATATATACATAGTGTATTACGTAGTATTAATCTAAAATTACTTTGAAATTTTAGATTAATACTATGTAATACACTGTTTCATTTCCTTCCTTCCTTCCTTCCTTCCTTCCTTCCTTCCTTCCTTCCTTCCTTCCTTCCTCCCTTTTATTACATTTTCTTCCTCCCTCCCTCCCTCCCTCCCTCCCTCCCTCCTTCCCTCCCACCCTCCCTCCCTTCCTCATTGCATGGTGGATATTTATGAACTGAATTAAATGCTAAGCATGAATAATATGTAAGGTAAAAGGTAAATATGTCAGGTGATCTGTCATTATGCCTAAGCTTTGAGATTTTGTTGAGCTACCGTCCTCATCCAAATATCAAGACTGTGGTTGACAGCTGAATAAGACGTTCCACCACAGTATTATTTGGCAAGTTTGTCCTGTGAGTTTATAGTTGTACCAAATGACAAATTGTTCAATACTTAAATAAAGTGAACAGAAAGCCTTCAACCTTTCCAATTATGCTAAATGCAGACCCATCCCTCCTTCCCTTTCTAGAAACCAACCAATCATAAGAGGTTCCTCATTCCTGATTTGCTGACTTTCAATGGGATTTGTGACACGGGAAATTGCATTGGTTTAACAAATGCTTAAAAGAGGAGAGGGAGAGGGAGAAGGAGAAGGAGAAGAAGGAAGGGGGAGGAGATGAGGTTGAGATTTTTTAAAAAGGAAATGGCTAACCCTAGGTGAATTCTGGATGAAATGAAGATGATTCCATTTTAGAGTACAATACACGGGGTAATTTTCATCATAGTAGACAACAACATATCATGATAAATTTTTGACACACCAGTTTAAAAGGTAAAGAGGCTTTCTCTGTCCAGGGGAGCATTCAACTAATCATATGCATTGTATAGTGGCAGACAGATTACATTAGGCTGCTGTAAGTAGCTTTACTTCTTAATTGACTCTGCCTAACAATCAATTTTCATTTCCACAGGCTTTACCTATTTAAATGTGAGACTAGCCTTTCTTGCAACCTAGTGCCAATGAAAAGTAGATCAATATGTTATAACTAATAATGACATCTTGTACATATGGATTAACCAGACTTAAGTAGATATGATTTGTAACCCGGACCTTAATTCTTAGTATGTAAGAAGTAATAGTGGTCTTCCTTAAGTAACCATGGTTAGAAGAGTAACTGGGAGTAATTTTAGCTGGGGAAGAGTAAAAAAATTGCCTAGCTTTTAGAGCCAGTGTTAGAGTTGGACATTCAAGCATTAATTCACTTATTAGACTCACAGATTAAAATCACAAAATTAAACAAGATTTGTTGAAGACGCTAACAGATCATTTTATAAACTTCCATTGATTCTTGAAGTGTAGTAGCTGAAGATCACAAAACAGCCAGTGCAGTGCTGAGCTTCAGCCTTGCCTCACTGAAGCCATTCATTCATTCTTGACATAAGGCAAATAACTGAAATAAGTGGGGAGGGGGGGAACATCCTCTGTGATCTGTCCATGGTCCTGAAAGCTTTATATTCTTGCTTCTTCCTCCTAGTTTACTTGAGCTTCTAGTTCCATTCACTGCCTTTCTCTCTCTCACACACACAAAACATATAGTATTCTTCCACTGAGATCCTCTTTATCACCATCTGCCACAAACTGCTTGATAGATTTTATGGTGCTTCTTTTCTAGAAGATTTCTATATGCATCTCAAGTGCAATTGATGTAATTTCTTCACAGTAATTAGGAATGGTTTTTTTTCAAATGTTCTCCCTTCTCTCTTTGTCTTACTCTTGATAAATCACAGCAACCATTTTAACTTTCTCAAAATAAAGTTTGAGAAAATTCTCAAAACATGGAAAGATGTAAAACATTATTGCCAGCTAGTCTGCCAATGATTTTCAAAACCAAATTAAACTGTCAACCCTGGAGCCACCTTTGAGCGTCTTCAGGGTTGCCATAGCGAAGCTGGATGGAGCTGTGAGAAAGGGAGGGGATGTAAAGATAGCTGGGGGTGAAATTTAGCCAAAACAACATTATTTCTCCTGGGAACCAAGGACACTCTCACCAGCATCTGGAGGGGTGTGGATGGGAGACATCCAGGATGGGGAGAGAGACCTGATTGGGGCATGTGATGATTGTGTGTGATGGGGGGAAGAACTTTGGATTTTGAACTGGGTGGGGGAACCCAGGGGACTTAAGATTTGGGTTTTCACCAGCTGTGCCAATATTGCATGCCTAATAAATCTATACATTGAGGAACCCTGCCTTGGAGTTTTGATTTCATATGGGCTGTTACTTGGAACCCTGACATAAATACATTTGCAAGACATCCATAGTGAACTCAGTAATAACTCTGGGTAGCTAACATCTTTCTACAAACCTTCTCAATCACATCCCCTATCATAAAATCTTTACATTTGCAAATAAGTAAACATTTACTGAATGTTATCATTATTCTAAATGATGCAGTTCTTCTTTTCAAAAATGCATCAGTCACCCAATGAAGGATTTTAAAGATCATAGATGTTTAATTAATCAATCATGTAATGAATAAATACATATGAATAAGTATGCTGAAGAGTTTGCCAACATCCTGTTAATTGACATTTGTTTGCATTTATTGTTTAACAAACTAATTTGGTAGAATCCAAAACTCAGAGATGAAAATATACAAATTTAATGAAGTATATTGTTTAACAACATATAGCAGTCACCATTAATGTTCTAATTTATGCATTCTGATTTATTTGATTAAAATTTTGGCACATACAACAAAGAAACTGTTAATATTCTCTCCATTCAAGGGCATGTTTTCTTAGCCTTACTTATGATTTTTTTTATTTTTTTTATTTAAGTTCTTGGTAAGCCAATTTAAAGAGAGGTGTCCCTTCCAATTCCCAGGTCACTAGCTGTTTAAGTCTTTGTAGATCATGTCTAGCATCCTGTTAAATTTACCCTGGCATGATGATAGATACATTTTCCATAAATTCAACTCTGAATTTAGTAACAACAGAAGTTTTTCTACTTAGAGAAGTTGTTTTATTTCAGAGAAGAAGAAAAATCATATTCACAGAAGAGCTGCCTACTGCAGAATATACAAATTAAGATATGTATGTATGTATTTATGTATGTATGTATATACAGTATGTATGCATGTATGTGTTTGTATATATCTATAAATTTACGAGGGTGAGTCAAAAAGTAATTCCATTTTCTTTAGGACAGGTATAATTACTAGCACAGGAACATGTAGCATACATCAAAATGAAGCTGGTCCTCTGTGGATCACATCCCTACTTCTCAACATAGTCACCATTTCTCTCAATAGCAATGTTCTACCTTTGAATGAGAGCATGTATCCCTGCCTCGTAAAATTTTGTTGACTGTTCTTTGAGCCACTTCTTCACTGCAGTTTTCACTTCCTTGTCACTGGAATAATGTTTGCCTCTCAAACCCTCTTTCATGGGGCCGAAGAGATGATAGTCTGAAGGCACTAAATCTGGTGAGTATGGAGGATGCAGTAAAGTTGTCCACCCGAATGAGGTGATTGTCTCCCTTGTCCTGATGCTTGTGTGTGGTCAAGCATTGTCGTGCAGAAGGAGGACTTTGTCGATTGGCAAGTTGAGTCTCACTCATCGGATTCTTGCTCTGAGCCTCTTCAGGGTCTCAATGTAGGCCTCAGAGTTTATTGTTTCTCCTCTTGGCAAGAAATCAACCAGAATGACAGCTGGAAAAATCATGGCGACTGTCTTTTGGGATGCTCAAGGTGTCATTCTGGTTGATTTCTTGCCAAATGGACAACTTTACCACATCCTCCATACTCCATTGCTGGCAGTCATGAAGCCAGACAATCGGGAACCAAGATTGTGCAGGAGTGGTGTTTGGACAGAACATTGAAATTGGGTGAGATATTTACTGACTTTTATTTCAATGACTTGCAATAACAAAAAGAATAAGAAAAGAAAACTAAGCTTAAAATATTGGCGAATTGACACATGGAGGGTGGGAAAAACTGGAAACAAAAAGGTGAAAAAGGCCCAAGAGATGCTATAAAAATACAGACAGCATAGAAAAAGCTCAAATAACCTGGAAGCGACCCTAAGATTCTGTATAGTTCAGAGAACCCCCAAATCGCACTCCTGGCTGGCCCCACTCACCCCGTCCCACCCCTCCCAGGAGTCCCCACATTGCCAGTTTTGGATGCAGGTAAGTGCAGGGTGCACATGGAGGCTCGGGGAGGGGGGGAAACGGCCTACTGGAAGTTCAGGAAGGCTGGAAATGGGCCCGTTTCCAGCCTTCAGAGGGCCTCCAGAACCTGGGGAGGCTTTTTTCGCACTCCCTGAGGCTCGAGGAAAGCCTCCAGAACCCAGGGAGGGCAAAAACACCACCCACCCATCCCGCCGTGGTGCAGGAGGCCAACTAGACCACACCCACCATGACCACGCCCACCCAGAAACCAGGCAAAGAACCCCTTGCTAAAATTTTTGAAGCCCACCCCTGATGATAGGTATCAACCTATTCCCATCAACCAAGCAATGCTGGTTGGTGGGGCCACGGGGGAGAGCCTTCTCTGTGGGAGCTCCATCTCTCTGGAACCAACTCCCACCAGAGATCCAGATTATCCCCACCCTACTGGCCTTCCGCAAAGCCGTGAAGACATGGTTCTTCCTGCAGGCGGGGTGAAAGAGACCTTATTCCCCCATGGATGACTGGTTTTTTAAAGTTTGCAATTTTTAAAATTGTTTTAATTGCATTTTTTAATTGTTCTTATCTCTGCTGTAAGCCGCCCTGAGTCCTACGGGATTGGGCAGCCTATAAGAACAAACAAACAAACAAACAAACAAACAAACAAACAAACAAACAAACAAACAAACAAACAAATCATTCCACAGCCATGCTTTGGCCAAATCTATACAGCTGCATTTCATGCTTCCATTTTTCAATTTAGTAAAAAAAAAATCAAGAAAATGTCAAAATCCAGAAGACTATAGATACATAATATACTATAGTGATTTAAATGTTATATTTCAACTGAGAGATTTCCAGAGTCAAGTTTCCACTAAACTATGGTACTCACTTTGGGTCAGCTATTTTCTATCACTACAACCATGTTCACAGGAACACAAGAATTTCCCTGCCTTTTAGATATATCAAAGTACAACTAATTCCCATAATTTAGCTTTGGAATCATGGCAGTCATAGTAATTTGGAGTGTGCCAGGTGGAGGAGATAGCTATAGGTCTTTGCTAACAGGAATGTCAATATGCAATTTTTACTTAATGCCAATTTAATATACAAGCAGCAAATGTATACATGATGTGTGTGTGTGTGTGTGTGTGTGTGTGTATGTGTATACAGGCACACACATACATATACACAGTAAAGAGTTACATATACATAATTTATATGTATACATGTACATAAACACAGTATATTTATACAGTGTATGTGTGTGTATAGAAACAGAGAAAGAGAGAGAAAGTGTGTGTGTGTGTGTGTGTGTGTGTGTGTGTGTGTGTGTTTGTGTGAAAGATGAAATGAAACAATTCAGTAACGGCGTCTTAGGCATCAGTAAATTAAATAGACTTTTAATCAGAAACCATACTGTTTATAACTCAGAACATGGAAAACAAAGAAACAATTATCTTGCTTTCATAGTCAAGAAGAATACAGCAAAGACAGTACTTTGTTACAACGAAGTCAATGAACAAATAATATCAATTAGACTTCAAGGACAACATTTTAATATGATGTTTATCTAAATTATGCGCCAATCCTTGATGGAGAAGAAGAGGCAATTGATGAGTTTTATACTCAAGTCCAAACTGAAGTTAATGGAACATGCAAGCAAGATGGAGACTGGAATATGAAAGAATTAGATCATTTAACATAGGATAAATATATCAATAGACAGTACTCATTGTGATTCAATATTATCTCAGATGTGCTGTGCCTCTTATAATCAGCTGCAGGATTATATGATTGGGGAACTATATTGTTCTCAAGTATTTCATATGAGCTTCTGGCAGGTCTGATTAAACACTGGAAACTGTATGCCACACTTCAATCTGATTCTGTAGAGTTCATTTTGAAACTCTTAATGAAAGAAGAAAGGGAGAGAAGAGGTAACCCAGTGGTGGGTTCCTACAGGTTCGGTCCACTCTATAGCACCGGTAGCGGCCCGCTGGTGATGTCACAGTACCGGTGTGGTAGGTTGCCAATGCCTGGGTGCCGCCATTTTTAAAAAATATATATATTTTAATTTTTTTAAAAAAATTCTTCTGTGCATGCCCAGAAGCCGAGCTTCCGGCACTGCGCATGTGCTGCCTTCCTACCCCACAGTGAGTCCAAGCAGGGGAGGATGGTTGAGGGAGCGCGTGAGATGCTGAAAGAATGGGCGGCAGGAGCTATCTCCATTCCCCTCCCTTCAGCAGTCCGAGAAGCCACGAATGTGCGGTGATGATCCTAGGCATTTTCGCACATTTGAGGCTTCTTGAGCTGCTGAGGGGAGGGGGAATGGGTGGCAGGACCTATCTCAGTTCCCCTCCCTTCAGCAGTCTGAGAAGCCACATCTACCCAGTCACATGACTGGCATACCACACCCACAAAATAATCCACGCCCACAGAGTGGTAGTAAAAAAAATAGGAACCCGCCCCTGGGTAAGTTCTATTTTATCCCAACAAACCATGAAACCACACAATATTTAGGACTTAGAGCAGAACTTTAAGTGCCAAAAAGGATTATTGAGGGAACCAATTGTCAAGTAAAGAAAAGAATGAGAAAGAAGGCTATTTTCTTTTTTTGTGTGAATCCCCCAGAAAAGGCATAGCAACATAATCAATTTATTTCTTCTTTGGGGAAAAAAGGAAATGAATTGGTTCCTCGCCAAAACTGATCATATCAAAATAAGTTTCATTTTCTTTTGCTATTTATTTGATAGATTTTACTTTAAATGTGTAGTTCTATTTAAATGAAGTGATTGTTCCTACTCCATATTTATATCCAAATAAATTTCATAACAACAGAGAAAGCAAAGAGACCTATGCTTTCTGGATATGAAAGCAACCTCATGTATATTTCTTAATTAGTGTTTCAAAGGATACTTTGCAAAGCTCATCTAGTGATTCTGACTGTAATTAAGCTTTGAGTAAATGACATGGAGCTTCTTTCTTTTTCCTCATAACATGGCTTCTGTCACTATTAGAAAACAATAGCAACAATGCCGAGCTGTCTTTTCTCTTCCCTCAATTGGCGCTCTCTTTAATTAATAGAAGGTTAAAATAACACAGTAATAATCAGCTTATTGGATTTTAAAGCATGTGACACATAGTCTATTTATTATAATGACATTTATGAAAATGGCTTGATGCCTATCATTATAATTACAGAGATTGAACAGAAGGTATAAAAGCCTTCTGTAAGGAACCCAAGGGATGCTATACAACCAGGATCTGTTAAGATGCAAGGGCAAACTAGACGACAACAATGAAAAACAATAGAGGCATGAAGGGTACTGATTTAATAGAATGCAGAAGCTCGGTACAGCACAAGACCAATCCTGACACTTTGTTCTATGATGCTAATGCTAACATCCTCACACATCAATTAGACTTTTTGGACATTCATTCATGTAATGCACTTTTCAACTCTGTATTTTAGAATAATTGCTGACAAGTTTGCTTATTATAAAGACGGTTTGTAAAAATAACCAAAACTGTAGTTATATCTGGAAAACAGATTTTGCCCATGGGGTAAATAGAGTCCTATTTTATCAGGTAAAATCTGTTTATGTAAATCCAAATAAAATGGAGCAGTCAATTCTGTTACTAATTTTTGTGTAATGTTATCAGGCTCTGTCAAGTAAATAAAAGCATGGACTGTAGACCAGAATAGTTCAATTATATTACTGAATATTCATTATTATTTGAAATCTATCAAAAAACTAAATAAACATATAATGGCCAGTTTTGTTGTTCATGTCTCCAAATTAAATGACTCTCTTAATAAATTAATGACTCTCTTAAAATATCTACATCAATTGACCTGTCTTACCCTGTACTTAGGCTTATTTAAAACTTAGGCTTATTTAAAATTCAATAGGAATATTTAAAATACTGCTATTGAAATAAATAGTAATTTAATAATTACTAATATAAATCTCTTGCTATTTAGGCAATATGAATATATTTACATCCAGATCAAAAGCACTCCTAAGAGCAGACTATTTATATATTTACCAGTTGTGCTATTTAGCTCTATCATCTAGGAAGACCGCTTAAACTAAAAAGGCTAGATATTAAACTTTTCATATATTAAGTCAGCCACCAGGACACCAGAGAAAATATTTTCTCTCAAATGTACTTCTGTTCCTTTAGGCATTATCTTTAAATTCTAGGTGTTTTCAATAAGAAAAGCCTCAGCCAGTAGACCCAATGTTTAAGAATTATGGGAATTTCTTTTCAAAACACCTTGAAGTACTATAGGAATGAAGAGGCTTGGTTGTCTTTCTCAGTGTTGGTAAAGAAGTGTTTGCTCAGCTTGGACTGTTGCAGCCTCTCAACTTCATAGCAAGGTTCCTGTCTGAGCTTTCTGACTCTGTGGCCAGGTTGCCAGTAGCAGGCTCATGGTCCTTCAACTTGGCTTCTCTGGTGATGGGATCTAAGGTACTCAAGAGACTATTGACAGCCATGACAGCCAAGAGCCTGACCCAAGTCATCCATCTCTTTAATTAATAGAAGGTTAATTAAAATGACAGCCAAGGCCTGTCCCAAGTCATCCAGTGTCCTCTGGTGCATAATCATATATCTGACCTGTGTTTTTTTTCCTGTCAGAGCTACAGAATGACAAGGTTTTCTGGATTTGGGGAAGATATTGGTTTCTCTCTTGTCATGGTCATATCATTCCTTGGTTTGGGGAATGAAGATGAGAGACTGGGCTTATTGCTGAAGGACCTGATTTTGGAGGGAGCTTGGAGTTATTCTATGGCTTTGGACTAGATCGCCACAGAGCAGCCTCTCCATTCCATGGATTCCAGAACTCCCTGGCTTATGGTGGAGTTAAGGGGGATGAAGAGGATGAAGAGATGCTTAGAGCACTACTAGTTAATGACAAAGAGTGAAGGCAATAGAACGAGGCTTGAGCTGCTATTAGAATCTACTTCGTGGAATAAGGGTGGTGAAACATAATTATATCTCCTCCCTTATTGCATCCACAAATAGCTGTTCAGCAGCCTGTTGGAAAGTATTGAGCTCTGAGAATTGATTGTAAGAAGATACGTGATAGAAAGTAAGCTAAATGTTTGTGCTTGGCTTCAAAAAGTGAGAATTTACGAGTTTCCCTTGTTCAGAGATGTAGCAAACTTCATGCAATGTTTAACAGACTAACCCTCATGTATGCCAGTGAGACTTGGACTGTATACAGAAGGCATGCTAGGCAATTGAACCACTTCCACATGACCTGCCTCCGTAGAATTCTGAGGATCCAGTGGCAGGATAAGGTGCCAGACACAGAAGTCCTCTCCAGAGCAGGCCTGCCATCAATTCCCACCCTGCTGATGAAAGCCCAGACATGCTGGGCAGGCCATGTTGCAAGGATGCCAGACCATTGCATCCCTAAACAGCTCCTCTATGGTGAGCTGTCTAAAGGAAAGCGATCGCATGGGGGACAAAGGAAGCGATACAAAGACTTGTTGAAAGCCTCCTTCAAGTCCCTTGATATCGACACCACCTCCTGGGAAACCGTGGCACAAGATCGATCAACATGGCACATGCTGATCCACCAAATATCTGAGGACAGAAGAACAGCCATAGCAGAAGAAAAGCGAGCACTCCGCAAAGCCAGAGCTGCAAATGCTGCGACAATGGTGCCCACACATGTCTGCCCAACATGTGGCAGAACATTTCATGCCCGTATAGGCCTCACCAGCTACCTGCGTACACATCGTAAACAGCCCACAACCTGATAGATGTCAAGGTCACTTTAGCTGACTGTGATCCACAGGTCAGCGGTTCAAATCTCACCGGCTCAAGGTTGACTCAGCCTTCCATCCTCCCGAGGTAGGTAAAATGAGGACCCAGATTGTTGGGGGCAATATAAATATACGTTGCTTACTGATGTAAACCGCTTAGAGAGTGCTTGCACTGTGAGGCGGTATATAAATCTCACAAATAAGTAAATAAATAAGGTCCTCTTCAAACACGATGGATGAACATCATCAGCAAACTTCATGCACTGTTTAACAGACTAACAGTCCAGCCAGGTAAAACAGATTACAACCAGAAAGTTCTCAGAGCTCCAAATCATGAATTCATATTTCTTACCTGTAAAATTTTTTTTCTACATTAAGGATGACATTTTTTATTACATCAGGCCATGTAATAGACTTTAAAGTACTGATCTTCACTATACCTCAATGGGACGGGCCTGCCCCACCTGCGCTGGCAGAGGGAATGCTGCAGTACCTGTCATTCAAGGAATTTCAACTGGAAAATTCCAAGAGAAGAGCTTTCTCTGCCATAATTCCTGTCCTTTGGAACATCTTGCCTCCCAGTGTGAGCTCTGCAACCATTCTCCTGACATCAGGGCCTAAAGACTTAGCTCTACTAGTTAGCTTGGGGTCCTAAGGGGGAAGTATCATGCTGGATATGGTTGATGGACCAATAGAAGATCCCACCTTGCCCCTGCATATCCTGTTCCCTCCCTTCCCTCAGAGGGGGGAAACACCATACCGCTCCAATGTTTGGCCATGCCCCTTCACCCATTAGAGACTGGACCTAAATTACTACAGCAAATTGAAAGATAGGGAGAGATGGCGGGATTAAAAGTTAATAAAGACAAAACAAACATTTTAGTGAAAAATGTGAGGGAAGAACAAAAATAGGAATTAGTTGGGAATGTGCAGATCAAAAAAAGTAAAATACCTAGGGATTCATCTAACAGCTAGATGTATAACAATTAAGGAAGATAATTATTATATATTAAAGAAACAAATTGAAATAGATCTGAAAAAATGGAAAAATCTTCAATTATCACTGATGGGAAGAATATCATTAATTAAGATGAACATATTGCCATGATTCCTGTTTTTATTTTCAACAATACCAATAAGATTAGAGAAAAAACTTTTTTAAAGAAGTAAATAAAATGATACTGAAGTTCGTATGGCAAGGATAAATATAAAAATGCTACAAGATGCAAGACTAAGAGGTGGATTTGGACTTCCAAATTGGGAGTTATGTTATGATGCTGCAGTGGATGAGAGAATGGATTTTGTTAAGAAATAAAAAACTTTTGGTTTTGGAGGGACATGATTTACAGATAGGATGGCATGCATTTTTATGGTATGGAAGAAGTAAAATATACAGCTATTTCCAGAGACATTGTATAAGGAACTCTTCGTATAGAGTGTGGGACAAGATAAAAGAAAAACATTACTTGAAAATACCATAGCGGTTATCAATAATAGAAGCACTAATGTACCCAAATAGATTTAATTGGGGAAATATGCCTGATACAAAGATATTTTAACAGCTAAGGGAGAATTGAAATCTACTCAAGAATTGGAGAAACAAGGAATAAAGATGGACTGGTATATGAGATTGCAATTGCAGTCAAGATATGAAAAAGATATTAAAACGGAGGGTATCAATTTAGAAATGACAGAATTAGATGAAATACTCACAGGAACGGATGAAAGACTAATTAAAAATTGTATAATTATTTATTATATATTGATTTAGAGCAAGAACAAGTGAAGGAAATGATGATTAAATGGGCAAGGAATTTTGGTCATACTATAGAATTGGATAAATGGCAACAGCTCTAGGAAATAAATTATAAACTAACAATGGTGACAGCATATAAAGAAAACTTGTATAAAATGTTTTATACATGGCACATGTCACCGGAAAGGATAGCTAAAATGTTTAAAGATAAATCTATGAAATGTTGGAAATGTCAGCAAATACCGGGTTCTTTTTATCATATGTGGTGGACATGTGCTGAAGCCAATGTGTATTGGAGTTTAATTCAAATGTGGATAGAAAAAATATTGAAACAATGTATAGAATTGAAACCAGAGATATTCCTGTTGGGTATATTACCAGAGAAATTTAATAAAGAAAATACATATTTAATTATTCATATAATTACAGCAGCTAGAATTGAATTTACGCAAAAATGGAAAGCAACAAAAGCTCCTTCTAAAAGGGAGGAAATTAAAAAAATATTGGATTTTGCGGAAATGAATAGATTGACAATGAAAATTAAAGATAAGGAAGACTCTGAATACTATAATGTATGGGGGAAACTTTATGATTGGTTAGAAAATGAATATGTATAGAAGATAAGTAACATTGATTAAATTGGAGGAAAATAGAAAATTGAAGGTGGTAGATCCAGGTGACAAAATTAGGTAGTTGAGGAGGCAGCATTAAGATAGTAGTTAATACCTAGGAAAAGATAAGATATATGCATAGATATGGATACCGGGGAAAAAATAAGTTTAAGAATTGCACCGATAATTAAATAGATTTAGGGACATAAGTTGACTAGACACACTCAGGGAAGGGTTAAGAGGGAGAAAAGGAAGTAGAGAAGGAAGGGAAGAAGAGGAGAGGAGGGAAGTAGGAAAGAGGGAGAGAATGAGAAAAAAGGTAGAGGGAGGAGAGGGAGATAGAGGGAGGGGAGTGATATGACATAAAGGGGAAAACAGGTGGGTAATAAAAATATAAAAGGTGCAAATTAGGATATTGGTTTATGTTTTATTAAATAGAAATGTATAAATATGTGTATTTTGTTATGAATTAAGGTATATGTATAGATGTATTGCGGAGAAAAACAATAAAAAATTATTTTTTAAAAAAAGAAGTAAATTCAGAAGAGATATTAGGAAGAATTTTCTTACAGTAAGAGTTGTCTAGTTGTCAATGGAGTGATTGACTGATAAAATGGCTTGTGCTGGTTCTGTCCAAAAGGTTATAGCAGAACTTGTCCTGGTCAAAGAGTTGGGCAAGGTGACCTATGAGATTTCTTTCATGATTTTATGATCTTTTGGCAGCATTCTGAAGAAATAGATCAAAACTAAGAGGTTGTTGAGAACCAGAATTACCAATCAAGTTGCATCAAACCCATAACATTTGCTTTGCTAAATTGAAATTTTAGTCCTAATCATCCTTTGAAATTATTTATACCCAATGCATTTCAACTCCATATAAATATACTGAAGCACAGAACCATTTGCACTGATGAAACCAAGTTATTATTTTTGTTCCATGGACTCTTCACTCCAAAGATCCCTTCCAAATTCTACTTCTGGCTGCTGGGAGAACCTTGTGAAATTGCCCTCTTAAATGGGGGAGCATTTAAGACTGAAGCAATTGTAAACATATGTGTGTAAATTTCATTGTTTACCAACTTTTGAGAATTAATTACCATTAATCATTCAATCTTTATAAAGCAGAGGTAGAATCCATGTTCTCATTGGCATGGATGTTAACTTTTCATGTATATCTAAATGCATTAGAAATAAGTCCTTATTTTACAATATTTACAACCCATTTGGCAATTAATTACAAGTGTCTCTATCTGTTTACGCATGTGTATGTTTGCTTGCTATCCTGTGAATCAATATGCAATTCAGCCTAGACTAAATCCTTTCCACTCTTATTTTTCTATAAATTTACTGCTCCTCACACAGTGCTCTGAAGTATAATTAAGTCAGGGACTGCATCTTGATTACTCTAATTATTCCACATTATGATAGTGATGTGTTCAAGCCAGTACAGCTAAGCATTCATTAAATTTATATTCTAAATCTCCTCCCGGAAGGGATTTATGGATACCATCCCATACTATTTCATCAGAATATTTTGCCATCTTAGACTCAATTCACTCGGGGATCCACCGATTCGGTCCTCTTCATATCATATCTTGGCCAGAAGGGATGAGTAATCTCTATGGCATGTGGGATATTCAAAAGGACCACTTCTAAGACTTGATGTCAAGTTTAGAATGAATCTTTCTTTACAAAGTTTACAAAGAGTTTAAAGGGCAGCATATTTGGAATTTAACTCCTTCATGTAACATTATAAAGTGTTTATATAATCTAACCTCACCACATACCCTTAGACATGGCTTTTCCTTTCGGCAAGAATACAAAATCCTTAATTTACAAAATTTACTCTTTGGAGGCAACTGCCTAATATTGAAGATTCTGGTTTATCAAAGTGTGTCAATGTATCAAGCTTTTAATATTCTTTCTAGATATATAGTTTGTGTTTCTCTCATCCCCTGATTGTAGGATATGTGAAAATTTCTTGTTTAGATGAGCACGGATGCTAGGTAACAGTGATGCTGAAGAATAATAGCACCATCCACTAAAGTGGTCCAAGTCTAGCCATTGTTTCCTTGGTATCTATATTAATGAAAAAGCAAAAAAAAAAAAAAACAACACCACCCTAAAATAAACGAAGGGAAAGCGTTGAACAAATGAAACTGTGAGTACATGCAGTGCTTCACGAATGAATTTAGAATTCATTCTAAATTTAGAATTTAGAGATTCTTATGGTAAATTATAAAAAAGGAAGAACATAACAGGAGGCTAGTTGAACAAGAACAAATCTGGGAAATCCTGTTTCCTTACTGACCAGCTGCCAGCCAGAGAAATATGACTGCATCAGCCACATGACTAGAGGTCTTCAGATGAAGATGCTATAATGGATCCTGAACTGAGCAAGGATTGAACTAGAGATCTCTAACTTGGAATCTATGTTTCAATACCTCTTTAGAATACCTGTGTACTATTTGCCTTCTGGATAAATAATAATATCACATTCTGTCATGGTGTGGTGATGTGCTCCAATGATGTTTCAGTACTTTGTTGATCTAGCTATCACAGACATTATTCAATTCAAAAAAGTTTCAAATGAGTGTCAGGACTAACTTCAGCTCAAACCCATTTGCAACAATAAATACCATATTTTTCAGAGTATAAGACGCACCTCTTTCCTCCCTAAAAGTGGCTGAAAATTTGGGTGTGTCTTATACTTCGAATGTAGCTTTTTTTCCAGCCCTAACTAGGTGCTAACAGATCTTCCCAGCTCTTACCTTGCAGGCTTTTTCATTGTTACTCTCTCCAAAGAATGTTTTTCCAGCCCTAAGTCTTTGCAGGTTTTTTTTTCATTGCTCTACTTGCTCTGAATAAGTTTTTTTCTAGCCCTAACCAGGTGCTAACTATCTTCCCAGCTCTTACTGGCTTGCATGCTCTTTCATTGTTACTCTCTCAGAAGAAGGTTTTTTTAAGTCCTAACCAGGGGATAAAATAATGTGCTGAAGCTGACCAGACTAAGGATGCTAGCCAGATGAATACCTGGTAGGCAGATTGTTTTCCCCTATTTTCCTCCCCAAAAACTAAGGTGCGTCTTATACTCCGGTGCATCTTATACTCCGAAAAATACGGTAATAGAAAACAAATTTCCATACCAAATTGGTTGTGACAACAAGGATCACATTTGATAGCAATAGCACTTAGACTTATATACCATTCCATAATGCTTTACAGCACTCTCTGAGCAGTTTACAAATATAAGCATATTGCTC
This sequence comes from Diadophis punctatus similis, assembly GCA_023053685.1. Lineage (NCBI taxonomy): Eukaryota > Metazoa > Chordata > Lepidosauria > Squamata > Dipsadidae > Diadophis > Diadophis punctatus. The sequence goes on along the minus strand of JALIGW010000001.1, from coordinate 255,584,381 downwards.
CCAATAATCTGGGTCCTCGTCAGGATCTAATCCCTGGCTGTGGGCAGAGTTAACCTACAGTATTGCATTCTAACCACTGCATCACCACAGCTCCTTGATACTATGACTTCTGAGCATCGGATGACAAATGAGCTATAGGACTTTATTTCTCAGATAGATGACAAGATATCGTGGCTATTCTAAGTTTGATGCAGTGGTTAAATTGTTAGCCTAGAAACCAAGAGACCATGAGTCCTGCCTTAGGCATGAATGCAGACTTGCTGACTTTGGGTCAGTTACTCTCTCTATGTTCATCACCGTCAGTTACTTATAAAATAATAAAAGTGGGATTTTTTTTTTAAAAAGGCATAGAATTGCAAAGTGACCAGAAGACAAACAAAAATGAAAATCCAGGTCTATTGCTGAAAATAGGATAATTATTTACTGTATTGCTATTTTGAATCCAATTGCTCATACTGAGAATTTTAAAAATAGAAGTATCAGATTTGGAAAGAAAATAAAAGATTCAACCATTATTGAACAAAGGTTTATGGACCAATATTCATAATGTCCTGTTTTCATACTAAAACGCTATTTTTTTTTTACAGAAGCTTAATTAGAAGCATTGGAACGTGAATTGAATGAGCAATTGGAAAAAATCTGCACAGCTGGAAATGCATGACAGAAGTCTTTTCAAACTGTCAATGGAAATAGAAAAGAAGAGTCAAGATTTGCCAGAAAATTATCTTCTTAGCAAGAAAGTGCAGCAATTTATAGAGATAAACAACCAGGCCAAACTGAAAGTAAAAAAAGAATTGACTGAAAAGTCATTAAAAAGTGAATAGAATTGATAGGAAGAATGGGGCTACATGCCTTAAAGCAAACAGTCTCATCAACAATTCTTCAGGACATATACAAAGGACTCCTTTCAGCATCAGTGCTGTTGAAACAAACCACTAATGTATCACATTGTTTATGTTATCACCAAGCAATTGAACATAATAATAAGGACAAAAGCAAGTCAAGGTAAATCTAAGTGGATTTGAGGAATTTGCAGACCTAAAACTTGGGGGGGGAGCATCAGAAACTGGACTTTTAAAAATGGTACAGCACTGGAATCAACCCAATAAAGTTCAAGAAAGACTAAAATTGAGGATTGTAGCAAATGGTATAATACTAGTACCATGTTTCCCCGAAAATAAGACCGGGTCTTATTTTCTTTTAAGCACCAAAATAAGCACTTGGGCTTATTTTCGGGGAGGTCTTATTTTTTTACATTTACAGGAGGCAGCAAGCCCACCTGCCCCACCCTCTCCATCCCACCACATGCTTGCCTATGGCTACAATGACCCAAGTTCTTCATGCACCCTGGCCTCCACCTGCCCTGCTTGCTGGCCTTGCTGTTGGCTGGCCATCAAACAGTTGACTGTGCTGCTCTGGCCTCGTGGGGGCTCTTCACACTCCTGGCAGTGCTGCTTTCAGCCATCCTGCTGGGCTGCTCCTGCCTGGTGCAGGCGAGTTGTCCCAGATCTATGACCTCCGGAGCACCCCCTGCTGCCAGTGGAGTTGCGCCACCCATGCTACCTCACACAGCCAACATGAGAACTAATGCCCATCAGGGCCAGGGCCTGAAGAGCGGCAGGCTCAGCTCATAGCCTGTAGCCTGTAGCCTGTAGCACTGAGCAGGAAAGCGCTCATCAGCCTGAAGGCGGCAGCAGGTAAAGTGGCATGAGTCCACCAGTGGCCGCTGGCAAAGGGCCCTAGCAGGCCGGCAGTTGGGGGGGGGCATTCCAGAGGTCATAGATCTCGGGTGACTCATCCCGTGCCAGGTAGGAGCAGCCCAGCAGGGTGGCCAAGAGCAGCACTACCAGGAGGGCGAAGAGCTCCCATGTCACTCGTGCCAGTTGCTGCAAGCAAGTGGTGAGCGCATCAAAAGTGAAAAGTAGGACTCGGCTCTTTCTCGAAATGTGTTTATAGCAGCTTCTGGACACAGAGTGGGTGGCCCCGTGCCTCTGCCTACTGCCAGTGCTGTCCCGGCATGTTTTGGAAGGGAAATAAAATTAAATCCTGCAACCTCTAGCCGCCGTGCAAACCCGAGCAAAGGCAATAGCAGCTGCACCTTCTCCCTTCCAAAACATGCCGGGATGTGATCTGAATAAGACCTGGCTTGACCTGCTGTTGAAATGCCTCCAGGCTCTTTCCCGAAGGGGGTGGTGGCTCTTCTCTGCATTTCGCTGCCTTCTGCAGTGCAAGAGGCAGCGGGCAAGTCCCATTTTTAATTTTCAATGCTCTAACCGCTTGCTTGCTGCAACTGGGACTGCTGCGGGTGGCACCGGCAGCAGGAGGAGGTTTGCTTCTACCCCTGCTCTTTTCTCCTCTCCTTCAGCCCAGCCTAGCCCTCCACTCAGCAGCTAAGGATGAGGGGCTCACCCGCCTCTCTATGAGGCCTCTCAGGAGATATGGCGTGCAAACAAAACAAAGCGCCGCGAGTCTGGGCGTCCTTTCCGTTTGTTCCCCATTTCACTCTCACTCCTTCTACCTCCCTGGGAACTGTGTGGGGAGAGGGGAAGCCATCAAGGGGATGCTGGCAAGACACTCCCGGGGAAAGGATGAAGCAGCCCCACTGCCAGAGCCCAGAATTTTATAGCAGAAAAGAGAAGGGGGGAAATTTCAAAGGCCCTGGAGAAAAAGAGCAAAACTCTTCTGCTTGCCATCCGAAGTGGGTGCCGAGGCCAACCCTGCGGGAAGTGATCTACTCCTCCATGCAAAAGCTCACAGTGGAAGGAAGGAAGGGAGAGAGAGAGAGTGAGAGATCAAACCTGTGTGTGTGAGTTTGTGTTTGTGTGTGTGAGAGAGAGACAGACAGAGCACACCGCCATCAGCCCTGGTATATAGTAACTCTCCGAGGTTGGATCGGATCTCTCTCTCTCTCTCTCTCTCTCTCTCTCTCTCTCTCTCTCTCTCTCTCTCTCTCTCTCTCTCTCTCTCTCTCTCTCTCTCTCTCTCTCTCTCTCACACACACACACACACACACACACACACACACACAAACAAACACACACACAAACACACACCACATGATCGGATTACCCTCTGCCTCCGCCAGTGCCGGTGCCATTTCATGTTTTGAAAGGGAGATAAAAATAAATCCTGCAGTTTCTCATTGCCACTGTGAAAACCTCAGCACGTGCAATAGCAGCTGCACCTTTTCCCTTCCAAAACACACCAGGATGTAAACTGAATAATACCAGCAGCAGTGAAACGCTTCCCGAAAGGGGGGGGCAACAAACGCGAAGTGTGCCCAGACTCACAGCAATTTGTTTTGATTCAGGCGCTGCTGCTGATTTGGTACCTGTAAGAGCAGCTTTTACACTTTACTTTTTGTATGCATGTCCCCCAAGAGGTCTCGTGGAGATGCGGGCAAGCCCCTCATCCTTGGCTGCTTCTCTCCCCCCCCCATTTCTCCTCTGCTTCAGCCCAGCCTAGCTCTCTTCCTCCCTCCAATGAGGGAGGCCAGTTTCAAAGGGGATGGGAGGGTCGGGACAAATATACAAGAAACAGACCCTTCCTTCCACCCTGGGTTCCTGCAAGCAAACCTGGGGAGCAGCCAGCGAAGAGGCAGCCCTCGAGAAACCACTCTCCCTTTCCCTCCTTCTTCCTTCCTTTGGAGGTGAGAGATGAAAAGCCTCATCATTTCCAGCTGCCGTCCTACGCCTGTCTTTGCCTGCAGAGTGTGCAGCGGAGTTGGAGCAGCAGGTTGGACAATGGGGACTAAGCATTCAGGGACCACAGCTGGTGCCACCCCTGCCCCACCACCATTTCTTACGTTTGGCCAGATAGGGGTCACCCACGCAGAGGCTGGGCCTTGGAGCACCACCCTGAGCAAGTGCTGAGGGTGGAGGCAGGGGAGGCAAGGGTGGAGGCAGGGGAGGCAAGGGTGGAGGCAGGGGAGAGTTAGTCCCCTTACCCAGTTGCCTTCTGCCATTTCTCATCAAATGTCTGTATGTGTGTGTGTGAGAGAGAGAGAAAGAGAAACGGCGGAGAGGAAACCCTTTGAAACAGTGTTGCCTGCAATTCAGCTGGCTCAGCTGATCTGCGGGCTGCAGTTAAGGGGCCCAGCAGCCATCAGGTGACCGGGGAAGGGGTTCCTCCTGTGCTGACCATGCCCACCCCTTCACTAGGGCTTATTTTTGGGGTAGGGAGTATATTAGGCCCCCCAAAAAAATTAGGCCTGGGCTTATTTTCTGGGTGGGTTGTATTTTCGGGGAAACATGGTATAAGCCCATAAAAGCAGACATTTACTGTTTAGAACACATCAGCATTGAGAGTCCATCTAATGCATAATTTTGCATGCTAAGAGAAGAGTGAGGGATTTACCCCATAGAACATAACAAGAGGACATAATGGATTTACATACAAAAAAAAAAAAGAATTAAAAAGAAAAAAATATGGAAAATTTAACTACCATAGAATAAATAATTCAGAAGAGTCAAAGTAAATCAAGTACTAGAGTGAACCTGGGATTGATGATTTGCATGGATTTGGGCTTATATATCCGATCAATTAACCTGCATCCTATACAAAGTTAGCTGATCAATTTAATGTTATATTAAAAACACAACAAATGAATACTAGTGTTAGGTGGGGGAACATTTTTTAATAATGAAAGAGAAAGGAACCAGATCCCCAAACTATTAACCAATAGCTTGTTTGCCTTTTTTTTAGTATTAATCAAACATACAAGGTTATACAAAAATAACAATGAAGGCCTGGGAGGAAAAGTTAATGCTTAATGAGGATGAATAAGATATGGTCAAAATGAAAAAGGAGATCTTTCAAGGTAATTCATCATTATAGTTATTCAATTTGGCAGTAATCCCATGCTAAATGAGGCAAAATATGCCTACCAGGTTTCTTTTTTTCCCCATAATCATTTAAAATAAGAGAGAAAGCAAATAAGAGAAAAGAAGTAAGAAATAAAAATGGGAGGAAAAACCCAATAATTTATGCAAAAATATAATATCAATAAATAAACAAAGAAGTTGTGAACAGTTAAGTCTCCAGTATAACGTTGATGAAAAACTAACTTCATTCATTTATTTTTAACCATAGGGGATGTTTTAGACATCTTTTTGAACTTCTTAGTTGAGTACCGAAGTTTCCTCTGTTGTTTAATTTAAACATGCCATATAAAAAGGGGAAGGAAGGGTGAAATAAGACAAACTACTAAAATATTATAGGTAAATATACGGTTACTAACTTCTCCTTTGTTGTATTCTGATTGATATGCAATATTTATGAATATTTAGAATTTTTTGTGTGTTTTTGATTTCAGTTCTTTGGAGTTTTTCCCCTTACAAAACTTAATCTAAATGTATAAATTTGCCTAACTGCATAATATATAATATATATGGAAATCATTCCTGCTTAAATTAGCTCAAATTTCTATTGTGAATATAAACTGTTAATTTCCATTCCTTAAGATTTAGGATAATTCCAGAAGAAGATGGGATATCAGAGAGACTTATTAACGGTCTAATGTCTTTCTTTCTTTCTTTCTTTCTTTCTTTCTTTCTTTCTTTCTTTCTTTCTTTCTTTCTTTCTTTCTTTCTTTCTTTCTTCCTTCCTTCCTTCCTTCCTTCCTTCCTTTCTTTCTTTCTTCCTTCCTTCCTTCCTTCCTTTCTTTCCTTCCTGCCTTCCTTCCTTTCTTTCTTTCTATTGGGATAAAGATAACACAGAGACAGAGATTGATAACATTTTACAGGATTAATACACAACTTGCAAAAATAAGAAATGATCCAAGTGATGTCCCAAGTGCACTTTGTCAGAAAAGAAGATTAGAGATCAAGTTCTCCAGCAGCATTTTAATACTAGATTCAGGATTGATAATATAGTTGTAATTGCACTTCAAATTAGGATAATGCACAATTTTTTTTTCTGACAAAGTCAAACAGAAAAAGATTACATCTAGATGGGATAAATTGGAAGAGATGGATCAATGAGAAGTATGTGCTCAAAAGATTTGAAATTTACATTCTGTTATGATCAAAAATAATGTTTATAAAATTATATATCCTTGGTAAATGACACCACCAAAATTATTTAGAATATATAAAGGTATTCCCTATGATGTTTGAAATCTGATCAACATGTGACATTTTGTCATGCTTGATGGATATGGAGGGGAAAAAGCTACAGAATTTGGATTCAAATGCACACATTGATACAGAGGATTTTAAATATTAATATTCAATTGAAGCCAGAACCTTTCATTTTAGGGTTGATGGATACATAATTAAAAAAGAACCATGAAAGATTATTTCAGCATATGATTGTTGCGGTGAAATTATTATATGTTCAAAGATGGAAAAATTCAGCACTATCCAAAATGGATGACTTATTTGATGAATAAAAAGTCACGGATTTTTTTGCATAAAAATAATTTTGTGATTTCTGATTTTGATTATTAGAAAAAATAAGTTATTGAAAGAAGGGAATTACAGTGTAATCTTAGAAATAGAGCTTGATTAGAATTCTATGCATAACTACGGAGAGGAAAATCAGAAAATATTTCCATATATTTATTTTCATTTTCTCTGTTCTTTATTTTCTTTGCTCTATTTCCTATTTTTTTATATATATTTTCATTTCTTTTTTTCCTCTTTTATATTTACTATACATTTTCTTTGAATGTACTTCCTATTATACTGAGGGTGAGTCAAAAAATAATTCCATTTTCTTTAGGACAGGTATAATTACCAACACAGGAACATGTAGCATACATCAAAATGAAGTTGGTCCTCTGTGGATCACATCCCTACTTCTCAACATAGTCACCGTTTCTCTCAATAGCAATGTTCCACCTTCGAATGAGAGCATGTATCCCTGCCTCGTAAAATTCTGTTGACTGTTCTTTGAGCCACTTCTTCACTGCAGTTTTCACTTCCTTGTCACTGGAATAATGTTTGCCTCTCAAACCCTCTTTCATGGGGCCGAAGAGATGATAGTCTGAAGGCACTAAATCTGGTGAGTATGGAGGATGCAGTAAAGTTGTCCACCCGAATGAGGCGATTGTCTCCCTTGTGAAGAAGTGGCTCAAAGAACAGTCAACAGAATTTTATGAGGCAGGGATACATGCTCTCATTCGAAGGTGGAACATTGCTATTGAGAGAAACGGTGACTATGTTGAGAAGCAGGGATGTGATCCACAGAGAACCAGCTTCATTTTGATATATGCTACATATTCCTGTGTTGATAATTATACCTGTTCTAAAGAAAATGGCATTACGTTTTGACTCACCCTGGTATATGTAAAATATTTTAATTACACACACACACACACACACACACCAGATCAAAGTGTCAACCATAAAACACCTGGATGCAGAAGAATCATACATACTTAATACCATCACCACCCCCACCCCCAAAAAGATCAGGAATAGAAGATGTTACCCTGGCATTTATGCAAAAAGTATGAATTTTTGCATAAGAAGCATGAAGTTACAAATAACATCATTGAAAATGGCGCCAGAAATGGGATTCTAACATTCAGACTCATCAAGGCTGTGGAACACAATACATTAGATATTACTGTCATTAAAAGAACTTTAATTGTCCAGGATTAGAAACATATTAATCTCTCCATTCTCCCACCAATCAGCTGATGGTATTTTGATTCTAATTTCCTCCTTCTGTGATAGATGTTATACAAATGGTCCATTTCCTGAATAGATTTGAAGTCATTTCTGGTAATGCCCTAAATCAGTCTAACATCCAAGAAGTACAAAATATAGGCATAGGATGAACAAATGAAGTGACAACATCATACCTTTAGAAAGAAAAAAGTAAGTGAGATAGTATGCCTCAGGCTATGATCCATAAACTTGTTACCTTTCTAATGCAGCGACTTTTGGACAGCTCACATTTTTCTCAGAAAACTGCATTTTTTTTATCCCTATGTCATGTGATGGAATACATTGTCTAGAAATAAACTGGCTTAATTGGTTTATGGATGGAATTGCTTTCATGGTTTTCAGGCTCTAAAAAAAGATGTCATTCTGGAAACTGCTGTTACCAGATGTATTATTTATAGCTTTTTAAAAAAAAGACTCATTTCCTTCTTTTTTAAGCATATTGTCATTTTGGGGGGGAAATTACAGTCTGCTCCTTTCAAATAGCTATACTAGATCTTGAAAGTAAACAGCAATGACAAAAGTAAAATATGTATTTGTACAGAGCTAAAATATACTCACTTCAAAACAGTTACTTAAATAATGCCCAAAATAGGCAGAAAATGTACACCAGCTAACTGGTGAATATTAAAGAATATTAAAATATTCCAATGAAATTTATTCAAATCAATTTTCAAGGATCCCATAATTAATTTTGTTAATCCGCACAAGTAAGATTATTAGTTAGGTAGCAAGATCTAATGAATTTTGGCGGACCTCAAAACAAAAACAAAAAAATGAAATAGGGTCAGAATACTTTAGTACATGAGTGGGAGACCACTTGAAAATCCACAGCATTAGAAAAAAACTAGATTAAGAAATTGGAAAGAAAATCAGACAAGGCAGTATGCCAAATGCTGCCATATTATTGTCAGAGACATGATAGACATTGCTATGAAGCCATAAGGAGTCAAAGTCAAAGGAGACTTTGTCGTTAATTCTAGCATTAAACCTTTATCAGGAAGATGGGACATATAAGAAATTGCATTCCTTCCCCATGACTGTTTTTACCTCATTTACAGCATTTGGTGTCTATTGAACATGGTTGATTATATATCCTTTTAGGTTCCTCAGCAGACTTATTTTAGTTGCATTTCTGTTGGAAAGCATAACTTCTGGTACAAAATGTAGTGCCACTGATGTTATCATTGGGTTATGGGAAACTTTCATTTAGTGGAAGAGCGTTAACCTCTGTGGCAGGGGTGAAATCCTCCCGGTTCGCCCTGGCCCGTCCTTCGGCGTATAGCCGATGGAACTGGTGGCGGTCGCGGCGCGGAGCTTCTCCCGCCCGCTTTCCCGGCCCGGCTGAACGCCGCCATTCGGGTTATTTTTCCCTCTGTGCATGCGCGCGCATGCACAGAGGGAAAAATAACCCGAATGATTGTGGTCAGCCGGGCCGGGAAAGCGGTGATTGTGGTCAGCCGGGCCGGGAAAGCGGGCAGGAGAAGCTCCGCACCGCTACCGCCGCCAGTTCCATCGGCTATACGCCGAAGGACTGGCCCGGGCGAACCGGGAGGATTTCACCCCTGCTCTGTGGTATTCCTGATCTTGGAGACTGGAGATTGGGCTGCCTGAAATGATAATGCTAATCACATAAAATGATGAAACTAATCAAACAGAATTGAAGAAGTGCAGAATGATGGATCATTTATGAAGAATATAAAAGAAATGCATTAATAGATCGGTTCAAAGGCCATATTACTACTCTCCAAACTAGTGCTCTCCAAGTCTATTGAGCTCAACTGCCAAATTATTGCTGTGCTAAATGAAATGTTAAAATGTGTTATAATTCAAAACATTTGCAGAAGGAATGATCTTTTGAAGTTACTCATCCAATCTGAGTGAAGGGAAATTGGGTAGAAAAGTTCTGAATATTTCTTCAGGGGAAGAAGACATTCTCCAACAATTTCTAAAGCCTGAACACACGCTTAAAGGTGATTATAAAACTATTGCTACAAAAAAAAACCCCAGCCTAATGTGGATGAAGTTCCCTCATTTTACACCTTGAAGTTAAAAGTGAAGCCTGGGAAGTGGGGAGGGGGGTCAACAAAACTATTTCTACAGTGGAAAACAGGGCATTCCCATATACTCATTGGTTACCTCACACTAAGTAAACAAATATTATCTCTCAACCTCTGACATTCTTTTCTCCTTTGGTAGAATCCATAATAGAATCCTCAAATTGAATGAGGATTGCTATGCAGCAGGTTTTTTTCTGTGACTGGTAATCAGCCCAAATTCTTTTGAGAGAGGAGCCTGTGCCTTGGATTCTAATTATGGTAATAGTCCATTCACAGCATCTCCCCAATGATAGATAAAAGGGGAAGGAATTATTTGCTAGTTTCTCCCTTCCTTCACAACCTCTTGTAATTCTCACCAAATCCTATAGTGTATGAAGAGGACAGAAGTATGACTTTGTCTCTCCTTTTTATTTCAAAGTCTTCATTGGGTCAGATTCCTTTATGTGGGTACAGCCCATTTTCATTCCCTAATCTCTGCTAAGAAGTTTGAAACTGGTCTGCAATTGTCTCCACTGATATGGCTTTGAAGGCAGAAAATATGCTACAATCACCATGAGCAAATCAATGCTCTTTCTAGATATCTAGTAGCAGTGTGTCTTGGCCCTCTCTCCATCTGCCACATTCTTGGAGAAATAGAAAATTATCCTCTTCTACATCAAGCAGAAACTCCTCTATCTACCATTTTATTTGTGATGTGATGGATGAGGGAGGGAGGGAGGGAGGGAGGGAGGAAGGAAGGAAGGAAGGAAGGAAGGAAGGAAGGAAGGAAGGAAGGAAGGAAGGAAGGAAGGAAGGAAGGAAGGAAGGAAGGAAGGAAGGAAGGACAGTTTAACTTTTGAAATAACCAAAGTCATCTAAATAAACTGGACCAGATCCAGTTAAATAGAGAAAGCTCTTCTGGTTATGGAAGTGAAGTTAAGATCCATTAAGAGAAACTTCAGCTGTCTACCCTTATCATTCTCTAGAAGAAAATAGAAACCTCCAGAGACCAACCCCCATCTGACACAAAAGCTAAAATTGCTTCTAACATTCAGTTTAGTTCCACATTGTTCCTGTTCCTGCCTCTACAGCTATACAGCTCCAGGGGATAAGACACAAGTGGTGCTGGCCTGAGGCTTAAATTCATGGGAATCATCTTATGTCCAAACAGAATTTGTTTTTTTTTGTTGAATTTTTTTTAAAGGCTTAAACACCTTGGGTTTCTTTGAGCTGAATAGCACTTTCTATCATGACTAGTCCTGTGCTTAACAAATATTTAGTATTTTGTATTTTCCCAAAGAAATTACAAAAACAGGAAATTTCTATCCCTGAAATCCCATCTGCCCATTTGTATCTGTTGAGCTGCATTTAGTTCACTTTCCTATATATAGACAGGGTTGCCAAACAAGAAATAAATCATACAATATTCAACATAGGAACAAACTATATGTAAGCATTGTTCACACATTCTGGGATATTTATAAACAGTTTAGCATAGCAGTGTAGTGTAGTGTTACATAGCACAGCACAGCACAGATAACATTGTATTTAATATAGTAAAAAAAAAGTATATGGCCCCTATCTAGAGTGCATGCACTGAATGGCCTAACCAAGTAGCTAGCATTGTGTACAGGAACAGCTGGATAGTGTATGAGTTGAGCTCTCCCAAGTCCATATGGGAGATCCCAGGGAAGGTTTTGGAGAATGACAAGGCTAAAATCTCATGGGGCTTCTGTATCTAGACAGACAGGCAGGAACTAGCCAATCAATCTGACATTGTGGTAGTAGACAAAGAGTGGAAGATTGTGGGGGTGATAGATATAGCAGTACCAAGTAACAGCAACATGAGAAAAAAAGGAGTACAAGAAGCTAGAGAAATCCAGGATCCAAAGGAGGAATTAGAAAGGATGCAGAAAGTAAAGACTAATGTGTTTCCAGTGGTGGTAGGAGCACTCAGGGCTGTGACTCCTAAGTTGGAAGGGTGGCTGCGATAGATCCAAAGGAACAATATCAGAACTATCTGACCAGAAGAGTGCAGTGTTAGGGACAGCTAAGATACTGCACAGAACCCTCAAACTTCCAAGTGTCTAGTAGAAGACCCGAGAATTGAAGAAGGCACAGCCCATCCATAGGGATGAGAGGGGAGTGTCTGTCTGTCTGTCTGTCTGTCTGTCTGTCTGTCTGTCTGTCTGTCAGAGAGAGAGAGACAGAGAGACAGAGAGACAGAGACAGAGAGAGAGAGAGAGAAAGAAAGAGAAAGAGAGAGGGGGGATGGTGGAGAGAGAGAGAGAGAGAGAGAGAGAGAGAGAGAGAGAGAGAGAGAGAGAGAGAGAGAGAGAGAGAGAGAGAGAGAGAGAGAGAGAGAGAGAATATGGCCCCTATCTAGAGTATGCTTCAGTGGTGGGTTGCTGCCGGTTCGGACTGGTTCTTTAGAACCGGTAGCGGAAATTTGCCGCCACTCGCCAAACCAGAAGCGATGACTGGCGGTCCACGCTCCCAAACAGGTCCTCTTTTGCAAGTTGTGGTCCTCTTGCCACAACTTGCAAAAAAAACAACTCTGTGCATACACAAAGGCTTCCGTTGCGATGTGAACCAGTAGGGAAGGTAAGTGGAACCCACCTCTGGTGTGCTTTCTAGTCATATTAGAAAGGACTTTTGAGATCAAATGAGGGTAGCAAAAAGCTAAGGTCACCTCACGTCTCGATTATTGCAATGCGCTCTACATGGGGCTACCCTTGAAGACTGTTCGGAGACTACAGCTAGTCCAGAATGTAGCAGCGCGAGCGATTGTGAGTGTACCTAGATACACCCAGGTCACATCTATCCTCCGTGAGCTGCACTGGCTGCTGATTGGTCTCCGGACACAATTCAAGGTATTGGTTATCACCTTTAAAGCCCTACATGGCTTAGGACCAGATTATCTATGGGACTGTCTTCTACCATGTACCTCCCAGCGACCGGTGAGATCGAACAGGGTTGGCCTCCTTCGGGTCCCGTCAGCTAAACAGTGTCGGCTGGCGGGGCCGCTGGGGAGAGCCTTCTCTGTTGCTGCTCCGGGTCTCTGGAATCAGCTACCCACGGAGATTCGTACCATCCCCCACCTTATTAGCCTTCAGGAAAGCTGTTAAGACCTGGCTCTTCCAGCAGGCTTGGGACTAGTGACCCAATGGAGATAACCAGGATGGTCACCCCTGAATGAATGCGAATGTTAATGAATGTATGAGGGATTCTTTTTTTAAACTTTTAATATGTTTTTATATTCCTTTATGATGTTTTTATTGTATTTATTCATATTCGTCTCGATTGTCAGCTGCCCAGAGTCCTCTGGGAATTGGGCGGCATACAAATATGAATAATAAATAAATAAATAAATAAATAAATAAATAAATAAATAAATAAATAAATAAATAAATAAATAAATAAATAAATAAATAAATAAATAAATAAATAAATAAATAAATCTGCACTGGGACATGTCGCAGTTCAGTCACTTTTTATTCAACTTTTTATTATGATGTTTTTGTTTTAACTTGAGGTAAGAGTTCAACTTCTTTTTTTCCTATTTTTTTCACCTTTGTGAACAAAATTTTGTATTCTATTTCTTTTAGAAACTTAATAAAGTTGATTTATAAAAAAGAAAAATGGCCAGTTTAAACCATCTTAAAAGTGTGCCAGAGATTAATACTTGTTTTTATAGCATTCTTAAAGAAGCAGAAATCTGTTATGAGAGAAAAGTGCTTACACATGGAGAGATATTTTCTTTCTTCTTTTTCATATTCAAAGTGGTAACAATAGTTGATTCAGTATAATTATTACTTTTGAGAAAGATGAGTATATGTAGGACATTGTGTGGAACTCTGATCCATTCTGGGAAAAATGAAAATAACAGAAATTATGCCAAAGTCTAATGACACCCTCCTCTTTTTCTGTAGCCTGATAAACACAATTAGCTCTGATATAGGTCATGTCTCCAGACCAATATATAGAATTCAATTAGTGATTCTTTACAACATTTTTGCCAGAGATGGAGCCTAGGGCATGTATGTAATTCTAGCTAGTTCCGCTGTTATTTATTAAGGATGATAATCAGTAGTGGATTCTAAAACCCTTTGCTACCAGTTCTAGTGTGTGCTAGTGCGTGCGATGCTTCTGTGCATGCGCAGAAGCATCCTGGGTGGATGGGCGGAGCCTCCTGCCACTGGCGCTACCGGTTCACAGAACTGGGCCGAACAGGGAGCAACCCACAGCTGATGATAATACATGGTGTTGCCTCCTCTTTCGTTTTCCTTTTCTTTTATAGCAAGTGAGCAGGGGAAAGTATCAGTGGAAGTGAAAAGACTGAAATAAGGGTTGTGGAGGCAGTAGAGGAGGCGATAGCTGTTGTTGGCTGGAAAGGAAGGAAATGGAAGATGAAGGAATATTTGGGGAGAGGAAGATGAAGGCAGACATGCTGAAGGAGATGAAGTTGGTGTTGTTGAGAGAGTTTGAATTGCAATAGTTTTAGTTCCATTTCTTCACTGTTGAGCATAAACCTGCTGAATACCGTTTTTACAAGTCCCACCAAGCTAGCAGAGTGGAATCAGTAAAATAAAATAGAATGACATAAGGTGAGAAAAAGAACAGTAACAAAGATGCAATCAGTAAAACAATGTAAAATCCTACTGTACTCTAAGCCTCTTCAAAATATTCTGTTCAAGATGTGTGTGTTCATCCTGATTTGTCCTTGGCAACTGCCTGGACAAGTCCCTACAATTTTCTTAGCAAGATTGCAGAAGTGGTTTGCCTGTTTTCTAGGGCTGAGAGAGAGTGACTGATCCAAAGTCACCTAGCTGGTTCTCTTTGTTTAACATGGTATTGCCCCAAACAATTCAAATTGAATTTTCTGTTAGAAAAACACAACAGCAGATTATAAATGCAAACAGGTAACCATTTGTGTTTGTGTTATCTTAGGGCAGTGCTTCTCAATTATTTTCTGTTACACCCCCCCTAGGAAGAAGTAGACATTTTGCGCCCTCCCCAACTCTCCGCCAGGACGATTGATTGCAATATTCGGCACATTTTCGCTGAAAAAACTCAAGCGGCTTATCAGCGTGATTGGGGTGTAATGTGTTTAAGTGACGCCTTCATTTATTTGGCTTCATGTTGTCCGCTGCCAACATTTTTAGACACAGTAAACATACGGGTCTTTCCTCGTCTCCCACCATAGTCACAGTGAAGCCAAGCACTACATACGCTTCGTCATATTTCCCCGTCTTAGCTTTCAGGAGACTTAACATTTGTCTCATTATCTCCATCTCTCTCCTCCTTTCTTTTAATCCCTGTTAAATATTTTTCCATGGTGTCTCTTAAGGGTTTGTTATCTGCACTTCATATCTCCTACTCTGTGCTGTGTGCTATTGTTCGGTGCAAAAAACCCCTACTCCCTGTGGCAAAAAAAGCATGTTCCACTGGGTCATGCGCCCCCTGGCATCGCTCCACGCCCCCCCAGGGGGGCCCACCCCACTATTTGAGAAGCACTGTCTTAGGGGTTTTGTCTGCCAGAAAGAAATTTACATAACATTCTTCTGATCATCTACAGAATTACCTAGTCAAAGATGTCAAGAGCTCACTAGGCATATGAGGCCATGATTCAATGTTCCCAGACTGACAGGACAAGTCCCTTCTTGTCCCAGAAATTATAACAAGTAAGATATGGGACAATAATTTGATGTTCCTAGATGACAGGACAAGTTTTTTTTCAAAAAAACTTCCTCTGATACAGCAGACTACAGGTTGTCAAAGCACAGCAAAGGTTCTACAGAATATAAGGTAGTTAAGATACAAAGCCAGTTTAAAGAAAGATTTATTGTGTCCCAGTTTTATTCCAACTATTCCTTTGCAATTCTACATCCAGGATCCTTATCTAAGAATAGCCACATCCATTTTTGTTCCAGTGTCAACAATGCCTTTGATGCAAATCCTAATTTCCAGTCTACAATTTGCTCTGAATCGAAATCTGACTAGCAAGATAGCTAGATAGATGATAGATAGATGATAGATAGATTATATATATATATATATATATATATATATATATAGAGAGAGAGAGAGAGAGAGAGAGAGAGAGAGAGAGAGAGAGAGAGAGAGAGAGAGAGAGAGAGAGAGAGAGAGAGAGAGAGAGAGAGAGAGAGAGAGAGAGAGAGAGAGAATGAATTTATTTCCTGCCCATCTCATATTCAACAAATCTGGGCATTGAGAGATGCCAAACCTTGGAGAAGTAGATTAATCTTTAACTAAATTTAAATTAATCTAAATTAATGTGACACCCATGTCTCAATCCTCAGCAGCTTTGCCTCGGTCATAAGGCTATATGAGGGACATGTCTTACTGTCTGGAACAGCCTTCAAAAGAAATGATTTGTGTTCTTCCATTTGTGTTCTTCTGCTCAGATTAGTGTAGATTAATACAGGAGAGACTGTGCTCAGAAAGTCAACACAGAATTAAAAATGGATCAAATTCATTCACTAATCTTCATCTATTCACATCCTTTCTCCACATAGTATTCTTGGGCATCACTCATACTAGCAAATGATAATTACTTTCATTTATTTAACAATTGCTCAATAACAGGTTACACGTATAATGAAAAATGACTTATAATCTGCCAAATTGTTTCTACTAAAAAAATGATTAAATTAATAGCCTCTACAAAGTGATTTACCATTCTTTCCTCTTAGTGCAGATCTAAGAAGAGGGGCTAGCCAGTCATATTTTCTACCTGTCAAAATGAACACCAGTAGGGAGATGCTGGGTACTAGGGTATGTCACTGGAGAGAGAATTAAATAAAGAGCTCAATTAATTAGTCCCCTTTCCTCTCTCTTTTTTTTACAGGAGTCAACAGAAAAATGGGATGGGCTCTTACTAGCAATTTACAGTTGATTGAAACCTGGGCTTTATTACAGTTTTATCCCTTATTCAAAAGGGAGCTGTTGAAACATCTGGTTTTAGGAAAAGAATCTCCAGAGATTGGTATTCCATAATATCTTCATCTCAGAATAAACAGCTAGGCTACTGATTGTCATCTCATTTCTCATGGCTTTTCAGCAATTCTGTACTGAACTTTGATGCAATGCTAGTGGTATAGAATGGAACAATTCCTCTTCTACTGTATATATTTTCATTCATTTTACATTGGTCATGGGTTAAGGTTAGGGTTAGGGTCATTCATTGGCTTTTTATATCTGCTAAAATGCCATTCTTTAATTTTTGGGTCATCTTTCCTTGTGATAGGGAAAAATTGTGATCCTTTGAATCTGTTTTTCAGGGCAGAATATAGAACATTTTAGATGATACACTCTGACAGAAATGGCTGACATGAATGAAACATATTCTCATACTTATCAAAAGAAATTTAATCTCATAGAATTTAATGGGTAGAAACATCACCTAAAAGTTATAATATGAATGCTGGTCATAATTGAAAATGTCATACTCTCTGGAGCAATCAAGACAAAGCAGGGTTCTGGCATGCATGCATAAGGGTGTCTTCTCTCTATGTTGTTAGTTGCGAAGTAGTGTCCGACCCATCGCAACCCCATGGACAACGTTCCTCCAGGCCTTCCTGTTCTCTACCATCCTCTGGAGTCCATTTAAGCTCACAGCTACTGCTTCAGTGATTCCATCCAGCCACCTCATTCTCTGTCGTTCCCTTCTTCTTTTGCCCTCAATCTTTCCCAGCATTAGGCTCTTCTCCAATGAGTCCTTCCTTCTCATTAGGTGGCCAAAGTATTTGAGTTTCATCTTCAGGATCTGGCCTTCTAAAGAGCAGTCATGGTTGATCTCCTCTAGGACTGACCGGTTTGATCTCCTTGCAGTCCAAGGGATTTGCAGGAGTCTTCTCCAGCACCATAGTTCAAAGGCCTCAATTCTTTGGCGCTCAGCCTTTCTTATGGTCCAACTTTCACAGCCATACATTGCAACTGGGAAAACCATAGCCTTGATTATACGCACTTTTGTTGGCAGGGTGATATCTCTGCTTTTTAGTATGCTGTCCAGATTTGTCATAGTTTCCTCCCCAGGAGCAAGCGTCTTTAAATTTCTTGGCTGCAGTCCTCATCTGCGGTGATCTTGGAACCCAGGAAAATAAAATCTGTCACTACCGCCATTTCTTCCCCATCTATTTGCCAGGAATTGAGAGGGCCAGATGCCATGATCTTAGTTTTCTTAATGTTGAGTTTCAAGCCAACTTTTGCACTCTCCTACTTCACCCACATCAAGAGGTTCTTTAGTTCCTCTCCACTTTCTGCCATTAGAGTGGTATCATCTGCATGTCTGAGGTTGTTGATATTTCTCCCGGCAATCTAAATTCCAATTTTTGATTCATCTAGCCCCACTTTTCTCATGATGTGCTCTGCATATAAGTTAAATAGGCAGGGTGACAGTATACAGCCTTCCCAGACTCCTTTCCCAATTTTGAACCAATCAGTGGTTCCGTGTCCAGTTTTCACTGTTGCTTCTTGACCCTTTAAGAAAGATGCCCCTTTGCCACAACAAGGCAGTAATCCATGAAGGGGCTTCTCTATATACTAAATTGTTAATAAAAAAATGTCCATATTCTATTTGCCTAAGGCAGGGGTAGGCAAAGTTGGCTCTTCTATTACTCGTGGACTTCAACTCCCAGAATTCCTAAGCTAGCATGATTGGCTCAGAAATTCTGGGAGTTGAAGTCCATGAGTCATAGAAGAGCCAACTTTGCCTACCCCTGGCCTAAGGAGACAAGTTGTGACTGACAACAGCCAATCCACTCCTGGAATATATAGGAGGTTTTTTTGTCTTTAACATGGTAGTTAATTTTATCCCTCATTCCTCTACATCTTGATCCTGTTCTAGATTGGAGTTCGTTTAGATGTTCTTGTTTTTAACACATCCATATGCAAAGACTCATTTAAGTAAAGTATTGTGTAACCCTTAAAGATGTAACACAGCACACACATACCTTTTTTTAACAAAAAAAGGAAAGCCTTACAATAGTTTCTACAAGAGCTTCCCTAAACACATTCAAAAAAAATGTAGAGCAGAAAAACAGGCTTGCATGTCTAAGTCTCAGTCCAGCATCCTGATCTTTATCTTTATCTTCAAAATCCTTAGATAAATAATATTATGATAAAACTCTCCTCCATTTTTCTGATTTTTAATTTTCCTTTATTAACATAATACTGAATTTCAAGGTGTATTCTTTTTTAAAAGACATTATAATGGTACTTTACCAGTTTTCATTAACAAAAGACAGTCTCCTGCCCCATGGTGCTTATATTATAATGTACTGAAGAACAGTTTAATTAACTTAAATTTACTTATAAGGCAATAGGCCCAATGCTGCTAAGAAATAAAGTGAAACTGCAGATAAAATCTGTGAGGAAATCTCTATCCAGTTTCTTGAAAGCTTTTTTCCATGCAAAAGACACTTTTGTTTCTCTTGCCTCAATCTCAGGCTGCTTCTAAATTTCTTTTAGCTATGTTTAGTAATGTTTTTGTGCTTGTTTTATTATTACAAAATTACTGATCACTGTTCTCTTTCTCTGTCTCCTTGTATGTGTGTGTATTACACTCCATAATTTTGTAGTCTCTTTGGCTGTCCTATTGCTTAATCTGAAAAAAGTCCCACAAGAAGAATGGACTCATGATGTCTGAATAAATGAGGAAGCAAAGATTATACAGTGAAAGATGGGATATTAACAGGCATTCATCTGCCTCCTTGTATGTAAGTTAAGTGAGCAAAGCTCATTACATTCCAAAGAATTCCAACAAAATGGAAAAATAAAAGCATGAAAAGAGTCACTTTGTATAGCACTTGTGTCAAACCCGCCATCTCACATTGCCATCACGTCAGCGCAGGGTTCCGGTTATTTTCGCTACCAGTGCGCATCATAAGCATGCGCAGAAGTGAACTCGCATTCCATCGGGTGATTTCACTTCCGTGCATGCTTAGGATGACATTACAAGCCGAAACACAGCTGAGGAGCTTCTCAGCTGTGCTTCGGAGGAAGAATAAAGGTCCGTATTGAAACAAGGGTGGGTGGGAGGGATTTTTCCCGACAGCTCAGGACGTGGAGAAGCACCAGAAAATGATGTCATCGCCGAGCTCCTACCGGAGCTGCGCTCCACACCGCACCGGTAGGAACCCACCACTGCATCACGTGATGTTTCATGACGTTTCATGACATGGAGCTGGGATGGGCGTGGCCTGCACATAATGCATCCAGCCCACAGGCCGCCAATTTGACACCCCTGTTGTATAGTGAGATAAGCAGCTTATAAATTTAATGAATAATTAAATCAAAAACAACATTTGGAAAATAATAGTTATTAGTATTGAAGGAAAGGATCTTCAAGGGAATTTTTTCTATAAAGAATTGGAAAATAATGTTGTAAAAATAGGAATCCATTTGCACAGTGCTTCTACATTTCTTCAACTAATTTAAATAATATTTCTGCAGACTTCTGACATGTCTGTAGATTAGATATGGAACTGGGAAGGACTGGATAATTGGAGATATAGACTAGACTAGACTAGAATAGACTAGACTAGACTAGAATATTTGACCGGAAGCATCGCGGCGAGACAGGCTGGAAAAAGCGAAGCTCTGATGAGCTTCGTGGAAAAGCCAGTCTGACTAACCGCTACCGGGGGGTGGGTCTTTGGACCAGAACCATCCTGAAGGGACGGTGAAGAAGGAGAGGCATCTCGGGCGACCCAGAGGAGCAGGCAAGTTTCTCGAGCGGTCAGAGACAGCTCTTTGGATCGGCGGTGGGGGTGGCAGCCATTATTAAATGGCCGTTTCAAAGCTGGGGAAACTAGACCAAGTTTAGGTGCAGGAGCGGTGAATGGACAAAATGCTGTAACTGGGTAAGAAAGAGACCAACTCACAGGTAAAAGCAATTTTTCAATTTGGATTTTTAAAAAATTTCCCTAAGCTGAAATAGCGGCTAATTGGCACCTGGGAACTGTCAAAGGAAAAAAACAGAGACTAAAACTTTAAAGCTCAAGAAGATCCCTTTCACTTTGGATACAATTTTTAATTGGAGAAATAAAAATAACAGAAAGAAGAAATCAGTGAGAAAGCCTTTTGTTTTTGTGGATTTAAAACTATTATTGGATATTTTTGACAATCAGCTGGAACTATAATGTGAATTGGAGAGTGCCATATACTGATGAGAGGAAAATATTGCAACAATTGTAACAACTTGTGGATTATAAAAGAGAAAGTGCAACTGTCTGACCTTGGACTGAAAGAAGATAAGAGGAAAGCCTGAGAAATTTTAAGGGGTGTTCTGCTTTGCCTAGACTGTCTGGCTTTGTTCTTTGATGGTGGCGGAGAATAAACAAACTTTGTAATTGGACTGGATTCGACTATTATTTGAATTGGAGTTAACAGAAATTGAATAAAATTAGAAAAAGACTATATGAACCTTAAGTTTGAAATTAGTGTGATGATAACATAAAAAATGTAAATTGGCAACATGGAGGATTAGATGTATGAAAAATTATTTGTTATATTAAAAGATGGTGAAACTGTAAAAGATTACAAAAAATTAGAAATTGGGCTGGAGCGTGAAATAGTAGAAGAGTCAGAAACTGTTGGAAGATTTTGAGCAGAAAATAGAAGAGAGGGTGGCTAAGAGAAATGAGGAACAAGAAAACAACACAATAGAAGAAGGGACAGAAAGCAAAAAAACTGAATGATTTCACTGGGGTTTACAGTGGTGAGAAAAAAGTTGAGGAGGAAAGTACTTAAAAAAGAATCAATCAAAGGGTAAAAAGCAAAATGGTGGGAAGAGATTAGAGAAACTTGGGGGGACCACACGAACAATCAATTTAAAAAAGAGAAAAAAGACTCAAGAGAAAAGCTACAAAACACACAAGAATAAGAAAAAGAAAAAGTTTTAAAAATGGGATAAAAGAAGAGATTTAGCAAGAAGTGGAATTTTGGAGCGACTAAAGGAAAATGAGTAAAAAAGAAAGGCAGGGGGAAAGAAAGAAAGAAAATAAGGGCCATATTAATAGATTTAAGAAAACTGTATCAATATTGTTAATGGTGGACAGTTGAATAAATGGAAGGCTTATTGTAAAATGGTTTAGTAGTAATTAAGATTACTTCTTAACCTAGAGTAATTAACCTAGGGCAAAACAGAACTAAAAGAAAAAGGGGGATGAGGAATTCGTTGCAGTTAAATGTGGATTGTTAATTAAATTAAGACGTTTTTAAATATAAGATTTGAAGTAGATGATGAATACTTATTGGAGTAAAATAGAAAGTAGATGGAATGTGAAAAAGAAATTTGCTTCATTTTGAAAGATAATCTGAGAGAAATTGAATTAAATAAAATATAGAGAGAAGTTGCAATATAGAAAGATAGAAAATATGAGAAATGTATGCAGTAAATAATATAATTAATTGATGTGAGTGAAAGGGACCAGAAATTTGGGCTATTAGTAAATTATGTATGCAATAAAAAGAAAATAAGTTAAGATAAAGAAATATGTATGGATAATACTATGGGTTGGAATTGAAATAGAGAGATAATAATGGAATTGATTATGTATTAGAGAAACTATGCATGATTACTAAATGTGACCTGGACAATGCTTTATGCAGAAACTATGTATTGTTTGTTGGGGAAAAAATTGGGGGGAATAGAATAGAAAAAATAGAATAGAATAGAATAGAATAGAATAGAATAGAATAGAATAGAATAGAATAGAATAGAATAGAATAGAATTCTTTATTGGCCAAGTGTGATTGGATACACAAGGAATTTGTCTCTGGTGTATATGCTCTCAGTGTACATAAGGAGAATAAAATACATTCACCAAGAATAAAAAGATACAACATTTAGTGATAGTCAAGGTTACTAATAAGCTACCAAATCGTACTAGGAAACAACTAAAAACAATATAAATGAAAGATACAAGCAACATGGTTATAGTCATAAGTGGAAAGAGATAGGTACTAGGAAGGATGAGAAGAATAATAGTAATACAGTCTTAGTAAATTATTTAACAGTGTTCTGGGAATTAGTTGTTAAGCAGAGTGATGGCATTCGGGGAAAAACTGTCCTTGTGTTTAGTTGTTCTGGTGTGCAGTGCGTCATTTTGAGGGTAGAAGTTGAAACAATTTATGTCCAGGATGTAACATATGTGAGACATATGTCATATGACATATGACATATGAACTATTTGAATATATAGATGAAAATACACAAAGCTTAATTAATATAAATATTGTAACAGCCCTTTATTCAAAGTCTTCTTAATAATATGAACAAAAAAGAGATCATTGAGTGGCTAAAATCCTACAATCATTAGAGAAGAAGAAAGGAATAATTGTAATGTCTTTGCTAATACACAAGATATGAATTTGGGGTTTGCTGAGGATCACTTGTTTCTCTTTTCGGATAACATGAGCTGTCATCTCCAATCAACCATTGAATTTGTCTTTATTAACTAGCTTTTTGCAAAGGCTGCATTATAATTGTGTGTGATTAAAACACATGCATTAACGAAGAGCACTATGTAAACTTGCAGACCCACAACTATCATATAGTACAATTAGGCTCCTCCAGTTTCTCTTGATTCCGCAGACCTAGCATTTTTTAAATTTAACTGGCATGAAAGACAGAATAAACTATGCACAGCAAATTAAGTGTGAAACAGTGTTAATTTAGATAATGTCTGCTCTGTGAAACCACTTCCTCAGCAATATTTGAAGACACACAATGGGAAGATCTTTTAGTTCCATCTACTATTAGAGCAGCAACTGTGGTCTGCAGTCCCTGAATTTTCATGCAAGATTTGGTTAACATTCAGCACTTTAACATCAATCTTGTTTGCTTTCTTTTTATCGTTCCAGTGAAAAATGTGACTTCATGCTATCTATATAGAGTTATAGGCGAAAACAAAATTATAGATATTTTGAATTGATGTACCTAGGCTTGCAAAATGACCCTTTTGACCTTACTGGACTTCATTAAATTACTATTATTCTTAAATGGCACATTGAAAAAAAAATATCTCAGCAAATGATTTATATAGAAAAAACTCAGAAAGGTGATTTTTTTTGTTGCTAATTTAGTATCTATTATTTTCAGATGCAAAATTTCAGAGATTGTCAACAAGGGTGAAGTACAAAAATGTCAAGCAAGCTTGAGGTCTAACTCTATAATGTTTTGTTTTGTATATTTATTGAAATGTATGGGAATTAATGGAATTTTATTATTTTTCTCAAACTAAAACACAGGCAACTCATCTCTGAGTTATTGTGTGCATAAATAAATTTTGTACATTCTTCATCTGACTTCTCTTTTTCATGATTATTATGGTGGGGATATTTTTCCCTCATATGGAATGGAAATATTAAAAACCCTTTATCAATTTGTTACAATTATTTGTGCAAAATATTTGGGGGAATGACACGTAGGAAAACAAAGCTTCTTGGGAAACATGAAACTTTACAGTTTATAATCACAGCTACTTTTTGTTAAAAGCCTAGCTATCTCATAAATCAGACATACTATCCTGAGGTCTTTGTTTCAGTCACATCATGCACTATAATTCCTTCCTTCCATGGTGGATAGATTCCTGAGTACCAATGAATCCATATCTATAACTTACTGTATTTTTCGGAGTATAAGACGCACCGAAGTATAAGACGCACCTTAGTTTTGGGGGAGGAAAAAAAGGAAAAAAGGCCTCTGCCTCCAAGCAATTTGCCAAACAGCAAACAGCACAGATGATATACACTGTTTGCTGTGTATTTCTGTGCATGTGTGCCTGATCCATAGAAATAGCAAAGAATTGGAGAAATGTACATTATGCCAGAAAGTTTTCTTAAATGTAGTCACACTAACTCCTCCCAATTATTTAAATAGTAAATATTTAAATTTACTATTTAAGGTAAATTTAATAGTAAAGGTAACTAAAACTCTAATAAGTAACTATTATTAGTTACTTATTAGAGTAACTAAACTCCAAGGTAACTAAACTCTAATACTAAACAGGACACTGCTACATTTCATACTATACTTGTACAGAACTGTTAAAATTAATTAAAATTTCTGGAAGTATTCATTATTCTCTATTATTTAAAAGAAGATACAATAGCACTGGGCCTCTTCAGAGCAAGCATTTATTTTAAAAAGCTTCTTTATTTTGTTAAGTTGTATAGATTTACAGGGATCTCCAACCTTGGCAACTTTAAGACTTGTGGACTTCAACTCCCAGAATTCCACAGCCAGCAAAGCTAACAAAGCTGGCTGTTGAATTCTGGGAGTTGAAGTCCACAAGTCTTAAAGTTGCCAGGGTTGGAGACCCCTGGCTCTAGAACAATAATAAAGCAGTCTTTAAAAAATAAGTCTAATAATTTGAACATTCTACAGACATTTATAGTTATTCACTTACCCCTTTGCAGCCAGTTCAGCAAAAATAAAAACCTGTGTGTCTAATCTCTCCCAGCTATTTGCCTCTTTGCAGTTAATTTCACTTTCATTTTTCCACGTGGCAAACCTAATCAGCTGTTCGTCGGGAAACTGCTACTGACTTGCTTGGCTTTACAGGCTCTTCCCTCTTTCCTGCAAGCAGGTAAATTGCTGGAAGACAGAGGCCAAAGGGTGGGGGGTGGGTGGGTGGGGCTACATTCGGTGTATAAGACGCACCCAAGTTTTCACCCTCTTTTTTGGGGTAAAAAGGTGCGTCTTATACTCCGAAAAATACGGTAAATAAGAGAGAGAGAGAGCGCAAACTATCATTTATTCTAGAATGCCATATTTCTAAGATATTTTCTTTAAATAATCAATATTTTCTGCTTAGGAATTTTAGTTATAGACTAATTTTAGCAGGAAGTGAATTTCAGCATCAAGGTTATTGAGTGAAGCAAGAGGCAAGAGTGATATAGTGATTAAAATATTGGAATAAGACTGGAGAATCTCCTGTCAATCATGGGATCCCTCTGTATATCAGTCTGTCTGTCTGTCTGTCTGTCTGTCTGTCTGTCTGTCTGTCTGTCTGTCTGTCTGTCTGTCTGTCTGTCTGTCTCTCTCTCTCTCTCTCTCTCTCTCTCTCTCTCTCTCTCTCTCTCCAACCTAATTGAATTGAGAGATTCCTTGAGGAATTCAGAAATAGACTACAGAACAGCATTTAGTCATTCCATTTGTACGGTGCTCTGGTGAAGAGCCAGGCCTCAAGGCCACCTGGCTCTCAAAGGAAAACCTCATTTCAAACAGCCAGAGCTACAGCAGAGAAAGCATTCCTCCAGCATTCTAAGAGATGACATTGTTTAATCGGAAGAATCTGCTGAAGCAACCCATCACTGCCTGCATTTGCTACATCCTGGACCATTTGAAGCTTCAAGGTAGTCTTCAAGGTTTATACAGTGAATTACAGTATTCAAGCCTTGAGGTGACCAGTTACCTCACAATAAAGTAGCCATGGTGGCGCAGTGGTTAGAATGCAGTACTGCAGGCTACTTCTGCTGACTGCCAGCTGCCAGCAATTTGGCAGTTCGAGTCTCACCGGCTCAAAGTTGACTCCGCCTTCCATCCTTCCAAGGTCAGTGAAATGAGGATCCAGATTGTTGGGGGAAATATGCTGACTCTTTAAAACAGCTTAGAGAGGACTGTAAAGCACTGTGAAGCAGAATAAGTCTAAGTGCCATTGCTCAGGAGTAGGGCGGCATAGAAGAACAAATAATAAAATAAAATAAAATAAATAAATATTGCTATTTTATACCAAATCATATTGTTATTACAAACTATATGCTAATTAATTAGGTTAGGAATAAGTCCCAAATATTTCCTGTATGCTCTAACCTTTAAATGTTTTGAAGTTGGAATTTCACATGTGTGAATTCTTTTAAATATGTGGGTATAGTTATTGTAAGGAAGCTTTCTTCATTTGTTATTATTTCAATTTTTTTTCTTCAATTAATATTATATAAGTTTAATTTAATTTAATTTAATTTAATTTAATTTAATTTAATTTAATTTAATTTAATTTAATTTAATTTAATTTAATTTAATTTAATTTAATTTAATTTAATTTAATTTAATTTAATTTAATTTAATTTAATTTAATTAATAGATTTGTATGCCGCCCAACTCCCGAGGGACTCTGGGCGGCTGACAACATATAAAATCATTGTTACATATAAAAACATATAATTAAAAATTATAAAAATTAAAAAACATCTGACATTCATAACCAAGGGGGGAGACCCAAATATAATCTGATTGGTCTCACTTTCACCCCGCCTGCCGGAAGAGCCAAGTTTTTATTGCTTTACGGAAGGCCAGCAGCGTGGGGATAGTTCTAATCTCTGGAGGGAGTTGGTTCCAAAGGGAGGGGGCTCCCACAGAGAAGGCTCTCCCCCTCAGCCCCGCCAACTGAAATTGCTTGGTCGATGGGACCTGGAGGAGACCAACTCTGTGGGACCTAACCGGTCGTAGGGAGGTATGCGGCAGGATGTGGTCCCGAAGGTAACTTGGCCCTGAGCCATGTAGGGCTTTAAAGGTCAAAACCAACACCTTAAATTGGGTCTGGAAACTAATGGGCAACCAATGCAGCTGACAGAGAATGGGTATTACGTGGGTGTACCTAGGCACACCCACCACAGCTCACGCAGCTGCATTTTGCACCAATTGTAGTCTAGTTAGGCTATGGAGAATGATAAACAGTGTAAAATTTAATATTACTTTTGATATATTGACTGATATGTTTTCTCAAGAATTAATGTTAATATTAATGTTAATATTTAAGGTACTTTAATCTATATGTAGTATTCGAGAGTGTGAGTAATCAACACTGACTTGAAAGCATAATATATATAAATGTGCATAAAATGGATAATTTAACCTTGTTCCATCATTGCTTAATTTTCATAAGCTTCTTAATAGGGATATTGGCAGGCATTAATTATCTAGTACATCAGCCTAATTACCAGCCTCACTATATGGGTTAAGCTGATGAAATAACTGGTCAGCTATCATGATACACTTGCGTCTTGCTTGAAGGCATTAATTCATAATTGCAATATTTCTCATCCACTATAAGAACGTTCCAAGAAAAATCAGACTTGTCTTCTCCAGCTAAAATGATCTATTGGAAATCTATCTATTGGAAGTAGATTGGAAATCTTCAGTCTGTGCCACATGATTTATATTTTTAATTTAATGTCAGATGCCCCCCAAATCATACAATGGGGGTCAGACAAGGATGTCCATTATCACCATTGTTTATACTTTCACTAGAAATCTTGTTAACCTGAATCAGGGAAAATCAAGAGATAAAAGGGCTGAGAACAAGAAAAGAGGAGTATAAACTACAGGCATTTGCCGACGATATGACATTTATAATTGAAGATCCATTGGAAACAGGGGAAACATTAATTAGAGAATTACAGGAATTTGGAAAGGTAGCAGGGCTAAAAATAAATAAAAATAAAACAAAAATAATAACTAAAAATCTTACACAAGAGCAAAATAAATAATTAGAAAGAAGATTAGAATTCCAAATAGTTAAAAAAGAAAAAGCTAGGGATCTGGCTGACCGCAAAATGCTCCTCCATAAAAGAAGGCAATTATATTAAATTACTATCATAGATTCGAAAAGATTTGGAAAACTGAACAAAATTACAGTTATCACTAGTAGGAAGTTTTGTCTTTTTAATGTGAAAAAACTCAATAAAAAGTATTTTTTTAAAAATCGTACAATAAACACTTTGTTATTCAAACACAGTTGATTGGAGAGCAAACTAATTACTTGACCTGTAATCCTGCTCCCAATTACATGTGCACAACACCCATTAAAACCAAAGACTCATGCAAGTAGATGCTGTTTAATGAATTCAAATGTGTTTGCTACACAGTAGAAAATGAATAAGTTTCGTAGATGTGTTACAATAGAGCAGGCATGATGGGCTGCCTTTTGGAAGAATATGCTTAACGATTTTTCTTTGGTTTGCTTTTGTTTCTGAGTAACAAGGTTCAGAAATGTGTTGATCCATTATCTATTGTGTGTCAAGATGAAAGTTAGACAGTTGCAAAACAAGAATTCATTAAATTTGTGCTCCACATCTTCAATTGGCAATGCATTTTTTTAATAAAATGTTGGAGCTGAAACTAATGACCAAATAAAATGAAATGATTGGATGATTGAATGTTTTTTAAATTGTTACATTGTTTTAATTTTGTTTTTAAATCTTTTAACTGTCTTTTAGATTTTGTATTCAATATGCAGTTAGCCGCCCAGAGTCCCTTTGAGAGTTGGGTGGCATACAAATCTAATAAATAAATAAATAAATAAATAAATAAATAAATAAATAAATAAATAAATAAATAAATAAATAAATAAATAAATAAATAAATAAATAAATAAATAGAAGTTTTGAATTAAAGGACAAAGCCATAGCTTTATAATCATTGGGATTTGCTTGGATTTCTGAGGATCAGTTTTCCTAACTGATATTACCTAAGGCATTTTCTGTGACTCACTTTGCTTGCTTTTATACATGAGATGATTAAATTATTTTTCAAAGTTGCTGTGGTGAGCTATTTCTATATTAAAACAACATATAGAGATAAATCCCTACAGAGATTTAACAAGACATTATAGAGTCATATTCATCCCAAGTACTCCTTGTTTAACCTTTATTTTATCTGATTAGTAATTTTTGTCAGATCCTCTTGGTGATATGTTCTTGCCCTTTGCTGCAATGATATTTTATTATTGCAGACATTTATTTATGTCTATCAAATGGAAATTTTGTTATGACTCATGTTCCTTCCCCCACTGAGAGTTTTCTACAAATTAATATAATGTTCCATTTACTTTCTGTGAAGTTTCTGTGGTTTAATTCCCTCAGTGTTGCACATTGGCCTTAATTCAATTGGATGCATGCTTTTTCCTGTTGTGGACCACAACTAGAGTAAAGAGCCCTATTCCAATTATAAGTAATCCCACAAAGAAATGAATAAAGACTCAATTATAGAGTGTATAAAGTGCAGACTGCAGTGTGGTGCTGTTAATACATCAGCCTATACAAGATTGTGCATGGAGAATGATGATTGGATCTCTAATATGCATTCGATTTTCACATGCTCACTTACAAAGCCGTCCCCCACTTCCTGCAATACAGCTCCAGAGGCAATTATCTGCACTTTAAATCCCTATTTCATTTATTTTTTTAAAAAACCCACCTAAGTGCCTCAGCCAATTTCTGTAGATTATCTTGATAAACTTGAGAGGTCATTTGGGATTGTGGCTGACCTTGGTAAGAAACCAGTTTAAAGAAGAAATAAAAGCTTCTGATTTTCATGTTGAAGGTTACTTAATCCTAATTTTGTCCAAACTGCCCATTACATCGTAATCATCTGTAATGGGTATATTGATGTGACAGTGCATATTTTAATGAATGGCTGCTTGATCCATTTGTGCCACTACCTTGGGAAGGTGCCACATGTGATCAAGTGTTTGATCTTCAGTTGAACAAAAAGTTAAGGTAGCAATTTCATCAAGAAGCCTACTAATTTGTTTGTAAAAGGCCTGAGGTGTTTGTTTTGTTTTAGATCCTTGGCCTTGCACAACTACTAGGCCCAACTTGACTAAGCCAAGACTGATCTTTTGATCAATAACAAAGTTGAATGAACAAGTGAGGATACCTTTCATGATAACTCACACAATTGAGATATAGGTGGGTGGCCATATTAAATGAATGAAGGAATGAATGAAGAAGCAAGATTCTGTCTTAATCCTTATATTGGCTTCTGGATATATTCCAGATATTTCCTTGGTACCACTTGCCATCTGACATTGATGCAACCCAACCAGCTTGCTCTGAAACTTCCAGAAGCCAGCCTATTTCTCCATTTATGCCTCTGCATTACACAATATATATTTTCTGATTTGGGGTTTTCTGAAAGGGTGGAGGCTTTGCTTTATGATTGGAAAAGCGGACTGCCAGTCAAATTCCCTGCTTCCTGGTTTTACCCTTAACAGGCAGTTGCTACATTCTTAAACACACTTAGTGAGAAAAACACAGAGGAAAACTAAGTTTGCTACACCCAATACTAACAACTGTTTTTCAGATTGTTCCGGCTGCATTGTGGAAATATTCATTGATAGAAACCACTAGCTTTAAGGGACTGACTAATGGACCACTTCTATTGAATATGATTATGTTTGTTTCTTGGCTCAATGTTGATCTTTCCTACAAGCTTATCAGCCCAATACCTGTCCAAACTTCTGGTTATCTGGTTACAAATCAGATTGATGTAGCTTTATAGCCTTGCTTTGTCCACCCACCTACATCAGTTAGGATGAAATTATGATGGTGAAGGTTTCGTTCTTGCCATCTCTGCAGTCAGCATTCAATGGGTCTGTTCTTAGCTACGAAGATATTGCTGAGCACAAGCCAGTCAGCAGCAAAGGAGCAAGGCAAGTGAGTCCTTTGGGGAAATAACCCTTACTTAACTTGCTTCAACATCCTTGCCTCACACATAGTTACTATATTACTTCTTTGTAACAAAAACCAACAAAATCAAGACTTTCAAGTACTTCTTAAAACCCTGTGATAGTTTAGGAAGACAAAGCAATTTTTGGAGAAAAAATAAATTTATTTATTTATTTATTCATTTATTTATTTATTTATTTATTTATTTATTTATTTATTTATTTATTTATTTATTTATTTATTTATTTATTTATTTATTTATTTATTCATTCATTCATTCATTCATTCATTCATTCATTCATTCATTCATTCATTTATTTATTCAGATTTGTATGCCGCCCAACTCCCAGGGGACTCTGGGCGTCTTACAGCAAAGAGAAAACATGTGACCCACAAGATAGGAACACATTTTGGATTCAATGGACAAATAGGAGGGTTTGAATAAATATCTGGTATTTTTGTACTCCTGTAACTTTTCCATCTCCTTCTGAAAACTACAGCTGAATACCCTCCATAAACTGTAGCTATGAATGAAAGAGGACAAACGTAGGCACAATATCCACCACATGCAGCCCTTAATTTTCCTAGGTGAAAAAATACCTGGGAATTTGTGATCTGTGCATTTTAGATCTTGCAAGGACAACAAAACGATGAGGAACGAAGGCCAAAAGGAGCTAGCAAAGCAGATGCAACAACTCTAGCAGGATCTCATCAAGAATCATGGCAGATCTTTTTTGTGAAGTGTCCGCCTTCTCTTTTCCTTCTCCAGGTGCTTCTTCCAAACCAAATAGCTTTTTACCCTGGAGCAGGAATCGCAATGGGGTGTATTGTAAGTACTGCTGCTGCTTGAATATAAAAAGCATGGCAGGCAAGGGGTTCATAGGCTGGGAACTAAGAAACAAAACCAAAGGATTTTTCACCACTACAGAACTGAAGTATTTAAAATACTACTTTTAACATCGGTATAACTGATAAGTTGTTTCACTCAGGGGCTGGGGATGAGTTGAGCGCAATGTTACAATGTTGTCAGAACGTTTTTCTGCTTTGGTTAGGTGCACGTGGGGAAAGGCACTGCGAAAGAAGCACTCTGAAGGCATCTGAGGTAAAATGGCAATGCTTCTGGTTATTTGTCTCTCTCTCTCAGAGTACTTTAAAAAGAATGTCTCTGGAATGAAGTTTTTGGATGTATTTATTTTTGCAAATGGGTAGTTTCCTTTCCACATCTTTCTATCACCCTGCAGCCTTCTTGGCTGAGCCTGTCCTGATTTATAAAATCCCCATGGGAGACATTGCCTCACGATGCCTTTCCCTTGGTATTTAATTGAATCTGAGCAGCAGAGAAGATTGCAGATTGCTGGAGAAATGATTGTACAATGAAAGAAAGAACACTCACACACTTGGCTAGGCTATCTTATAAGAGGAGCTAAAAAAAACCCTCCACAACCTTCCATTGTGTAGTTTTAACATTTTGATTCACTCAATAATAATTCACACCTTTGGGGGAATCTAGGTATCGTGTTACTAGAAAATGAATGCCTGTGGTTCATTAATGTAGTTACAGAGCTCAAAATGCAGCATTGTTTCACATGTTGTGGTTGTATGCTATTGTGGTTTACTTTGGATAGCAGTTATTTATTATGTAAATTTTGCTGTGAGACTTTCATGTTCTTTTGAATTATATATACAGTATATATTCAGTTTACACTTTGTAGTTCCAAAGGTTGAGTAACTAATTGGAAAGCAATGGAAATCGATATTGCATGTGTTGACTAACAATTTCTCTGCTACACACACACACACCCCAAAAAAGAAAAAGGGTAATTTTGTGTATGTTTTTCCCTCCTCCA
This sequence comes from Diadophis punctatus similis, assembly GCA_023053685.1. Lineage (NCBI taxonomy): Eukaryota > Metazoa > Chordata > Lepidosauria > Squamata > Dipsadidae > Diadophis > Diadophis punctatus. Next base: position 255,551,342 of record JALIGW010000001.1, on the reverse strand, counting down.
AAAAGTATATTAAAATACGTAACATTTGTACTGAGCAAAACTATGCAAGCAATTTTTTAAGCATCCCTCTCAGCATGATGAGATCATCAACAAGAAGAGCCGAGGTGGCGCAGTGGTTAGAGTAGGTACTGCAGGCCACTTTAGCTGACTGTGATCCACAGGTCAGTGGTTCAAATCTCATCGGCTCAAGGTTGACTCAGCCTTCCATCCTTCCGAGGTAGGTAAAATGAGGACCCAGATTGTTGGGGGCAATATAAATATACATTGCTTACTGGTGTAAACCGCTTAGAGAGTGCTTGCACTGTGAGGCGGTATATAAATCTCGCTAAATAAATAAGAATATAAGAATATATAAGAATATAAGAATACCAAAATAAATAAATAAATAAATAAATAAATAAATAAATAAATAAATAAATAAATAAATAAATAAATAAATAAATAAATAAATAAATAAATAAAATAATGATTCCCAATAATAAATGTTAATTCATATATAAAATGTACAGAGATAGTTCTCACTTTATGATCACAATTGAGACCACAAGATGCTGATGTGATTACTTAGTTCAATGCCCACAATTGCATGCTTGTATAGAATGCTTTAATTGAGTCATTATGACTTAGAAATTTAATATTTCATTGTTCTTGTGAGGTTATTTTAACTTTATTTCATGCAATAAAAATCTGGGTGTTGGAGCTGTATGGAGCTTCAAATAGTAATAGCACTTAGACTTATATACTGCTTCATAATGCTTTACATGAGTCAGCATATCTGGGTCCTCATTTTATCGACCTTGGAAGGATGGAAGGCTGAGTCAACCTTGAACCGGTGAGGATCAAACTCCTGGCAATTTTCCACCATGGCTCAAAACATTTCTGACAAATATTTTTTTTGTTTGTTTGCATTAATACTGTGTTTTCCCAAAAATAAGACCCTGTCTTATATTTTTTTGAACCCTGAAATAAGCGCTTGGCTTTATTGCCATGCACTCAAAAGCCCAATTGAGCTTATTATCAGGGGATGTCTTATTTTTGGGGAAAACAGGGTAGAAATTATGAGCATATTAGTTTCTCCTTGGCTCATATTTATGAGGCGGTTGTCTGAAGTGATGGTTTACAAGGTCTTAGGTTACAGAAAGTGCAGCCACAGTTTAATCAAATGTTAGAACTAATACCATGTCGCCAATGCAGCTAGCAGAGCAAAAAAGTGCAACTAGCAATCTGCAGCCTATAGGCAAATCTTGACTTCTGTGGTCACAAAGGATAAACTGAAATCTCAGATGAATTGTATAATGTGGAATTCAAAGAGTTTGACCTATTAATATATCTCACTTGACAAAGTAACATAAGGGATCAAGGAGATAAACAGGATTATCCCCTTTCTAGGCCACTTTGCTGTTGCTAATTGTAATGTTTAATGCAGGTGCTTAAATGCTAGCCAGAAAAAATGTCAGTTACAGGTTTAAACAATCTTTGTTAAACTGTATAATTCTTTTCTGTCACACATATACATACATACATACATACATACATACATACATACATACATACATACATACACACACACACACACACACACACACACACACACACACACACACACACACCTCATTCTTATGTCTAAAAAGAACAGAAGCAAATATTTTTATTTACCTGATTTAGTTCTCATTTGGGGATAAAAAGACATTGAAATAACTTTTCATATTTGAGGTAGAAAATTTCATCTTTATCTCTTTTAAATCTGAAACTATTGTGTTAGCAAACAGGTATAGAAACCAGGTACAGATTAACACATATATAATTTGTTTCTTTATCTGTTAAAATGTTACAGTTTAAGAAACTAGAATACCATACACTGAAAAGTAAAATACCAGTTCTGCAGTAACACACGCGATACTGGCATTATAATAAATATACAATAATATGATACAACCTAGATCTAGATAATAGAATAATAAGAGTTGGAAGGAATGTTGGAGGTCTTCTAGTCCAACCCCTTGCTCAAGCAGAAAACTATACCATTTCAGAAAAATGGTTGTCCAATCTCTTCTTTAAAAATTCCATTGTTGGAGCACCTACAACTTCTGGAGGCAAGCCATTCCACTGATTAATTGCTCTGTCAGGAAATTTCTCCTTCGTTCTTTCCATTGCTTCTTGTCCTGCTTTCAGGTGCTTTGGAGAATAGCTTGACTCCCTGTTCTTTCTGGCATCCCCTTAGATATTGGAACACTGCTATCATATCACCCCTAGTCCTTCTTTTCATTAATACCCTATTCCTGCAATAAACCACAGTCATTTTCACCAAAAAAAAATTAGATCTTTTCTTCCAATAGTTGGACAAAATTCTAATAGCCATGACCCTGTTAGTCTTCTGTAAGACACGGACTTTACTTCCACTTTATCCAGTGTTCCATCCATGTAATTTTGATTCCATGATATACTTCCTGCAGCCTTTCATGTTAACTTTATCCCTCTCTAACTTTATTTATTTATTTATTTATTTATTTATTTATTTATTTATTTATTTATTTATTTATTTATTTATTTATTTATTTATAAGAGTTCTTATAGGCCGCCCAATCCCGTGGGACTCAGGGCGGCTTACAGCAGAGATTAGAACTACACATTAAAATAGCATCTAAAAACATCATGTGACAATTTAAAAGACCATTCATACATGGGGGAGTCGTCTCTTCACCCCGCCTGCCGGAAGAGCCATGTTTTTACTGCCTTACGGAAGGCCAGTAGGGTGGGGCTGGTCCGGATCTCTGGCGGGAGTTGGTTCCAGAGAGATGGGGCTCCCACAGAGAAAGCCCTCCCCCGTGGGCCCACCAGCCGGCATTGTTTGGCAGACGGGACCCGGAGGAGGCCCTCTCTGTGGGACCTAACTGGTCGTAGGGAGGAATGTGGCAGGATGCGGTCCCGAAGGTAACCTGGCCCTGAGCCATGTAGGGCTTTAAAGGTCAAAACCAACACCTTGAATTGCGACCGGAGACTAATGGGCAGCCAATGCAGCTGGCGGAGGATGGGTGTTATGTGGGTGTATCTCGGTACACCCACCACAGCTCGCGCAGCTGCATTCTGTACCAATTGTAGTCTCCGGATGCTCTTCTAGGGTAGCCCCATGTAGAGCCCGTTACAGTAGTCAAGCCGTGAGGTGACAAAGGCATGAGTGACTGTGAGCAAAGCCTCCCTCTCCAAATAGGGTCGCAATTGGTGCACAAGGCGGATCTGTGCAAAGGTCCCCCTAGCCACAGCTGAAAGATGTTGCTCCAATTTAAGCTGTGGATCTAGGAGGACACCCAAATTGTGGACCCGTTCTGAGGGAGTCAATTTTTCTCCCCTGAGAACCAAGGAGGGACAGTCGACATAGTCCTTGGGGGGCAATATCCAGAGCCACTCAGTCTTGTCTGGATTGAGCCTGAGTCTATTCACTCCCATCCAGACCCTCACATCGTCCAGGCAGCGGCACATTACATTAACTGCTTCACTGAACTGACACAGAGTGGAGATGTACAACTGGGTATCGTCAGCATATTGTTGATACCTCACCCCATGTCGTCGGATGATCTCACCCAGCGGTTTCATGTAAATGTTGAACAGGATGGGCGAGAGGACTGAGCTCTGTGGCACCCCGCAAACCAGGGGCCTGGGGACTGACCTCTGCCCTCCTGTCAACACCGACTGCGTCCTGTCGGAGAGAAAGGAAGAGAACCACCGAAGAACGGTGCCCCCCACTCCCATCTCCCCAAGACGACGCAGAAGGATACCATGGTCGATGGTATCGAAAGCCGCTGAGAGGTCAAGTAACACCAAGATGGAGGAATGACCTCCATCTCGGGCTCACCAGAGATCATCCATCAGAGCGACCAAAGCAGTCTCTGTACTGTAGCCGCGCCTGAAGCCCGATTGAAAGGGATCCAGATAATCCGTATCCTCCAATAACCGCAGGAGTTGGAGTGACACCACTTTCTCAACAACTTTACCCACGAAGGGTAAGTTGGAGACTGGACGGAAGTTTTTTAAATCCGCTGGGTCCAGGGAAGGCTTCTTGAGGAGGGGCCTCACCACCGCAGCTTTTAAGGGCTGCGGGATGGACCCCTCTCTCAAAGATGCGATCACAACGGCCTGGAGCCAGCCGCGTGTCACCTCCCTGCTAGCCAAAACCAGCCAGGAGGGACACGGGTCCAATAAACAAGTGGAGGCACTCATCGCTCCTATGGCCTTGTCCACATCCTCAGGAATGATAGGCTCAAACTCCTCCCAAATAACAGGACTAAGACTCGCCCCTGTCATCTCGGCCTGCCCTGTCCAAATGGAGTCCAGGTCTGTCCGAATCTGAGTGACTTTATCCGCCAGGAACTGGGAAAATTCCTCAGCTCTACCCTGCAAGGGTTATTCGCCCCCCCCTTTGCAAACAGGGAGCGTGTTACCCTAAACAGGGCGGCTGGGCGGGAGTTGGCGGACGCAATAAGGGCAGAAAAATGTGCGCATTTTGCCGCCCGTATCGCCACTAAGTGAGACTTAATGCAAGTTCTTAAAAGTGTCCGATCAGATTCAGCTTTACTAGCCCTCCATCGTCGCTCTAGGCGTCTCTTTAGGCGCTTCATCTCCCGGAGTTCCTCAATAAACCAAGGAGCCCTCCTGGATCCGCTGCCATGGAGAGGCCGCAAAGGCGCAATCCGATCTAAGGCCCCCGTCACTGCCCGGTTCCAGGCAGCCACTAGGGCCTCCGATGAATTGTGTACTAGGGATTCAGGTATTTCCCCAAGTTCCCTCTGAAATCCTTCGGATTCCATTAGGCGCCTGGGGCGGAACCACTTAATCGGTCCCGCCTCCTTGCGGTGGAGGAGTGGTGCCATGAAATCCAACCTCAGGAGGAAATGATCTGACCATGACAAGGGTGCTGTGACTAAACCCCTCAGCCTCAGATCATCTCCCCACTGCCCTGAGAGAAACACAAGGTCAACTGTGTGACCACCCTCATGAGTCGGACCCTGAACTACTTGGGTCAGGTCCATGGTTGTCATGGAAGCCATGAACTCCTGGACTGCCTCCGAGGTTTCGCCGGGAGATGGCAGGTTGAAGTCCCCCAGCACCATCAACCTGGGGAACTCAATCGCCAGCCCGGCTATTGCCTCAAGCAGAACAGGCAGGGCCCTTGCAATGCAGCTAGGAGGCAAGTTCATTAGCAGAAGGCCCACCTGTACCCCTAAGTCCAACTTCAGAAGGAGCGTCTCACACCCAACAATCTCTGGGGCAGGGATCCTCCAAGGACATAGATTTTGGCGAGCTATAATAGCCACTCCTCCACCCCTTTCCTGGGGTCGCGACTGATGCTGCACTGAGAATCCGTCTGGGCACATCTCAGAGAGGGGACCCCCCCCCTCCTGGCCCAGCCAGGTCTCAGTAACACATGCCAGGTCCGCCCCCTCCTCCAAGATTAGATCCCGGACAAGGGGGGCCTTGCTGTTAATCGACCTGGCATTCAACAGCAGCAGCTTGAGCCCAGGGCCCTGACATCCCTGGTTACCAGGTACTCGGGCTGAGCTGGATGGAACCTGATCTGAGGGGCCAGAATGAGGAATCGCTTGTAAACAGCGAATTCTCGTTCCCCGAGAGCGGCCTACCCCTCTGCTCCCGGCATACCTGCCCCTCCCTGTAATGACTGTGATGCTCCCACTCTCTAACTCACCAGAGATCCCCTCCCCTCCCCCACTGGTCCTCCCCACTCCCGGCAGGTCATGCACTCCATTCATACTGGGCCTGGAGTGGGGCCCGACCCCCCCTCCGCTTCTGTTTTCACACTCAGCGGAGGAGGGCAGGACCCCTGCCCCAGGCTCCCTCTTTCCCACAAAAATCATCTAAAAATCTTCAATTACACTCCATCCAATCAACCCTATACAACTCATACACAGAATCCATCCATCTATTCCCCCCCCCCGAGGTAGGATAATATATAAAACAGGCAAGGGTAAAAATCAGTTAAAAAACAGTTTGCACGTATGGAAGGTACATAGATGCCGGTCTCCTAACTGGTCTGATAAATGATTCTAACAGGTATTAATCTAGCTCTTTCGCTCTTCCTCCTAAACTTTACACCAAAGCTGATAGTAATTCTTGGTGAAGCTTTTAAGTTTCTCTGTGATTGCTCCCCGTTTTTTGTCACAGTATTGGTGCTGACAAAGTTTTTAATAAATATAGTCCCCGCAGAGGTTCCACAGATGTCACATAGTCCTCCAGCAACAGTCCCGGACGTCCTCATAAGGCTGGGGAAGATCTTAAAATCGGTCTCAGCCGGAGGCAGCCTCGAGGCCAAGATGGCAGTGGCAAAACTGCGCAGGGAACACCGCTCCAAACGGGAGAATGGTGACCGCGGTCCAGATGATAGGCACCACTCCCAAGGTGGTAGCCCGCCAGTGCAGGCACATAAAAAGTCCCCCAAAACGGGTCAAATTAATTTGGTCCACAGGAATCTCGCAATTGTGGTGGCGGCAACCACACCACCAAACAGAGAAAGAAAGTGCCGCAAAGATCACAGAGGCGGCAGCCGTTTCAGCCCAAGGAGTCCCTAGAGCCTCAGACCAGGTTAACCTCGGTCTGGCCAGTCGTTTTTTAAATTGGTACGAACAGTCGTGGGGTTGCACGTCCTCGCACCGGCCAATGCTATCCCGTGATCTGGGGCCAGACTGTACCTCGCTTCCACTCAGATCACCGTCCCGCAGAGTGCCGGGCAAAATACAGGACATTTCGGAAGATGGACAATGGCCCCACGTCTCCGACCGGCAGACGATCTCAACACTCGGCTTTTTAATCCGCCGCCCTCCGGGTTCTTCTTCCGCCCATACGGTACCTCTCGCCTTGTTTATGCTCTCCGACGCTGTACTCGCTACCATAATGGCGGCCGTACTTTTGTAGCCTGGAACTCACAAGTTCCCCCCGTCCTCACGCCGGACAGATTTTTTCATCACGGGGTTCCTGGGGGATGTCAAGATCTTCATTCACCTTCTCCCAACCCCAAAGTTGGAAAAATTGGGGTCGGGACTCCAGAGTTTTGAGATTGTGGATTCGGGCGAGTGGAGCTCTGCTCTCCCCGCGCCCTCTCCGTCGGAGGCTCCTCCCCCCTTCATTCTCTCTGAGCTGGGGTGTTTGCTTGCAGCTGTTTCATTATCCAGCTGGAAACATCCATGTGAGTGAGTGTAGGGTTTGCTGTCTATTTATATATAGTATCTTGACCTGCCAGTTTTTCAAGGAAGAAACACCCACCCACCAAAACTGTCAATTGCAGAAGGCGGCATTACTTGGAACTGCTTCCATCCTGCTTCCATCCTTCCAGATTTGCCTATCCCAGGTCCTTGGTAAGGACTCAATAGGTAGACAAAAATGCCAACCTCAGTCTGAATATCTGGCTGACTGTGTGAAGAATAATAATAATAATAATAATAATAATAATAATAATAATAATAATAATAATAATAATAATAATAATAATAATAATAATAATAATAATAATAATAATAATAATAATTGATAATATAATATATAATATATATTATATTATAATATAATAATAATAATAAAAAATGACAATGCACTACAGTTTACATCCACGTAGTGACACTGATAGACTTTACCTGCCCAGAAAATCAGGTGGCAGAGGACTACTACAAGTAAAGCAAACAGTTGAAGAAGAAAAGCATGCATTGGCGGATTATTTAAAAGAAAGTCAAGAACATCTATTAATTGAAGTAAAGAACAAAAATCTACTGAAGGTCCAACAGACGAAACAAGAATACAGAAAAAATGTGATAAAATCAAGAATGGAGAGTTGGCAAAATAAAGCATTACATGGCCAATTTCTGGAAAAAATAAAAGACAAAGTGGACAGTGAAAAAACTTGGTTATGGTTAACATCTGGTACTTTAAAGAAAGAAACAGAATCATTGATCCTGGCCGCACAAGAACAGGCAATTCGTACAAATGCCATAAAGGCCAAAATTGATAAATCTTCAAATGATGCTAAATGCAGATTATGCAAGGAAGCTGATGAAACTGTAGCCCATGTGCTCAGCTGCTGCAAGAAAATCGCACAGACTGATTACAAATTACGACACAACTCTGTTGCACAAATGATCCACTGGAATTTATGCAAAAATTATAACATCCATACTGCTACAAACTGGTGGGAACACAAGCCTGAAAAAGTCACTGAAAATCAGATGGTCAAGATCTTGTGGGATTTTCGTATACAAACAGACAAGGTACTGGCGCATAATACACCAGACATCACGTTGGTCGAGAACAACAAGGTGACTATAATTGACATTGCAATACCAGGAGATAGCAAGGTCGATGAAAAGGAACACGAAAAAATTGCAAAATACCAGGACTTAAAAATTGAAATCCAACGATTATGGCACAAACCAGCAGTGGTAATTCCAGTAGTGATTGGAACACTGGGTGCTATCCCAAAAGCACTGGAATTACATTTAAAACAGCTCAAAATTGACAAAATCACCATCAGTCAAATGCAGAAAGCCGCACTGCTCGGTTCCGCACATATACTTCGAAAATACATTACGACTTCCTAGGCCCCTGGGTGGGGCTCGACTAGTAATCAATGCCAAATCCGGCGAAACAACTGGCCGCTGTGATACAATTGTATAATAATAATAATAATAATAATAATAATAATAATAATAATAATAATAATAATAATAATAATAATAATAATAATAATAATAATAATAATAATAATAATAATAATAATAATAATAACAACAATAACAACAACAACAACAACAACAACAACAACATGCTTGGTTTTGCTTTCTAATTTTTAGTATGTGATGCCAGTTTATATCTACCTTGACACTTCTTTATCAATTGAATTCTTTTGTTTCTCCTTTCTGGACTCATATTCTCCAATGAGAAGAGGTATGCACAATAAGGGAAAGGGAAGGTGAAATGGTGTTATATTTTTAAGCTTTTGAGATGAACTTCTTAGTCTTTGTAAGACACAATAAGCAGTGCTGGCACTAAATAGCCGCAGCAATAGCTATCTTTCTCCTCATTATTCCATGCAAAGTTATTTTCAGTTGCACTGAGAATGTAGAGAAATATTGAGAGAAACATAAAACAATCAAGTAGCACATATCTACTATCACCTCCTCAGGCATGCTTTTCAGGTTTTGCTTCTTTTGTTTGTCAATGAGGTAGCCACATCTTCTTTGATAAGAAATATTCCCTAAGGTATTGGGAATCTATAAAAGAAAAGAAAAAAAGGAATTTTTAATAGGTTTTTCTCACAAGGAACCCCACTGAGTTGAGTTTACTGCTAGATGGCTTAGGAGATGAGAGATGTAGCACTTCAAGTAATGCAGGTTACATTAGGTAGATGCATTTGAATGCTTGATGAAACCTCTTAATATGACACTATACAAGCCTTCATATTCAGTCAGGAAATATGGAGAGGAAAACAATCCAGTGAAATTTGCCAAAGGAAATAGCTGACGGCACTTTAATGCTGATGGAGATATTAGAGTGTGATTTGATTTTCTTTTCTTCATAACTCCGAAAAGGCATACATTCTGCCACAAAGAAACTTTAGGAATAATCATCTGGAACATACTGCTTTATGAAAGAGGAAATGTTTTTTTTTTAAATAGACTCGTGCAACTATATAGCATTGGGTGTGTTTGTGTATTGTGTGTGTGTGCGTGTGTGTTTGTGTGTGTGTGTGTGTATGTGTGTGAAATAGAGAGAAACAAACAGAGACAGCAACAGAATAAATGTGCAGGTCTTTCAGTTGGGGAATGCCATTCTCTGAACATTTTAGCCCCACTGAAAATTGGCCAGTGGAGGTGCCATCATAGTGGGCTCATATCTGGAATTAGAGGAACAGACTGACAATGAGCAGCCAGAGCCAACTCCAAAAGGGCCAACATATAACAAGCAGCCAGCTCCAGCATCATCAGATGGACTGCTGTCTCTGAGCAGGCACGGAGGTCGGACAGGCAGTTAATCAGCAGATATCAGAAATATGGTCAGAGGTGGGATTCAGCAGGTTCTGACCAGTTCTGGAGAACCGGTAGCAGAAATTTTGAGTAGTTCAGAGAGCCAGGGGGTGGGGCCTCTGACTGGTCCCGCCCCCATCTATTTTCTGCCTCCTGTTGATCGGGAGGAAATGGGGATTTTGCAGTAACCTTCCCCTGCCACGCCCACCAAGCCATGTCCACCAAGCCACACCCACAGAACCGGTAGCAAAAAATTCTTTTGAATCCCACCACTGATGGGGGTGTGGATTTACTATTCCCTCCCAGTGCAAGAGCTTGGTGTGTTGCAAAGAGAATAGACCAAAGGTGCTTCATGAGACTGCTCATGTAGGAGTTCCACCCCACTAAATGAATTACATCAAGGCTTCTTCGAGCAATAAGCACAAGCTCACCATTGATGATAACTGCCTGTTATCGGTGTACCTTGACTCATAAACCTTGCAACTCTGATTATGAATCTGGACCACCTGACAATTTTGCTACAAGTCCAACCTTCAGATTCTGCCTGGCTACTCTCCTGCATGCTGCTTTGATATGCGATTTTTGTAAGCCAAACTGCTGAATTTTGGGAGAAACTGGTGTCTATACTGCAATCCTTACTTAGTAAAGAAAAAAAAAGACTAATCTCTTCACATATTTATATGTATATTTGACCTGGAATAGGACAGGTGGGTAGAGCAAACACAATATTGTTAGCCTGCTAAGTAGAAGAGACAAGAAACACAACCCAATGAGCTAACTCTACTTTATTGTAAGGGTACATTAACAAAATCTTGCAAATCTGAAAGTGCAAATCTCCCATTGTCTCTTTTTGCCACCTGATAAATTAGAGTGAATCCTTTCTAAGGGTTTTTTTTTTTTTTTTGCTGCCAGTTATTCAGCTTCAGGGTCCTCCTTCTTATATTTGATCATTTCCTAGGCAGCATCTGTTTGCCTTGTCTCTCAAGATTATTCCCACATACCATTATAAGCTTGCCTTGATAATATATAGATTAAGAAATCCTAAACTTTATAAACTAAGAATATGAGCTAGGTAGATTTTTCCAGTATTGGAAAGGGGTTCAAATTCACTAGCCACATTTTAATGACCACATATTGTCCAATATTTGGTAACTGGTCACTGAAACTTTTAAATAGTTAATAAAGGTTCAACTCCAATCATAACAGTTCCTTTGTGTCTTTCTTGGTAAGTGAAAAGCAATGTCCAACTGTGCTGATTGTCTGTCTGTCTGTCTGTCTGTCTGTCTGTCTGTCTGTCTGTCTGTTATCTATCTATCTATCTATCTATCTATCTATCTATCTATCTATCTATCTATCTATCTATCTATCTATCTATCTTCATAGAAGAGAGCAGAAGAAATGATAAGACAACTAGCTGATCCATTATCCATTCATCCAAATTTTGATTAGCTGAAGATTTGATTATCTGAACTTTTACTAATGCAACAAAAAAGCAAAAATGATGTAGCAGATTAAAGACTAAGGCATGTACAATAGAATATGTTGTGACCAACTGTAAACAAGGTATGATTTTAAATGTTGATTTAGTTTGACAGTTCAGAATGTCAATATCCACTTACAAATGGTAGTACAAAACTCAAGGTTTCTTAAACAAAATGGCACAAACTTTGCCATAGATTTGGAATGGAAATATGTTTTTAGGGTTCATAGTTAACATATATGTGGCAGTTCCAGCAATAGAGTGAGTGAATGAATGAATGAATGAATGAATGAATGAATGATCATACAAAAAAATCCCCTCTTTCTACAATAGTTTGATAGCATCAAATTACAATTTCTTTTTACAAAATATTGAGAAGAACTAATAAAAACAATTATTTTGTAACCTCAACAATAATATTGTCTATAATTCCATGGTAAGAGATAGTGCTATTTTTATAGCACAAAATACTCTTTATCCTAAGAAAGAAATTTTATATGAAGATTGCCTGAAGAAATGGTGTAATGAAAAATCCAGAAAACATTATAGCCAGCAAATCAGTAAAAGAGACTCAACTGAATCAAGTTCCAAGAGGTCATAACATTACATTATTATTCCACATTTAGCTTTTTTTTCCCCTGTGCTTTTACTAGACCCATATTTTCACTTAAAGAAATATGTCAGGACAGGAAGCTAGAGTAGTGTCCAAAACTATCAACATTCTCCATCTAATAAATTTTGATCTTACACTAAACTGCTTTTAGGGTGCTTTGCACTATGCCCCATTTAATGCAACATCAATATGTTTATATAACTGTGCAATATACCTCATATTCTAAAGCTGCTGTGCAATAAATCACTTGTATTATTTGTTCATGAATTTTGTAGTTTAGAGGAATGTGGTCACCCAGAGTCAGTTTTTGTGAGATGGACAGCCCTATAAATGGGATAAATTAAGAAATATGTCAGAATCGATTGTAATTAAGATTGCTGTTCTATTGGTCAACAAGTTTATTTTATTACATGCAAATAAACTCCAAAAATAAAAAAGATAGTTTGGTGCAGTAGCCTAGAGGCTGAATTAAAAACTAGAAGACTGAACTCTGGGCCTCTCTCAGGAATGAAAGCCAGCTGGGTGACAGATGTGCAATGGACAGATGTGCATTCCTCTGGAATGTAGACATTACCTTTGTGAACCTGGGGACACAGTACTGAAAAAAGGACAGTTAGAAGATGTAGATTTGTTTTTTTTTTGTTTTTTTGTTTTTTTGTTTTTTTGTTTTTTTGTTTGTTTGTTTGTTTGTTTGTTTGTTTGTTTGTTTATTTATTTATTTATTTATTTATTTATTTATTTATTTATTTATTTATTTATTTATTTATTTATTTATTTATTTATTTATTTATTTATTTTAGAGTTCTTATATGCCACTCTACTCCTTGGGGACTCAGGGCGCCGTACAACATGTCAAGAACCACTAAACAATATAAAAGATTTAATAACAATTAAAAAAAGAATTTATTAAAAAAACATACAACAACCATACATACGTGGGGGAGACCTAAGAAGTGAATTGTCTCATAACCCCGCCTGCAGGAAGAGCCATGTCTTAATGGCTTTTCAGAAAGCCAGCAAGATGTAGAAGATGGTCAGAAAAGGGTCTGTTGTTCATGCTAACATCCAAACGTTTTCCTGCCATTAAGCAGAATGGAAAAAAAGGACAGGAAGAAAAGAAGGCAAAGACCAGAACTTGCAAAGCCCATAGAAAATAACCACCCTGAATCTGAGAAAATGTTCCAAGAAGAAAGAGAAGAAAATCATGAGAAGAAAAGGAGGGGTTGCGATTGGAGAGCTCTAGATCGCATGAACAGGACAAGAGCAGAGAAGCAGGATGCAGGCACAGAAAAACCACAGAGGTGCTAGGAAAAGAAGTGATTTATGTCTAAAGAAGTTGGGGCAGACTTGACCTTCCCGCCCCCAACCATTTGTTATCCAGACTCAAAAAGTGATGATGGCTGCCAGGGTCTGAGAAAGGAAGAGTTGGAAACCAGGTTGAAAAGAGGGATGGCTCAAGATATTCAGAGAAGAAATGCCACAGGGACCACTGGGGAAAAGGACAAAGTTGTATGAGATAGATGACATTGTATAACAGGAAAAGAAAAGCAACCACTGTCCTTTTCAGAAAAACCAACTCCAGTCTGCAGAAGAATTGACAGAAGGAAAATGAAAGACTAAGGAAAGTGGGAGGGAGAAGAGACAGCAAAGAGAGATACTAAAATAATAAAAGTTTAAAGGATAAGCTGTACTTCAATAAAAGAATAAAGAAAACGTTAACAAGAAACAAAGAAAGGAAGAACAAGAGAGGTACTGTATAATGAAGAATTAGAGCAAGATATTGTTAAGAAGACAAAGGGATTCAGGGTTCAAATGGAACAGTAAATATAGGAATTTAAATTAAAATAAGACAGAAAGCACTTTTTAAAACAGAAGAATAGAAGAGAGAAGACAAACAAATAAAAAATCACAGCCTCTAGTATGTGAACACTTAGGGTGTTTTGTACATACCATGTTTCCCCGAAAATAAGACCCGGTCTTATTTTCTTTTTGGCCCCAAAATAAGAACCAGCTCTTATTTTCAGGGGATGTCTTACCCGCTTACCTTGGGACCACTGCAGCCATGCCTCCCCTGCCCTGTCCTGACACCTGTCACACCAGTGCCACCACTCGTGGCAGGAGGCTGTGTGGTGCATTGTGTCATTGCGTGCACAAGCAGCAGCACTGGTGCGATGAGCTTTATGACATGCTGCTGCAAGCAGCAGCACTGCCGTGTCAGCGGCAGCACCAGCATGATGAGCCTTGCAGTGTTCTGTGAGCAGCGGCACCAGTGCAACAAGTCACATGGCATCCGGCTGTGAGCAGCGGCACTGGTGCAATGTGCCATGTGGCATCTGGATACAAGTGGCCACAAGCGGCTGCAGAAGAAGTCAGCCAGCGGCATGATAGTTGTCAAGGCGTGGGAGGCCTGGCTGGGGTGGTCCTAATGTAAGCAGGTGCAGGACGTGTGGGGCAGCTCCATCCCCACCCAGCCCCACTTGGTATTTACACCTGTGCCTTGACCCACCTTGTACAATCAGATGGTGGGCGGGGCTTAACTAGGGCTTATTTTTTGGGTAGGGCTTATTTTGGTGGTAAGGGCATGGGCGAAAATCGTGCTAGGGCTTGTTTTTGGGGTAGGTCATATTTTCGGGGAAGCACAGTATTTGTATAATAAAGCTCTTTTTTCTAAGAAAAGTCTACTTTCTGCCTGGTTACCAAAGAACATACCACAAAGATAAATAATAAGAATTAGATATGCATTACTACTACAAAAGTCTTTTGACATTCATTATTGTCCTTAATTTACACCTGTAAATTGTCCCTCTAATTTTTCTATTGGTCAGGTTTAATAGAAATGTACTGATCCTAGGTTGTATTTGCAGAGTTTGAGAAAGTGCTACAAATACATTCAATTAATTATCACCGAGCATGCTTATCAACAATCATATAAATATTAAGGAGAGAACTGAAGCGAGGATGAAAATATCCTTCCCTATCTTGATTTTTCTTCTTCTCTTAGACAGTTCAAAATGCAAAATGGAATAAACATTTCACTCTTTTTAATTAAGTAATTATTGCATTTTTAAATGTGCTTTGGTTATTACAGTCACCATAGCATTTTTATAAATGTTTTCTGTCTTTTTTTTCTATTAAGTATTTCTTATCTTCCTATAAGTGAAGGATTTTAGAAAAATCTGTCAGTGGAGTAATTGTGGCAGAAATATTTTGTTTTGACACAAATAGTCACATAATCATGGAATATTCTAGCATCGTCCTCAAAATATGTCTCAGTTCAGAAGTTGTGCACTATATATGAGCAAACTGAGCACAAGATAAACACTAATGTGTAAACTGGAAACAATTCCAAATAAAAAACAAATCCAAATGTGTGAGTGTGAGTATGCATGTGTTGTTTATAAAATAGGCTAAAATGTACTAAGGTTTGGATGCAAGTAATATTGAGATGATCTAACTATAGATTCATCTACAAAGTTCTACTTGAACAAGATTTATATTCTGCTTAAAGCCTTTCAGAACAGATTTGAGCTATTGATTTTATTTTACATCTAAGCATTATGATGGTGTTCTTTTTAGATAGAAAATAAAATCAATTAATTTCATTCATTTGATTTAGGTGTCATTGGCTTCAGACAAATTGTGGGCAGTCCACAATGTGTTAAGCAATAATAACAAAATCCAGAACAAAATGAAATGAGATCTGACAGATTACAGATTAACAGAGTTGGAAGGGACCTTGTAGGTCATCTAGTCCAACCCCCCACCCAAGCAGACCCTACATCATTTTTGACAGATGGCAGTCCAGTCTCTTCTTGAAAGCTTCCAGTGATGACGCTCCCACAACCTCTGAAGGCAAGCTGTTCCATTGGTTGATTGCTCTCACTGTCAGAAAATTTTTCCTTATTTCCAGGTTTAACATCTCCTTGTTCAGTTTCCATCCATTATTCCTTGTCTGGCCTTCAGGTGCTTTGGAAAATAGCTTGACCCCCTCCTCTCTGTGGCAGCCCCTCAAATATTAGAACACTGCTATCATGTCTTGTTGCTCAGAGACAAAAAAAAACCACAACCAGCTGGTGCATATTGCAAGCTGTGAGGTGACTAAAGTATGAGTGAATCTTGGAATAGTAGCTTTGAGTTGAAGATAACCCCTCATATTGTATACCACTCTCAAATTGGGAATGCTACCCCTTCCAAAAGTAAAATCCTATGTCTAATATTCACAAACACTTGCTCTTGTTAGGATTGCATCAGAGTCGATTCTTTCCTATCCAAGCCTACACAGCCTGCACTGTGACAAGATCTCATCATCCTTATTTATTTATTTATTTATTTATTTATTTATTTGTTTGTTTGTTTGTTTGTTTGTTTGTTTGTTTGTTTGTTTGTTTGTTTGTTTGTTTGTTTGTTTGTTTGTTTGTTTGTTTGTTTATTTATTTATTTATTTATTTATTTATTTATTTATTTATTTATTTATTTATTATTTATTTATTTATTTATTTATTTAAATGCAACTCCCAGGGGACTCTGGGCGGCTCACAACATATTGGAATCCATTACAAAATATAAAATACAGTAATTAAAAAACATACAAAAGTTAAAAAGAGTATCTCATATTCACAATCAAGGGGGGAGACCCATATCTAATCTAGTTGGTCTCACTTTCACCCCGCCTGCCGGAAGAGCCAAGTTTTTATTGCTTTCCGGAAGGCCAGCAGGGTGGGGATGGTCCTGATCTCCGGGGGAAGCTGGTTCCACAGGGAGGGAGCTCCCACAGAGAAGGCCCTCCCCCTCGGCCCCGCCAACCAACATTGTTTGGTCGATGGGACCTGGAGGAGGCCGACTCTGTGGGCCCTGACCGGTCGTAGGGAGGTATGCGGCAGGATGTGGTCCCAAAGGTAACCTGGCCCTGAGCCATGTAGGGCTTTAAAGGTCAAAACCAACACCTTAAATTGGATCCGGAGACTAATGGGCAGCCAATGCAGCTGGCGGAGGATCGGTGTTACGTGGGTGCATCTGGGTACACCCACCACAGCTCGTGCAGCTGCATTTTACACCAATTGCAGTCGCTGGACACTCTTCAAGGGTAGCCCCATGTAGAGCGCCCTTAGTTGGTCTAGGGTTGAAATACATAATTGGGTATCATCTGCATGTTGATGATATAACCAACCAGTAGATTACCTCATCCAGCGGTGTCATGTTAAGCAGGAAGGGAGAGAGTGCTGAACCCTATAGCACCCCACATAAGAGAGGCCTAGAGGATGACCTCTCCTCATTGTCTAACATAACTAGAACCCCCTTTAAGGAAGGAAGGGAAACAGTGACCCCAATTCCCAACTCCTGCAGCTGGCCTAAAGAGATTCTGTAATTGACAGTGTCAAAGGCCTCTGAGAGATCAAAGAGTGCAACAATGGAGGCATTATCTCCATCCTGACTCTGCCATAGGCATCAACATGCACAGCTAAAGATGTCTGAATACAGAGACCCATCCACAGCTGATTTGGGGATTTCCTGATACAAGTGATCAGAAGCCTTTAATTAAATATTTTCCACCAATAATACATCAATACATGTATGATTTCCTAACCTTCCCCCAAGAATCCTTAGCATGCACCTACATCTATCTATCTATCTATCTATCTATCTATCTATCTATCTATCTATCTATCTATCTATCTATCTATCTATCTATCTATCTATCTATCTATCTATCTATCTATCTATCTAATATACATACATACCTGCATACCTGCATACCTGCATACCTGCATACCTGCACACCTGCACACCTGCACACCTGCATACCTGCATACATACATACATACATACATACATACATACATACATACATACATACATACATACCTATCATCTTAGGATAATACTCCATTCATTCTGTTTTCATATTCCTCTTTTTGCCAGTGAAAGAGCATAAGGAAGAAATAGAATAGCCCTTGGTTAAAAGGTTAGATTGCTTAAGCTTCACTCATTTTGTTCAGATATGTGGTGCTTACATTAGCAAAAATGAGTTTTCATCTTAGAGGTCAGAAGCTGTCACATTCTTTATTTCAGCATGTGAATGGCAAAGAAGTGCTTTACTTGGAATGCACAAAATGAATCCCTACAGTTGTTTTATTTATTGACAAAGAAACAAAAGACAAGATCCCCCTCTTGTGACTCACTTACATTCCAGTATTACACTTTAACAGTGAGATGTTGGGAAAGAGGCACAACGTCCTGTTAAATCTACACCAATTATAATGATAAAGAAACACAAGTTTATTGATCATGATTTTGAAACCGAAAAGGACATGCAGAAAGCCAAGGTGGATAAGCAGGATTTCTAAAAATTGCTACTATATCGGGCTATGTGCCACATTTATTTTACTGGCCTGTGCATTTGCTTTGCTCTATCTGTGTTTGCAATTGATCAAGTTGACAATTCAATGCAGTCTTTTTCACACAGAAAAACATCACAAAGTTATACATAAGTTGATATCTCATGTTTTACTCCAATAGAACTCTGTCTAAGATGCATTATTGAACTTACAGTAAGTAACACAAAAAAATAAAACTGGCAAACATTTTCAGCTGAACAGTTTGGTTAGGAAAAATGGTACTCACTCCTGAAAACAAAAGTTATTTCAAAATATTCCTCTAACAGGAACCCTTGTGCTAATTATTAGAATTGAAAGGAGCTCTGATAGCTCCTCTGGTATCTTAATATTACAGACAAATTCTGCCCATAGCCTGGAGTTCAATCCAGACCGGCTCAAGGTTGACTCAGCCTTTGATCCTTCCATGGTCAGTAAAATGAGTACCCAGATTGTTGGGGAAAATATGCTGACATTGTAAACCCCACCCCCCGAGAGTGTTGTAAAGCATTATGGGGTAGTATTGTATATAAGTCTAAGTTCTGTTGCTATTGCTACTGAAATAATATTATTATTGATTGTTTTCTGATTGCTTATTTGTACGCTATGACAATCATTAAGTGTTGTACCTCATGATTCTTGACAAATGTATCTTTTCTTTATTTACACTGAGAGCATATGCACCAAAGACAAATTCCTTGTGTGTCCAATCACACTTGGCCAATAAAGAATTCTATTCTATTCTATTCAATTAACCAATGTTTATGACCATGAAATTGATGACACTGAGGCTTCTCCAGAGTTGGGCCTCCAATAATGAAGACTCCACACACACAAATGCAGTAAGTAGTGCTACATACTTATTTATTAAATTTATAAAGCCACCCATCTCAATACCTGACTCTGGTTTTGCTATATAAGCATACATAGGAAGAGAAAAGTGACTGCACAATAATTTTAACACAGAGTCTACAATCTATCTATCTATCTATCTATCTATCTATCTATCTATCTATCTATCTATCTATCTATCTATCATCTATCCATCCATCCATCCATCCATCCATCTATCATCTATCTATCTATCTATCTATCTATCTATCTATCTATCTATCTATCTATCTATCTATCTATCATCTATCCATCCATCCATCCATCTATCATCTATCTATCTATCTATCTATCTATCTATCTATCTATCTATCTATCTATCTATCTATCTATCTATCTATCTATCTATCTATCTATCTATCTATCTATCTATCTCTATCTATCTATCTATCTATCTATCTATCTATCTATCTATCTCTATCTATCTATCTATCTATCTATCTATCTATCTATCTATCTATCTATCTATCTATCTATCTAATCTATCTATCATCAGTCACTATTTTTGTACAAAATAAACAAAGCAGATGAAAAAGGCCTCTTCAAAACTAGGAGCAAAATTCTCTCACACACACAGGAGGGGGGGGAGGGAGGGAGGGAGGGAGGGAGGGAAATTTCCCCCTAGTTTTGAAGAGGCCTTTTTCATTTGCTTTGTCTATTTTGTACAAAAATACTGATAGATTTTGCTATAGAAATTATAAGTAAGATGTAGGATCTTCATCACAAAAACAAGCATTTAATTCAAGGGTTGGTTGTTTTAATTATGGCTTTTATGCCATTTTAGAACTGGTCTTTTCTTCTGGAAAAGAAAAAAAACTTTTTTTCATATATAAGCATATATACATATATGTATATATCTCAAAGTGATAAACATATTTTCCTATGAAAATTCAGTGCCAGCATCTAAAATCCTTTTTTTTTTGCCAGAAAAAGAACCAAAGTCATAATGCAACCATATAATAATAAAGTGAATTAGCTCATCTCTGCTGAAATTTTCTCAAAAGAAATGTAAGTACCATTTTTCATACAAGTATATAATTTTGTTGACAAGTTCTTCGGAACTATTTTTAAAAAAACGATTTCATCTCTAACTATGCTAATATACTATAAAGATGAGAGACCGATAATCATAACCTCATCCTCAATTGACTGACATCATTAAGCCAATCCCAAGTTAATTTAGACAGAAGGTATGAAACACTGTTCCCTTTGAATTTATAAAATATTTTAAGAATCTCTTGTTGAAAGATAAGTCCCATAAATAATCCTGTGTAAGAGGTGATTGTGGTTATTAAAATGTACTCCGGTTTTGATATGGCATAAACAAGATGTAAGTGAAAGATATTTTATGGATACTTTTCATTGAATGGTCTCTTCTCTAGATTTGAGCTTCAGGACAAGCTAGATGATACTAGAGTCCTCCAATCAGATGTTGTCGTCCTCATCAGGTCTTTCTTTTGAGATGTACAACGGGGAAATCACAAATACTTTCTAAAAGCATGTTGTAGTATGTGAATAAAAGAATCTGTCACTTACTCCTTTTTTGATATTATGCTATCACACTGATCAAGGTTCTCAAACTAAAGCTTTGCCCAAAGTGAGCAGAGTTAAAAAGAAGTTTCTGCATGCAGACTATCAAAAATGGATGCAATTATCCTATTCTCTTTATCTGCTTTAATAATAATAATAATAATAATAATAATAATAATAATAATAATAATAATAATAATAATAATAATAATAATAATAATAATAATAATAATAATAATAATAATAATAATAATAATAATAGTTGTTGTTGTTGTTGTTGTTGTTGAAAAAAACAAATATTTATTTTTTTCTTAACAAGGATGAAAGGAATAGAATAATATTTGGGGTTTTTTTCCATGCAATTGTCATAATGAAAACAATTGCAGTACAATTCCACAACAATCAAAAATTATACTACCAATGATTGATATAATTACTATCTTCAACAGAACATCTACTGGAATCCAAGGATAATAAAGAGCTAAATTGGGGTGAGCAACCCTGAGCCCATTAGCACTTAGCACTAGCACTAGCACTTAGACTTATATACTGCTTCACAGTGCTTTTACAGCCCTCTCTAAATGGTTTACAGAGTCAGCATATTACCGCCAACAAGTGGGTCCTCATTTTACCCACCTCGGAAGGATGGAAGGCGGAGTCAACCTTGAGCCTGGTGAGATTCAATCTGCCAAATTTCAGCAGCTGGCAGTCAGCAGAAGTATCCTGCAGTACTGCACTCTAACCACTGCTCCACCGTCCATTGATGGTTTCTGCCTTCTGGTCCTCAGTGATTCTCAGAACCATGCTGCTGAAATTAGTAGCAAAGTGCCAAATACCATCCATACAATTCCCAACCAATTTCTGAAGGGGAAAAAAATCAATTTATTATCTTAATGCACCTTAAATAGTTCCCCTAAAAATAATTCCCACAAGGAAAAGGGGGGAAAAAAGTCTGAAAAGAAATCTATTTTAGCTGCTTGAGAAAAATGATACATTTTAAAAATATACTTACCCACGTTTATTCCTGGAGTAACATCTGTTAGTAGAGTCATCCTAAGGAAAGACATATCACACAATTGCAAAAATCTTTTTCCTGCAAATATATTTGATTAAAAAATATCTAAAGAATATGAAAGCTACTGTTTTGTGTACTGCTTCCAAACCCAGCACATATCCTCAACTTCTTTTGAAGACTTATTTTTCCTTCACTTAGGCTGCAATCTATAATAGCTTGAGATTTATAATACCAATCTGCTCCATCTTTTAAGGGTAGAAGCAGGACTATAATCTCAAAGAAAGGATTTCTATATTAAATTTGGTCTACGCCGAAGCATCTGCAATTGAAACCTGGAAAAACTCCCCAAATAGTCCATGTCAAAGGATAGAATCATCTATCCAAAATAACATTAATGGAAGGGAAGAAATAATATTAACCACATGAATGAAATGAAAATAGCAAAAACATTTAAGAAACTGACCACAATATTGATGATGCTTTATTAAAATAGACATTGATTGTAAATTAAATGTGAAACAGTCATCATATCACCCTGTGAAAAACGTGTACGTGTGAAAAATGGTCATGTCACTATTTTCAGTGCCGTTGTAACTTCGAACGGTCACTAATCGAACTGTTGCAAACCGAGGACTACCTGTACTTTTCCATCCAAGTGCAGTTCCATGTTTCAGCAACAACCAAACCAGCCTTCCTTTTTATGTGACCTAAAGTTCACTGAAAGTTAAAGGAAGAAGAAAGGGAAAAGGAAGAAGGAACCTTACTTATTAATGTATTCCTTCTATGGAAAGAATTGGAACTATGCTGTTTCCCTTAATTGTGATGACAGACATGAAATGCGCTTCAGGCATTTGGAACCAGCTGAGCTACCATCCATATGGATGGGATCACAGATCATAACATTACAGACAGTCAAGGGAAAAGGAGGAAAACAGTGACAACTTGTGAAAACATCTGCCTCTCCAATTTGGGAAAGCTGAGCCTTTCATAACCAGCCAAACTCTCCTTTTTTAAAATCTCCTTTAGACTTCTTAAAATTAATACAATTCTGTTTTTGATTGTTATCTTAAAAGGAAAAATCTACTGGCGGACAACAACATAGTGTCTGATGTCAAGAGAAGAACAATGAGGTTCTGCTTCTAGGTTTTGAAACACCAAAAGCAACAGAAACATTTTTTCCCCTAGTAAAAAAAAATGACAACAACTACCTCAACAACAAACCCTTTGAAATGAAAGTGGGGAAGAACCAGAGAAGCGAAAGAAATGGAATAAAATTTATTTTTCTCTTTCAAAGAAGATCCTATTATGCAGTGGGACAATACAGGAAAATATAATGATCTGGTGCTTTAAATTGATTTTATAAGGCAAAATGGATGTTGAGCCTCAGATAAACTTCTGTAACAGAATGAAGAATTGCTTTGTTGTCCTTCTTCTTCCAAGATCTGGATCTGAAGTGACCTTCCGTTTTATTAGCCCCAACTTTTTCTCTTTTCCTTTGGCTTGGCACTAATTCTTTGTCTCCTGCTATGTTATTCCAAAGCTGTATTTTTTTAACCAACAAATTACTCAGTTTTTCATCATTGTTATTACTGTTATCAAGAGTATAAGAAGATTTAATTGTGACTGCTTCAACTTTATAGCATTCATTAACATGCTTAAATACATTTGAGTTCTTTAGGAACCATTAGTCAGCATTGTACTACGTATTGTTTATGTAATGCTTTAAATTGAGCTTTAAACTTGATTAAAAAACATCAGCCTCAACTGATCTTTCTGTTGCTAACATGAAATGTATACTACAAAATCAAGCATGTTCATAAATACTCAAACCAAAGCACTTGTTTTCATGAGTAAGTGTAGTGTACTACTTCTATTATATCAAGCTAAAAGGCCAATTTATTTTTAACATTATATAACATTATATTCAAATTTCACTATTTGGTTGTAAATACAATTTTGTTTTAAAATGTGAATGTATCTGTTCTTACTGTATCAATGCACAATTTTTTTCTGAATGTTGTGATACAATTTTTCAGATAAAAATAAACTGAAATGTACATATTTTGCAGAGCTTATCACATATATTTAGATATTAATAAAATTAATATCCATAAAATATGTTATATTAAGAGAATATATTTATTAAGAATATTTCTTTCCAGGGTCTCCATTTATTGTAACTTGTGTCAAGCCAAACTTCCTTCCTTCCTTCCTTCCTTCCTTCCTTCCTTCCTTCCTTCCTTCCTTCCTTCCTTCCTTCCTTCCTTCCTTCCTTCCTTCCTTCCTTCCTCTCTCTCTCTCTCTCTCTCTCTCTCTCTCTCTCTCTCTCTCTCTCTCTCTCTCTCTCTCTCTCTCTCTCTCTCTCTCTCTTTCTTTCTTTCTTGTTATTCAAATTGGTAGAGAACCTATTTTACTGCAATCACTATTCCACAACTATTAATAGTACATAATACTTTGCCACGGGTTCAGAAACAGAAGAGTAATGCTACAACACAGTGGCATTCATTGTTGCCAAGAATATGATCCAATAAAAGAAGTGGTATCATTTAAAATAAATCATAATATCCTTGAGACTGATGCACCTCAAGCCAATAATGCTCACTCTTTTTCCATTTCACACTGTTCCTTGACAAACGGTGCCAGATCTTGTTTTTAAGGGAGCAATCCACAGATTGAAAAACATCAATTCTTTAAATTATAGAGTTGATCTTTCAGTCAACTGCCTGACAAAAGATGGAATACCTGCTTCCTTCCTACTTATTTGCATTTCAAAGGAGAACATTACATAACATCCTTTTCATCTTCTAGATTGCCTGTAATAGCCAGTGAGAACAGAAGTTTTTAAGAAGCAAAATCCTCTTCCTCCATCTGGTTCAAGCGCTATTGAAATCTAGTCTAGCATTCTGTTCTCATGCCTAGCTGTTTTCCTTTGATTTCGGGGATTTTCTTAGCATATTCAGCTGAATATCACTCCTAGTTTTTAGTGGTTAGAGGATAGTTAAACTAGTCAAGTGGCAATTCTAAAATACACAAGCTGGAGTTATTAACAATTTCAGGGGATTCTTTTAAGGGAAGAGATATCATCCCTGCATTTTCTGGCCAGCTTTCAAACTGCTTCATTATGTTCCTCTTTAGCTTCAACTGCAGCTTCAATTAACAAAGATATTAATTATTTCCTTTCAGAGTACAACCAGCCCAGAGCAATTAATAATAATTCTAATATTTACAACTTTTACAGTATTTGACAAGAAAAAGCATGCAGAGTTTTAGTGCGTGCTATTATGTCAAAGACACTTGGCATATGTTATCAAAATTGTTGGTTCTTGAACTTTAAAAATTACAATAAAAATGTCACTGAAAATTAATTGACACTGATTTATGTGAAGATTCCAGCATCTCAAAAGCACAATATATCAGTACAAATATATCTGTACACAAATTTTAGTTAAAAAGAAACACTATGAACTTCTATTCAAAAATATTGGGCTCATGTTTGTCATCAAGGGACAGCTGGTTACCTACAAAAATAAAGTATTGTCAAATATCAATCATGCATTTCTCTATTTTCAAGTGAGAATTTTAGGATAGATAAATGGAATTTCTTCTGCACACTTTGTATATTTGATTGTGAAATTGATCCCCCAAAATATATAGACAGATATAATATTATATTCTCTATAGATATATGTTGATGATGATGGATGATAGATGATAGATAGATGATAGATAGATGATAGATAGATAGATAGATAGATAGATAGATAGATAGATAGATAGATAGATAGATAGATAGATAGATAGTTGATAGATAGATAGATAGATGGATAGATATAGTATGTGTATATAGATAGATAGATAGATGGATAGATAGATAGATAGATAGATAGATAGATAGATAGATAGATAGATAGATAGATAGATAGATAGATAGATAGATAGATAGATAGATAGATATACTGTATATATAGATATAATATACACACAGATATAGACAATATAGATATAGATGGTATGGATCAGTGGTGGGTTGCTGCTGGTTCGGACCAGTTCTTTAGAACCGGTAGCGGAAATTTACTGCCGCTTGCTGAACCGGCAGCGGTCCATGCTCCCGAACCGGTCCTCCGGTTGCCACAACTTGCAAAAAAAACCCTCTGCACATATGCAAAGGGTCATTTCCAGGTGTTTTGCGTGATGCGTCATGATGCGAACCAGTAGGGAAGGTAAGTGGAACCCAACCCTGGTATGGATACAGATGATATATAGATGTGTGTGTATGTATACACACACATATGTATGTAAGTATGTATGTATGTATGTATGTATGTATATGTATATGTACATGTATACATATACGTATATGTATATACAATATATATCATACACACACACAAAGATATACACTTCATGGATATACACTCAATACACTTGAAAATAAAGTCTATGGCTAATTCATTATTACCATCTGATTCTCTGATTCTGCTGGACAATGTAATTGGGTGATTGCAAAGGTGAAATTATAGCCAAATCCCGTTTCCAATAACAAATTAATATTTGTAAAGATACTTAGATCATAGTTTGTCAAATTGTTTAGTGGTAGTAATGCATTAGAATATATATGCAGTAAGACTAATGCCTTGATGGGTTCCTTTCTCATACCAGCTTCTTTTTCCTCTCCTGCTTAGAAAATGGCCAAACCAACAATATGTCTTGAAATATGGGGGAGAATTTTCACCTGTGATAGTCATTTTCCTGCCTGAAATTCAATTCTAATAAATATACATGCTAGATTTCTGCCTGATTTATGTTGCCCTAATACCTATTCGGTTTTCTGATTGATGCATGCTGGTAGAACACATAGTACAGAAAATTTAGTATAGAAAATTTACTTCTAACAAGTTTGATATCTTCCTGCAGTTTATTAATAGCACAGAATAATAAAAGAGCAGTCAGATGTTTCCTTGGTATTTTTACATGATAGACATATCATTGTTAAGAATTTATGTAACTCTCATTTACTATTGTTTGATTGGCAAAGAGCTTTTCAAAATTCTCAGGAATTTGAAGTGCTTACAATAAAATCTAATGCGGTATCAGCTTCATTGAAAATAATTGCAAAACTGAAACCATTTTAATACTACATGAAAATTTGCCTCATAAAAGGGCACTATACTTTTATTAAGAAGATATCTATAAATTGAGGGTGGAAGATACATAAGCCTTTTCAGACATGACCTGTACACATCCCTCCCCAACCTAAAACAAGGTCTTTCCTAAGCCAGAAAAGACTTTTCCGCTTCTGTTGCATGGCTCTTGAATGCTTAATTTCCAGATCACTGGTCCTTTGAAACAAATGGTTATTTTTATTATTGTTGTAGTTGCTGAATAGATACATATAAATTTAAATCCCGATATTTATAGAAGGAAGGAAGGAAGGAAGGAAGGAAGGAAGGAAGGAAGGAAGGAAGGAAGGAAGGAAGGAAGGAAGGAAGGAAGGAAGGATCATTTAGTTCATTTAGTTATTAGATGTAGATATATAGATGTTATTATGTTCATAGGAAGAATTGTTATTTGAAGTATGCTAGTTGGAAGATGATAGGAATGCTGGAATATAGTAGCTACCTAAATGTGGTAAGAACAGAACAATAAAGTAAAGTTTCTAGCCAAAGTATGCCAGCTAATATGGAGAATAATACAGTAGCTAACAGTTTGGAAGATATCAATGTATATTCTAATATCTCAAAAAAGACACTTAAGAGAGTGTGGAAACTATTGTACAATAGTCTTGATTTCACATGTTAGTAAAATAATGCTTAGGATCACCCAGTGCATCCAAGGCAGATTAGAGACCTATAGGGAAAAAGAAATGCCAGATACTCAAGATGCCTTTAGAAAAGACATAGGAACATGAGGCATTATTGCTGATATATGTTGGATAATTGAAAAAGCCAAAGAATACCAAAAGGATTATATGATTATAGAAAGGCCTTTGTGTTGATCATTGTGTTGACAAGAAACAATAGATGGAAACTAATCAAGGAGAGAAGCAACCTAGAACTAAGGAGAAATTTCCTAACAGTGAGATCAATCAATCAGTGGAATAGCCTGCCTTCTGAAGTTGTAGGTGCCTCATCACTGGAGGCTTTCAAGAAGAGACTGGTCAACCATATGTCTGAAATGCTATAGGGTCTCCTACTCAAGCAGGGGATTAGACTAGATGACCTCCAAGGTCCCTTCCAATTCTGTTATTCTGCTATTCTTGACAAGCTATGAAATATTCTTAGAAAAATTGGAATCCCAAAACATCTCATTGTCCTCTTGAGAAACAAATACAGATCCGGAAACCATAGTGTGGACAGAACATAGGGAAATAGACTGGCTCCAAATTGGAAAAGATGTATATTATCTCATTAGTCATTCAATCTATATGCAGAATATATAGTATTAAGGGAAGCTGGACTGGAAGAAAATAACTGTGGTTTTCAAACTGGAGGGTGAAACATCAATTACTTGCACTAAGCTAATGACATTTTTTGATAGCCAAAAATGCAAAGGATCTGCAAGCCCTAGTAATAAAAGTCAATGAGTAAAATAAAAAAAATGGATTCAAATAAAATATAAAGATTAGACTAATGAGGACCGTTGAAGAACTAGCCTTAGAATTTATAGTGAAGGTATGAAAATGGTGGATAACTTCTCCCTTTTAGCATCAGCCATCAACAGTAAAGGGGAAAGCAGTCAAGAAATACTTACTTTTGTAGAATAGCCATGAAGGTCTTGGAAAATATATTCAAATAATGTGATGTGTCTGTATCCCCGAAGATCAGAATTGTATGAGCCATATTCTAAGGAAGCAAATTGTGGACTTTGAAGGAGAGTCAGGGCAGGGCAGGAAGATTATTTATGCTAGTGCATTGAAAAATAATGTGGACAGCCATGATTTTTAAAAATGGATCACCAGCCAAATCAATTCAGGATTCTCACTCAAGGCACAAATGACCAGGTTCAAATTAACCTATTTTGGACACATTATACAAAGACCTAGCTTTCTAGAGAAGGCTCTAACACAGGGAAAGGTGGAAGGAAAGAGAAGAGTACAATCAACAGCAAGGTAGATAGACTCAATTACTCTGGTGATGAGTGCAACGTTGGAAGAGCTGAAGGACCAGGTTAGGGACAGATCATCATGGAGAAAATCTGTTTATGTAGTCACTAAGAATCAACAATGACTTGATGGTATGTAATCAATAAATTAATCAGAGTAGAAGCATAAAACATGTTGAGTACTGTATATGTTAACATCTAATGCAGGGGTCTGCAACCCACGGGTCTAGAGCCATATGTGGCTCTTTCATCCCTCTGCTACGGCTCCCTGTCACTCAAAACATGCGTCATAACCGCCAATGTGCGACACCTGCCGGCCAGAGGTGGGTTCCTGCTGGTATGATCTTACCTGTTGGTCGCCACAGAACCGAAGAAGCCGGTGGTGTTCGCGGCGCAGGGCTTCCCCCTCCCGCTTTCCCCTGCCGGCCTGGATGCCGCCATTTGCATTCTTTTGTCCTCTGCGCAAGCAGAACACTTTGCGCATGCGCAGAGGGCAAAAGAACGCAAATAGTGACATCTAGGCGGGAGGGGGAAAGCGGGCGGGGGAAGCCCTGTGCCACGAACACCACCGGCTTCTTCGGTTCTGTGGCGGCCCTCAGGTAAGAGCGTACCGGCAGGAACCCACCTCTGCTGCCGGCATATGATTTATTGAGCTTTTTTACCCATCTTTTCTTTTTAGGAGTTCAACATGTTTTTGTTGCACGCAGAAATAAAAAAATGTTTTCTCTGTAGCAATTCATTGATTACATAAAAGCATAACACTATATGTATTTTTATACATAGCATAAAGGTAAAAAACAATATATGCAGTGTTATCTTCATTTTAGATGTCAAAAGATTTTTTCTTTTCTGTGGGAAATGGTCCAAATGGCTTTTTGAGTGTTTAAGGTTGCAGACCCCTGATCTAATATAAGAAGAGGGAAACCAGGAAGCCCCTTGGGATCAGAAAGCATGTGTAGAAGAGGGGATGTCTTATATTAGAAAATTAAAAAAACTACATTTAAAAAAGGTTTTTAAACTCAGCAGTAAGAAACAGCAAATCATTCAGATTTTATTCATTTCAATAGCTATCATGTTATTTAGAATATAAGGCTTCACCAATAATAATTATTCAGATCGTTATCCCAGAACACACATAATCACTTTAATGAACTTCTGCCAGATCTGAGAAACTACTTCTTTATGACATTTTTGCCGCAAGATATAAGCTTGTCTGTCTCCAGTGAACTGCTTAGTTGAGGAATCACCATCATCTTCCCCCCCCCAAAAAAATCCTTTCATAATGAGAGAAAAAAATGAATTAGGTTTGAAGGCCTAAAGCCATTATAATAATCAAATAATATTTCTGTGTTTTGAAAGCAAGCATCTATATTTCTGTTACATAAAGGCTTTGGAATTCAACAAAAAGACAGGTAATAAATGAGAAAATATTATAAGGGAATAACTACAATTCTTTTTTAAAGGTCATTGACAGATGAAAAAGTACTAGGTCCCGTTAATATTAGTTGTCAGAGTTTGTCTCAGTTCATTCCTTGTTGAAAATGTAATCTGGGACTATTCACTCTATCTTTCAAGGCATATGGATTAACATCAGAGGCAAGCTTTGAATAATGCCTTTTCCTTATTTTAGATGGTCAGGGAAATAGGGAACACTAGAGATATTCTTTTCCACAAGCTGAGAAATAATATTTGTTAGTAGCTATAAAGCTATATGATATTGAAGGGGAATAGTAATAAGGATGTGAACGGGAGGAATAAATCCTCCGGAGGTCGATGGATCTTTGCTTCCCTTTTGAAAACATTCTTACTTAGAAAATAAAACCGAGATTCAAATCTAATTAACAAAATATTTATTTCAGTAGAAAATAATGAAAAGAATCCTTATTAAGCTACATCTTATCGGCTAATGAATAAATCACTTCTACCTTCGGCAGAAATGGCGAAGAGAAAGAAAGGAGGAAACCTCAGGAATGCAGGCATGCGTAGTAGAATAAATCATACGTCTGCTTGACCATAAATACAAGAAACAGTAGATCTGCACAACTGGCAATATTCACATCGTGACAAAGGATATAATAATAGTAGAATAGGTAAAATTACTGGGACATGATAATAACTTGCTGTTTTGCTTCTGTAAGAATTGCTTTGCTAAGAATTGGAATTGCCTATGCTATTTTCTCTTACCAGTGATCTCACCTCTGTTATCTTGTTTTTTTTGTACAACTCTGTGCCTGGTGGATATCTTAGGAAGCGGGGTTGCTAAGCACTCAGCCCCCCTCAGCCCCCCATGTTCCTTTCTGCACAGCCAATGCAGGGCTACAAGGAAGGCATGGGCCAGGGGCCCAGCATTGGGTACTCTGAAGGTATAAAAGGATGCCATACCTTCCCCAAGGTGTGGCCTTTCCTTACATGTCTCTCTTGTATATGTTGGGAATGGTTTACCCAGCCTTTGCTTTGTACAAATTAAATGTTGATTCTTCTCAAGCCTCTGCTTAAGTTCTTCTATTTGGCTCAATGTTGGCTTAAGCCTATCGCCGGACCTTACAATATGGTTGTGTAGATTTAGAAATATTCTAAGTGGGAAGACTGCTGATTTGTGCAGGCTTTGTTACATTAGATTAATCTGCCAAAGCCAGCTAGCTCTGGGTGTCGCATCCAGCGTGACCATGTGACCATGGAGACGCCTGCTGATTGGCTGTTTGCCAGCTCCAGCAAAAGCAGGAGATTGCCGGTGTGGGATTGGTTTAGGCATTGACAGCTGGGACTATATAAGAGCTGTCATGCCTGTGGTTGCTTGCTCACTCCCTCAGTTAGCCAGGAACGAGTCACTTTGTTAGCTGGGGCTGAAGCCTCAATAAAAAGAGTTGAATTCCGAGCGAGCCTCACTGATTTCTTGCCTCGTTATCAGATATAACACTGGGCATTAGCGCCTGTGTGGAAATATACCTGAAACTGTAGGTATTTTGCATTAAGCAGAATTAACAGAATAACAGAGTTGGAGAGGGTTTTGGAGGTCTTCTAGTCCAACCCTGCTGAAGCAGGAGATTCCCATACCAGATAGATGGCTATCCAATTTCTCCTTAAAAACCTTCAATGATGGAAACCCACAACTTCTGAGGGCAAGTCATCAGAAGTTGTGGATGCCCCATCACTGGAGGTAAGCTTTCTCTTAATAGGAAAGAATTAATATTATTAAAGGAAAACCAAACACAATCAAATAAAAACAAAAAAAGCCACAAAGTTTATAGCTTGAGAAAGAATAAAACAAAATCCAATGGAATTATAATGTTGCAAAAAAACAGAGCCCAGACTCCATACCTGCAAAATGCCTTCATTTCAGTAACAATCACAGTTAAAGTCTTGGCTAAATAACTGCCATAGGTTAACACTTTTAATAACAATTCCTTGCCAGATGCTATTTGATGGAAGAACGAGTAAGCGAAAATGGCTCAATTTACTTTTATTCTGTTACAAGTTCCATTGAGATTAGTTGAGCTGTGAAGATCATTTGCTGAGGCATTTCATTCAGCACAGTTGCTTTGGGGCCCTCTGAGATCATGTCCAGAGCACTTCTCTGCTGGGAGAGCTGGCAAAGTTAAACAGGGCAATATGCCACATGAAATTAATTGCATACGTGTAGAAAGTAGCCATGGTCATTAATGTATTTATATCCTTCTTTTCCTCCTAAATTAATCCATAATGGCATGTAGAACAAAGTTTTAAATTTAAAAAAGGACCAGACACAAAATAGTATTATAATGTGTATAAAAATGGGATAACAATATAAAATCTTCCTGCCAGCACTAATAAATGGTAGTTCACATAAAGTACAGGGGTGGGTTCCACTTACCTTCGCCACTGGTTTGCATCGCGACCTTTCGCGCACGCGCAATCGCTACACTCGTGCACACGTGTGTGTCCCCTCATGCAATTCTCCTTCCACACATGCTCAGTAGCTATAATCAGCCCGAAACTGAGGAGCTGATCAGCTGTGCTTCAGGCAAAGGAATAAAGGGAAGTATAAACCCGGGGTTGGACGGGAGAGCCCTTTTTCAAGCAGCAGCAGAGGAAAAACTTCAAAACAGTAAACAATTCTGAAAAAATTCCAAAAAATAGATGGCGGCACTCACGGACCGGCACCGACCCAACCGGATCCGTAACGCCATAATGACATCACCAGCGGGTTGCTACCGGTTCGATCCAGTCCGAACCGGAAGGAACCCACCCCTGATAAAGTATATGAAAATGTTTACTCTGCAAATGGGTGAACAATTATGTCTTGAATTGGTATCTAAAACTCAATGACATAGGAGCCACCCATATTTCTCCAAAGAATGAGTTCCATAATCAAATAGAACATGTAAAAGTTCTAAAGAGAACATTGGATTGGTATCAGAAATCCAGAAATTGACCTATAGATTATTATTCGCATATTAAGTATATTCTGAATTGTACTTTCTTTGTGTGTGTGCGTGTGAATGGAATCAGGTTAGAAATCACAAGACCATGAGTTCTAGTCCTGCTTAGGCACAAAGCCTGCTGGTGACTTTGGGTCAGTCACTTTCCCCCAGTGATAGCAAGCAGCCAAAAGCAAGCCACTTCCAAAATCTGCCCCCCCCCCAAAAAAAACCTGCATAAACTTGTCAAGAGCCAAAAACTGACTTGAAGGCACAAAAACTAATAATGGGGGGTGGGGTGGGAGGTTTACTGAGATTTTGATAGCAGCAGCTCCACTAACTGGCCGGCCACAATTTTCCATCAGGAACTTTTAGGAAGTTAGATAAAAATATATGATGAGATAAATGTAACAAAATTCCTTTTCATTTTTTTTTGTCAGATTCTTTCACAGATTGTCTGGATCTAGGCTGGTAAATTAATCCCACAGACCTTTCAACAAATTTGGTAATGGCAATGAAGCAATAAAGAGTTCAGGCATAAATCCTCCCTGAAGGATATTATTTATAGATTAGGACTATGTACCTTCTTACCTTTGGTACCATGTTTGGTAATGAACATGCAAAACAATGTCTTCTTCAAATACTCTCAGACTAGAGAACTATTGGGCTTCATGCTAGATCTCCATCCTTGGTCAGTAGCAATTAAAGCAAATAGGGTGTTCCACTCAGTGAACGAGGTTGAATTTAAACATGTTTCTTTCCTTCCTCCATTTAGTTTTTTCTTGTCTTCAGATTGAGTGCTACAAAAAAGAACAGCCCTAACTGATTGTTGCTGCAACATCTCCCACTGAACGCATATCACACTGGCTCAGTAGGCATTTCTTACACTATAAATACACAAGAATAATTAATTAAATATGCTGCTAGCCTTCAGGTCATATAAACCAAATGGATTGCTTCAGAGCCATCTTTGCTGTCTTCTTCTTTCTTTTATTATTCCTTTCCTGGGAGGACAAGAAAACAAGGGGAAATAGGTTTAATTCTCAAAGGGATTTTAGTCAGAATGAAGGTACTCAAATGCAATAGAGAAGAGAGCTTATTTGTCTTTAATCATTATGAGAAAAAAAAACCCAAGCTATTTTCAGCTTATGTTAAGCAGCTTCTGCTACCCAAAAAAAACCCCCCCAAAACCCACCAATTCTTCTATACTGATATTTATCCTCCTTTGCCTTTGAGGGTAGATGATACACAGACACTGCAAAGCAAATAAATGAATATATAAAATTGATCCTATTAGGTTGAAGATATGGATTAAGGTATAAAATAATTGGAAACATCTCTCTTCTTACTATTTGGAGTGGCAATGAAAATACTTTAAAATAAATATTTGGCATGCAAGAAGTTGGTCAAGTAGCAACTAGCATACAAGGAAGGGAAGGGAAGGATTAAGCAAAGAATGTATCCAAGGTGCAACTAGAGATGGATATGGACTTCCATCTCAGTTAGAGGAAGAAGTTGGAAAAACTGGAATTTGTTGACCATCATATGCATCTTCTTTGTGTTATAATAGCTGTGTAGAATTTTAATATAGCAGCCAGAGATCCATGCAGAATACAGATCGTCTGTCCTATCCTGAATATAGCAATGCTTCACATATGGGTTTTTTAAATTATTATTAATGAAAAGTATTGTGTTGAACTGGTGTTTTCACATAATGGATGCATGTAACGTATGTTACAAAAACAAATAACTTTTTGGAAGGTAGATTTAAAATTCTAAATATAAAAGGGAGGGAGGGAGGGAACTGTCGGAATTAGCTATTAATGCTCCAGCTACAAAGCTTGTAAATTTTTTTCAGTTTCTCTCTAATTCATCTACTGTAATTTTATTTTTTCTGCATAAAGATATCTGTCAATTAATATAACACATATTGTAATATTCATATAATTAAACCC
Source organism: Diadophis punctatus similis (assembly GCA_023053685.1). NCBI lineage: Eukaryota > Metazoa > Chordata > Lepidosauria > Squamata > Dipsadidae > Diadophis > Diadophis punctatus. Next base: position 255,515,970 of record JALIGW010000001.1, on the reverse strand, counting down.
TATGAGTCTGCTCAGAAGTAAGTTCCGTTATGTTCAATGGAACTACTAAGATACACAAAATAGTATCCTTATTCATTAGTAGCTTCAACTAGTTATGTTTCTATTATTAAATCTCAATAGCTGGTCATACTCTATATGTAGGAATTTAATCATAGCATTAAAAATGGATGATCTCAAGTCATTTGGTTTATTTATTTATAGCAGCTTTATATTCATATTTGACATCCTTTGAAAAAAGAGGTGCAAGAAGTAAGACAAAAGCAAAGAATGGAATAGCAATGAGTGACACTTTGGAAATGATGTACTACCAACAACAAACAGCTATGACATACCAAGCTCCACCTACAAAGATCTGTAAAATATATACTACTACTTTATTATATTCTTTCTATTTCTACCAAAACTCTATTATATCTTATAGAGCAGACTCCACATCGAATCCCAACCACATAAACTTGACAGTAAACATCTGGGAGCAGTAGAATCAGCAATGAAGATAGCTTGGAGGTGGCAAGTAATACTAGACACAGTGAAGGTGAAAATAGAAATAGTTCTAGTTGTTGTGTAATATTTCAACTCAACCCAGCAGGCTGAGTGGGGAAAAAATGTTTTCATATAACTGTGATATGGATAACCTTTTTCACAGAAACAAACCAATTACTGGATAATCCTAAGCTTCCCTGTATCCATTGTGTTTGTTTTTCAGCTTTCTTTCTCAACAACTCTTGATCCCATTCTATTTATCCTTTTTTCAGGCATTTGGATGAACATGGGTTGAACTTCACAATGAATAACAGAATGGGCTGCACAAACAAGTCCAACCATCATGGGGTCTGATCCAGGGGTGAGTTTTAACTTACCTCGCTGCCGGTTTGCTTCCTCCTGCGCTGCATGGCAGAGGAAATCCAAAAAAAATCCAAAAAAAACCCCCTGAAAACACGATGGCGACTGCATGCACAGTGCCAGAAACTTGGCTTCTGTCCATGTGCAGAAGAAAAAAAACCCAGAAAAAAATTTCCCAAAAAATAATAACCCCCCCAAAGCTGAAAACAAGATGGTGACCGCATGCACAGTGCCAGAAACTTAGCTTCTGTGCATGTACAGAAGAAAAAAACCCGGACCCCCCCAAAAAATATTCTTTAAAAAAAATCCAAAAAAATAATAATTAAAAAAGATGGCGGTGCCCATGGACCAGCACTGATCGAACCAGTTCCATGACATCATCATCACATCACCAGCGGGTTGCTACCAGTTCAGGCAAACCAGTCTGAACCGGGAGGAACCCACCTCTGGTCTGTTCTGAAGGAGAACAGTGCCTGCATTTGTTCCAATCTATATCTACAGCAGGGGTAGGTTCCACTTACCTTCCCTACCAGTTTGCATCGCGACGTCACCTCACACAAAACACCTGGAAATGACCCGCTATACATGCACAGAAGCCTTTGCGCATGCACAGATGGGTTTTTTTGCAAGCTGCAGTGACCGGAGGACCGCTTCGGGAGTGTGGACCGCCAGTCATCGCTGCCAGTTCGGCGAGCGGCGGTAAATAGATGGGGAACTCATCAAATTTGCAGATGACACCAAACTGGCAGGAATAGCCAACTCCCCAGAAGATAGGCTCAAGATACAGAAGGATCTTGACAGACTTGAACATTGGGCGCTATCAAACAAAATGAAATTCAATGGTGAAAAAAGTAAGGTTCTACATTTAGGCAAGAAAAACAAAATGCACAGGTACAGTATATGTGGTACCTTGCTCAACAGTAGTAACTGTGAGAGGGATCTTGGAGTCCTAGTGGACAACCATTTAAATATGAGCCAGCAGTGTGCAGCAGCTGCCAAAAAAGCCAACACAGTTCTAGGCTGCATTAACAGAGGGATAGAATCAAGATCACGCGAAGTGTTAATACCACTTTATAATGCCTTGGTAAGGCCACACTTGGAATACTGCATACAGTTTTGGTCGCCACGATGTAAAAAGGATGTTGAGACTCTAGAAAGAGTGCAGAGAAGAGCAACAAAAATGATTAGGGGACTGGAGGCTAAAACATATGAAGAACGGTTGCAGGAACTGGGTGTCTCTAGTTTAATGAAAAGAAGGACCAGGGGTGACATGATAGCAGTGTTCCAATATCTCAGGGGTCGCCACAAAGAAGAGGGAGTCAAACTTTTCTCCAAGGCACCTGGGGGTAGAAGAAGAAGCAATGGGTGGAAACTAATCAAGGAGAGAAGCAACTTAGAACTAAGGAGAAATTTCCTGACAGTTAGAACAATTAATCAGTGGAACAGCTTACCTCCAGATGTTGTGAATGCTCCAACACTAGACATTTTTAAGAAGATGTTGGATAACCATCTGTCTGAAGTAGTGTAGGGTTTCCTGCATAAGCAGGGGGTTGGACTAGAAGACCTCCAAGGTCCCTTCCAACTCTGTTATTATTATTATTAAATTTCTGCTACTGGTTCTAAAGAACTGGTCTGAACTGGCAGCAACCCACCACTGATCTACAGGTAGTCCTCAACTTACCACTGTTCATTTAGCAACTGTTTGAAGTTACAATGGCACTTTAAAAAGCAACTTACAACCAGTTCTTGCACTTATGACCATTTGTAAGTGCAAGAACTTAAGGTCAATTTGGACCCTTGGCAACTGCCATATATTAGCATTCTGCCATTTGTACCCATCACCCTACTAATCTGGCTCCTATTTCCTTAGCTGCCTTCTTCTATCTCATTTCTCCCACCATTAAACCCATGCACTTCTTCCTAATAAGCCCCCTTCGACCATCCAGCCAACTACAAACAACAGTGATATGATTAGCCCTCAGCTGTTCCTGCCAGATCCAAAGTTCTTTTTGCTCCTCTCAGCACTTCCCCATAGCCTTTCATTTCAATCTCCCCAAGAGCTAATTTTCCCCATTTGTGCTCCTTTCATCAAGCACATAGTCCCCAGGGATAGAGTAAGATTCTTCCTTCAGCTTCTCTCTGGTTCTTTACTGTAATGGCATGCAGTAGCATTACAGTAAAGTGGCCTTAGGAGAGAGGAGAGAAAGCCATGGACTGTACAACTGGTGTATAAAAGATATCTCAGCCTACAAAAGAAGGAAGGATGTGGGAAATGTTGCAGAAAAGACCTCTCTAGTTTTTTAGAGAGTTAAAGGAAGTGAGAAATACTTTCAGTCTTCCAATATTCTGTTAATGAAACCTTACAATAAAGGTGGAGCCATTTTTAGTTGCGCTTCTTGTCTAAACTACCTCCCAGGATTAACAGCTACCCAGAAAGCAGCATACTATCCCCTAAATCAGGGGTCGGTAATCTTAAATACTCAAAGAGACAGAAAGGTCCTAACTGGAAGCCCCTGGTTCAATTCTGGAGCCGACTGGAAGTCCGGTTCCCCCATCATAGTCTCCTCCTAGTGCAATATCCTTTTTCCTCTGCTGACCGGAAGTCTGGTTCCCCCACCAATGTTCCCTTTAACATTGAAAATCACTGCGCTGCAGTTGGAAACTGCTGCGCGGCGTTTCAACCTTTGATCTCGCTCTCCTCTCCCTAGCAGCGGAGCCCACCTGGGGAGGCAAGAGTTAAAGCCTCCGCCGCTCTTTGTTGAAGGCTCCTTTCCCCCACCCCCCACCCACCCCGATTGGCTGGTGATCAATGTTCCCTCTGACATAAGAAAACACTGGGCGGCAGTTGGAAACTTCTGTGCGGTGTTTTCTTATCACGTGCGCAGACGCACAGCTGCGCAGCTTAGAGGGAACATTGTCTCCCACCATAGAGTCTCCTCCTAGTGTGGCATCCTTTTTCCTCAACCTGTCCTAACCAAAAGCCCTATCAATTGTGGAGCCAACCAGCAACAGCAGCAGAGGAATGAAAGAGCCACATGTAGCTCCAGAGACAGGGGTTGCTGACCCCTGCCCTAAACCAACAATTGTACCAGACAATTCATAATAATTGCCACCAGAGATTATGAAGGGCAGTCATTTGGGAACAGAAGCAGCTTTGCTTCATCATTTGCTGGACATGAAAATCCTCATCAATCACAGTTTTTCACAGTAACCCATGCATTGATCAGGAAGCAGCAGCAGCTCAATAGGATACCAGTTCACTAACTAAATTTGAATGAGATGTAAGATTGCTCTTTAGATCCAAACATTGGTTTCTTTTTTCAACATGACATGAAATATTTAATACTCCAGGGGATATTTTTTCTTCTTCAGATAAAATATTACAAATCAAAATGTGCCAGTTTGTCAACATTTTAACCCTGCAGCAGATGTTTGCCCCTGAAATAGAAAAAGTGCTCCCTCCTCATCATTACATTTGAAGAAAGTGATGTAATTATGAAAGGGAGCACACATGATTAAATGTTATGCTTGTCAAAACTTTTTAAGGTTAACCTTTGAAAGAAAGATAGTGCATGATGTACAATTTGTATCTGATGTACCATTTTGTGGAGCAGCTATATTCTCCTTATATGGAGCAACTCTATTCTCCTTTTTGTTTGTTTATATGCATGTTCTTCATTCATCTGCAGTCAATTGCAAAAGGCAGCTTTATTTGGAACAGCTTACATCCTGCAACCGTATCTTTAACATTATTAAGCAGGTCCTTGAGAAGGATTCAATAGTGGACAAAAATGCCATACCCAATCTAAAATATCTGGCTGACTGTATAACCAACCATAATAATTCATTAAAATTGTATGCTGCCTTACTCTCAATGATTCTGGAAGGCATACAAGTTTAATAAGTTATCCTTTCACTTCACTGGGCTCTCGTAACCATGCACCCTAGAATAAAGACTCTAAAGGAAGATGCAGGCTTAGCAAGGAAATGTGTGAAGATTTTTCTGGAGTGGACTCAACCTGGAAGCAGTGCAGCCAATGCTGCAGCAGAAGACTTCTTTCTCCTGCAACATGAGTTTTCTCTGGAAAGACTTAATGATTGCTTTGCTTTCCCGAAAACAAAAGGATCGAGCTTCTTGATCATAAAACAGCTTCAAGGAGCTTCTCCATTCAAAACTCCATCTGTGCAAAGCCCCCTTTAAAAGCTTTGCACAGCCTCAGTAATAATCAGAAGCCATTGATTGTCTACTTGGAACCAAGACATTGTAACGCTTCCACAACTCACACCCAATCAAAATTATTTCCATGGAAATCAGCCATGAAACAACCTTGCCAATAGTTAAAACAATATTCCGACAATATTTTATGTACAAGACAGTTTTCCCTTACTTATTTTTTTTAATTAAAAATTTGGTGAACTATTAATATTAGGTAGCCCTTATATTCAAAGGAGAGAAAAAAAGGTTTTTTGAATGCATGGTTGTATGTACGCACTTTGTTAGCAAACTTCAAACCAAATGCACCCAGAATCATCCTGCAGAAAGCATCCACCTAATCCTGGGAAAAAAGGTAATTTCTTTAAAGGGCTATCAATACCCTGAAACACCTTTTCTCTTTCCATTTTTAATGAGCACAGCCTAATTAACCATATCTAGAAATATAAATCCAACACTTCGTAGCTTCTCCTGAGAATACAACCAAATGCAATTGAACCTGAGCGGCAAAGTCCCTGTCATGTCAATAAAGTATAGAAGAGGAGAGAGTAGAGATGAGCCAAAGTATAGGAGTTCCTTTATGAATTATGGTGCAATTTTTGCTTTCAAATAATGATAATTTAGGAGATGGATCATGTAATTATTTAAATATATGAGAAGCAATTGCCATCCAAGTAAAGGAGAAAAAAATGTAGTGCCATTATACCCTTACAAATCTTTACTTACGAAAGGAAGACAAACAAATTTATTACCTAAGTCAAGGCTTTATAAAATATTGAGTGGGATTATGTGGCCTGTAGAACCAATATTATTTTAATCTGTCATTAGAAATTCAATCCCTATTTATATGAGAAGATTAATCAAATCATATGATGACTGACATGTTAAAAAAATGTGAAAACTTGTCTTTTTTTCCTCCGCTGTTTGTTTTATTGCACTGCAGTCATGACCAAAGAGTAAGGCACATATGGGCTGAGCTACAACAACTTTGCTATGCTAATGCAAGGCTAACATAGGCAGTTGTAACAAGGCAAAATCCTGAAATACTTGAGATGATATAATACATGTCCATGGAGATTAAGAAGAATGGTACTAAGGGGTCCTACTTGAAAGGAAGTAAATGTGCCAATCTGGTTTTCTCACTACTTGGGATAGTTCTATTCATTTATAAAAGGCAGAAATGTGATTGTTGCTTACATGGGAACTATACGGTATAAGCACCATGGCGAACTGACATCTTGTTGGCTTTCACTGGCTACCAGTATAACTTTTGCAAGAGGAATTGCTTCTGGATGTTGGATCCAAGATAGTATAATCTCTCCAGAACAAAGGAAAGATTGTTGTGATCATTCATGTGACTTCTGATACACACACACACACACACACACACACACACACACACACACACACACACACACACACACTGCAATATGCAATATATATATTGCATATTGGAGAGATTAAGATCCTTTGGACTGGCAAGATTTTATTCATTGGGTGAGTTTCTACCTCCTTAAAGCACAATGGTATAAAGTTGATTTTAAAAGTTTTAAATATATATATTTTTGGAGTATGCAGCAAAAGTACATGAACTTTGGAAAGTTAATAACAGATTAAGGGGACAGAGGAATTTAGAATTACAGTTTTTAATTATTTAGGAGATATTTTCTCATGAGAAAATAGAGAATGCTTTTGGGGTTTTGCTATGATATGCAGACCCTGAAGACTGGACGCTAGGCCCAGAGAATTTTTTTATTTTATTTATTTTATTTATTTATTTGTCAAACATGTATAGGATAGTAGTAGTTTGTATAAACATAAGTAAAAAGTAACAATAAAAGAGGACAGTAGGACAGGGACGGTAGGCACAGTGGTGCGCTTATGCACGCCCCTTACAGACCTCTTAGAAACAGGGAGAGGTCGACTGTAGACAGTCTAAGGTTAAAGTTTTTGGGGTTTGGGGAAGAAACCACAGAGTCAGGTAGCGCATTCCAGGCATTGATCACTCTGTTGCTGAAGTCGTATTTTCTGCAGTCCAGTTTGGAGCGCTTTACATTTAGTTTGAATCTATTACATGCTCGTGTATTGTTGCAGTTGAAGCTGAAGTAGTCATTAACAGGAAGGACATTTTGGTATATGATTTTATGAACTATATTTAGATCAGATCGGAGGTGACGTAGTTGTAAATTGTCTAATCCCAATATTTCAAGTCTGGTGGAATAAGGTGTTTTGTTGTGAGCAGATAAAGAAAATGAAACAGAAATTCTTAGTGCAAATATGTTTCAGCCAAGGTTTTGGACAGAAAAGATCAAATGCATGATAAAACTCACAGAGCATATTCTAATTAAATTGTAAAACAACACACTGCAGTGGATGTCTGTGAAATTTATTTGAAGGGGGGTTTAAATATAATATATAAATATCTAATTGATGACTCATTCCCTAAAAGAAATGAACAGATATTAAACAAAGAAACTGATCTGGATTTTTTTTCCTTCTGGATAAACAAAAGAGCTGATAAGATTTACAAAGACTTTATTAGAAATCACCAAAGATAAGGGTAAATTTTATTGATACTTATTGATACAAAATGAAATGTGTTAAAGTTCTAAAATATTTTTCTTTGAAACATAGATATGCAGCAAAGTACCCATGAGTACTTTTTTAAGGGATTAAAGAGTATTTTTTAAAAAAAATCAGGGAAGATTTATAAGATCAGCTTATTTGATGAGAGTTGAAAGAAGAAAATAGTTACAACTAGTTGCTATTACTGGACTTTTCTTGACAAATATTAATTGACATAGCATTTGGACTTTGTTTTCCTTATATATGAGATGGGGGGAAGAGAGATTATATTTTATTTATTGAGGCTGATAAGCTATTAAAATTGTTTTTTTAGCTGCTGGGATGAAGGGGGGAGTTACTTCTTTCTTTCTTCCTTCTTCCCTTTTTTCTTTTCTTCCAGTTTCACACCCCCTTTTTCTTTTCTTGTATTTTTATTTTTGTAGTTTGCATTGACTTTTATTGTCTTCATTTATAATTCTTAATAAAATTATTTGAAAAAAAGAAAGCATATTGTATCTTACTAATTTAATAAGGGCTGGGCAGCCTATGCTTAAGGGCCAGACATAGCCAAGCTCCCTTCCTTCCTTTCTTTCTTCCTTCCTTCCTTCCTTCCTTCCTTCCTTTCTTCCTTCCTTCCTTCCTTCCTTCCTTTCTTCCTTCCTACCTTCCATCCTTCCTTCCTTCCTTTCTTCCTTCCTTCCTTCCTTCCTTCCTTCCTTCCTTCCTTTCTTTCTTTCTTTCTTTCTTTCTTTCTTTCTTTCTTTCTTTCTTTTACAGTTACCAGGTTCTTCTTCTTCTTATTGATCTGGCTCAGTTTTCTCTTTTGTAAAAAAACATAATTATAAATAGTTGTGTAACCACAGTGAGACTTAATTAGGTTACGATTTCTGAAGACTTTGAATCTTTAATGCACAGTGTCACAAAGATATTATTATTTTGCCTCCAACAAGAGCATCTATCAGTAAATGGTCTCAAAAAAATCTATGGAACTAAAAATATCAAGGAATAAAGCCTCCCAGAACCTTCAAAAGAAGGAACCACCATAGCATACGCAAACATTAAAGATTGTTTGGCAGCACACTTGAAGAACTTACCAGAGGATCTGTACTGCTTTCTCATTACAAATGGCCTCACGTAGGCTATTCATTAAGCTTCCTTTTGAAAAGATAGAAGATTTTTCAGAAAGCCTCTATATAAAATAAAATGAAGGGAAATTTCTATACAAAGAACACACAAAAGCTTTTCATCTCAATGCCATTCATACTTTGATCCTTTGCTTGGGCAACCTGTGGTTTACTTCACAATTTTCATGTATATAATTATTTCACTTTCTCACACATCAATTTCTTAGGAAACTGCTCACTTAAAATGATATATGTTGACAATTGTAAGGGAAGAAGAAATGAAATGTACCGGTAACATGAATGATATGTATATGTACTTTCAGATACTTCTGCTGTGAGAGCAGAAAGGTTTTCTACCTCACAATACTAAGATAATTTTAATTTTTAAGATGCCATCTGGGGATGGGATTTTTTAAAAAATAACAAACATTTTTTGAATACATCCAAGGTACCACTCATCTAATTGGGAGAATACTGCTCCAAAATAAAGTGAGTGTCAGGCCGAAGACATGTTCTATTGGAGAATTTGGCCTGCCACACTGATGCTTCAGAATGGAGACTTACTGTGGGAATCTGGGAGGGGCTGTAGCGTGAGCAATTTAGAGATGTAGCCATAACAAATTCCTTTTAGGTTTTCAAGGTCATCCTTTGTCCGGCACCTGGGCGGAAGCTGTTGGGAGAAACCGGACTCGTTGGCAGAAGACAATTGGCCAACGTGATGGACTTGTGGGAGTGGGAACAAGCGAATGAACTTTAAACTGGGTGGAGAAACCCCGTTAGCTTTAGATTCGGGTTTCTCCCAGATGTGTCAACATGGCTCTGTTAATAAATTGGAACTTTGAGGAATACTTTGCCTCAGACTCTGATTTAGTTTGGGATGCTATTTGGAACCCTGACAGTGGGAACAAATTCTATCTATAGGCCTTGGGAAAGAGTCCCAAGACATAGTCCAAGTATGGCCATAACCTTTTAATGTTACCCCATCAGTTGAGGTTTCCACTCATCTGGTATTGTATTAACTTATACTGTGTTATCTACCTAAATAGCCAAAGGGAAACCAACATCAACATCCCTTCATGGAAAGAGGTTGCCTTCAGATTAGGTCTAGCTGACAAATGTCCAGCTGGTGGGATTTTTATTAATGATTTCAGATACTATTTCCATATATTCAGATATATGTTGTTTGGGAAGGTTATGTCAAGAGGAAATTGGCAAGATGAGAGGTGGATTCTTTGGGAACAGAGAAGGATATTTGGGAAATAATTTACAAGTGCATATAACCAAAAAAGCCTAAGAAAAGTGAAGTTCCTTTAAGGCAGGAAAAAGAGGTGCAGTGATTGAAAATTTGGGAGATTCTTTTTGTTCATTTGTTTTTATAATTTATAGGCTGCCCATCTCACAACCACACTGGGTGGTTTACAGTTAAAAGTATAAAATACCAAACACATAAAACAACATAATGAACATCCCCAAAGAAAATCCATCCACCAGGGACTCAACCCTCATTCTTCCCTAGAGCCTGGGAGAATAGCTAGGTCTTTAATAACTTCCTGAACATCATTGGGGTTGACGCCATCCAGGTCTCTGAGGGTTCCACAGGGTATCATTCCACAGGGTGGGCATTGTGAAAGAGAAGGCACCATTCCTGGGTCTCAGAAGATGATACTACTTAATTGATGTGGACCATAACATGCCCCACTCTGCCCAATCATACCAGATGGGAAGAAATAACTGGAAATGAGGGTCCTTCAAATAACCAGGCCCTATGGGCTGAAAGATTATACAGGTGATAATTAATATCTCAAATTTCACCTGGAAAACAAAGGTAACCAGTGTAATTCAAGGGACAGTGGTGTTGCAAGAGCTTAATTAGGCACACTCCCCATACCATCACATTCTGGGCCAGCTGTAATTTCCAGGTAGTCTTTAGGGCATGAGTGATTGTCTAGAGCATCTTCTAGTTCAGGAAATGTGCAACCAGCACAATATGTGTACCTATGCAAAAGTCATCTTGGCCACAGCTTCTACCTGCCCTGCCATTTCAAGATGGCCTCCAAGTTGTGCAACAGTCTTGAATGGGGAAGTAAAACCCTATCCATGTCCAAAGATGCAACATCCCCAGAGCCAGAGGACCCAAATACCTGTCTTGTCAGGAATGAACCTAAGTATTTTCTTTCTCATCCAGACCTGCATAGCCTCCAGACACTGAGATAGGACTTCACTTGGTTGGTACAGAGCTAAGATGAATAATTGAATATTAGCTTACTGATGATAGCTGATCCAAAATCAATGAATACATTCATCCAGGAGTTTTGTGTAAATATTAACTGGAAGGATGAGAGCATTGAGTCATAAAGCATCCCAAAAGTGAGAGGCAGCTCAATCTCTCCTCCCTTTCAATGCCAACTGAAATTGGTCACAAGAAAGGAAAAGAACCACAGCATTGTCCATATTATAACTTGGCCTGAAACCTACTGAAACAGGCTTACATAATCCATCACCTCTTGAATCCTCTGGAACTGAAACCCAAACACCTTTTCAACAATCTACTCTAAATAGTTTAGAGTTTTAGAGACTGACTGGAAATTGTCCAGAATTTTTGAGTCCAGTGATGACCTCTTAAGGATGGGTGCATCTCTTTCAAGGTTATAGGGACAAGTTTTATATCAAAGAGCAGATATTACTGCACAGATCCAAATATATCATCATCCAGGAAGCCTTGATCAACCAGGAGGCATCTGAATCTAATGAGCAGTTTGGATAACCCTGTTTATTTTCTCGAAAGTCACAGGCACAAATTCATTCCAGATAACTCTAAGGACTCTGCTTCAGACACTTTCATTAGACCTCCAAGCAAATCTGAGTAAATTGACACATGCAATAATGGTAGAGAAATAGCAGTACTTTTCTTCCCTTATCACCACAATATAATCCTGAATATGGGATTATTGTTGTTTGGTCACACTTCAGTCTGTAAAGAATGAGATTCTTAAACTTCATAGAAGTTATTTTTGTTAAAAATAGGATTAATTATATTATTTTTTATTATTCTGTCCATGTTCATTCTTAGAAAGCTGTGTTAGAATATTCATGACTGGGAGAGCCAGTGGTAACAAGGTCAGCCAAGGAATAGGCATAGCAACTGAATCAGCCAATAGGAGCTAACCACTTCTGAGTCTGTGCAGAGAATTGAAACTGGAATTTAAGATTAAGACTGGGTGTGGCTCCTGTCTCCACTCTGCTCTCGTCTCCACTCTGTAGTCTTCCACTCTGAATTCTGCTGAAATGAAACTAACTCCTGCTTGTGTTTACTTGAAGAAATAATCTGCTAATGGTATTGTAGATTGATCTGTTACTATGTTTATAAAGAAGTTATTTAATCCAGCTGAATCAGTCATCTGTGTGTGCTTCTGGTTTTGATTTTGCAACAAACTTTAATAAGCTATATAGATGGATTTGGTATTCTCTGAAAAATATATTGTAGTAATTAATCTAACATATCTCTAAGAAAACTACAAGAAAATATAATTCTAGTTCCTGTCTTACTGGCCATATAAACATCACAAAGTTTTATGGTCACATAAAGCCTTAATGACTTGATCCTGCCATACATAATTATTTTGATGCTCAACTAATTTCACTGGGAATTAGTATAAGCTTCTTGTTTCTGAATTGTTGATTCATAAATTATCCATGCCTAGAACCTTCATAGATTACAATATTTTGGTCTGAAATTAATTATTTGGTTTAACATGGAGAGATTCCAATCATGACTGCTTCAAAAAGAAGTTACTAAACATATTTTTAAATATATATTCCTAAATACATTATTCTCTATTATTTAAAAGAAGATACAATAGCATTGGGCCTCTTCAGAGCAAGCATTTATTTTTAAAAAGCTTCTTTATTTTGTTAAGTTGTCTAGATTTACAGGGATCTCCAACCTTGGCAACTTTAAGACTTGTGGACTTCAACTCCCAGAATTCCACAGCCAGCAAAGCTAACAAAGCTGGCTGTTGAGTTCTGGGAGTTGAAGTCCACAAGTCTTAAAGTTCCCAAGGTTGGAGACCCCTGGCTCTAGAACAATAATAAAGCAGTCTTTAAAAAATAAGTCTAATAATTTGAACATTCTAGAGACATTTATAGTTATTTACTTACCCCTTTGCAGCCAGTTCAGCAAAAATAAAAACCTGTGTGTCTCTCCCAGCTATTTGCCTCTTTGCAGTTAGTTTCACTTTCATTTTCCCACATGGCAAACCTAATCAGCTGTACGTCGGGAAACTGCTACTGACTTGCTTGGTTTTATAGGCTTTTCCCTCTTTCCTGCAAGCAGGTAAATTGCTGGAAGACAGAGGCCAAAGGGTGGGGGTGGCTGGGTGGCTAGGGCTACATTCGGTGTATAAGACGCACTCAAGTTTTCACCCTCTTTTGGGCGGTAAAAAGGTGCGTCTTATACTCCGAAAAATACGGTAATTGTTTTCTTCAGATAACTGAAGATGGCAATCTTTAAATACCTGAAAGATTATCATATAGAAAGAATAGGTCTATTTTCTATTGTTCTAAAGAACAGGATCGCAACCAATGGAAAAAATTACAAAGAAGCAGGTTCAGTCTAAGTCAGTTATGTCCAACCCGGCCCATGGGCTACATGCGGCCCTGGACAGCTAGTAATGCAGCCCCACAAGATAATAATAAATATTTTTAAAAATAAAGGAATTTTTTCATTTACATGCATTAACTATGTTATATCAGGGGTGGGTTCCACTTACCATCGCCACCGGTTCGCATCGTGCGATTTGGCTTCTGTGCGTGCTCAGAAGCAGGAAATGGCCCAAAACACAGCTGAGGAGCTCGTCAGCTGTGCTTCGGGCGAAGAAATAAAAGACAGCATTCACCCGTGGGAGGGCGGGAGGGCCCTTTTTCAAGCCACAGAAGGGGAAAAATTCGCAAACAATCAGAAAAAAAAGATGGTGGCGCGCACAGAACGGCACCGACAGTGACGTCATGAGTGAGTCGCTACCAGTTCGGGCGATCCAGTCCGAACTGGGAGGAACCCACCCCTGTATTATATATTTTATATGCAGTCCAAGACAGTTCATCTTCACTCAATGCGGTCCAGGCAAGACTACAGGTTGGACAACCATGGTCTTGATAGTAGGAGGAACTTCCTGACTATTTGCACTCTCTGCCAATGAAGCAGGATGCGCACAGGACTCCTTCAGTGGAGTCTTCAATAGAAGATAGAGGATCATCTCTCAGAGATTCTGTATTAGAACCTGAACTGAGCAGGGCTTTGAATTAGATGACCTCAAATGCACTGTTCAAATTTATGATTCCATGATGACGACTTTGAGCATTATAGAAATCTTGTTATTTGGAAGCTGTTCATTACAGGGCAGAATGTAATCTAATTAAGCCTGCACAATTTCCAAAGCATTTCATTTTTAGAATGCTGCAAACTACACCATTTATAGCAGCTGGCAGCAACTTTAAATTTTCCAGATGTTCTGATCCAGTAGCTGGAGAATGCTAGACTTAGGAACCCTGCTTTCTGGCTTTCTCTTTACCTTCCCCTGTTTTCCTCTCCAGGCAGAATATGAGAGGTTGTTTACTATTCTGTACCATTTAAATTAGTTCTAATAAAAGTTGCCTTCTTGATATTTTGGAACTTTTACAATAGACAAACCATAGTTACCTATGCACTTTCTTTAGCTGTTCACCTGGCATTATTTTTCTACAAACAGTTTCGAACAATTCAATGAGTAGGAAACGAAAATAAAAAATAATGAGCAAAAGGATAACAGACATAAGTAGCACCACAAACAACCTGACCTTTTAAAAAATACATTAGAGTCAATGTATGACAGCCGTCCTCCTATGCCTCCAAGCAGGAAAGGGAACAGTGCTCTGGTTGGGTTATTAAACTGACAGCAGAATATCTGGGATGTTGCTATGAAACTTTTATGTCAACTTCAATGTAGAAAGCCAATGGGGAAATTTTGATTCCAAGGACACTTTTTAATGGAAATAAGGAGGATGTGGCCTTGATGAATGAATGAAATATCTGAGAAAGCCGTGGAGCAGACCCGCTTCTAGGACAGTGAATATACTATTCTTCTGAGAATGGAGAAAGTCTTTGGAGGAGTATATGCAATTTATCTTCTAAGAAATACTTTCCCCCCCTCAAGACAAGCTAGGGAGGTGGGAGTGGAGGAGGAATCATATATGTGGTTACTTTTATTCATTTTGGAGCCAAGAGACATTTTGTGTATTACAGGGTAGAGTGATCATCAACTCTGCTGTGGCCCAACTCTCTGAGAATCTAATTGAGAAGGAAAATATGCACAGACCGTGTTGCTCAGTCCCTGCTCTCTAGAGAGAGGAGAAATATATATAACTGAATATAAAGCACTCATATCTATAAAAAGAATATATTATTGTACTGCATAGTATCACATCTGCAGAGAAATATTTTGACAATTGTTAACAAGAATCTCAAAAAGATGAAGAGAACTTAAAGAGTGAGCTCATATATCCTGATTAAGCCAATAGGTGGTTATCCGTCATTTGGTTGCCAGCCTTAAGGGATTTGTTCCAATGAGTATATTTAATAATATAGGCAAATTTGTTTCTCAGGTAAAAACAATGACAGTGATACCCAGAGTCACCTAAGATTTTCCTGCAGCATGGAAGACAGAAACAGATTCTTCTACTTCCTCAGAATCTCATGAATACAATCAATTTCTTTGGGCATCATCAGCCATTATATGACTTCTTTATCTAGTCGATAATAACAAAGGACAATTTAAAGCAAAACAATCTCTTAGAAGTGAGAAAGGCATTTCTATTAAGTTTAACAATGGAGAACAGAGCAAACAATTCATTTTTTCAAAAGGCAATTAGACTTTCTTGGGTTTTTCCTTTAAAACACTTTGCGTCTCATCCAAGAAGCTACTTCAGTTATGACTGAATGGTGGGGAATAGAAGGATTCTATAATAGAAGGAGTAGAAGAATATAAATCCTTCTGTTCCCCACCATTCACTCAGAACTGAAGAAACATCTTGGATGAGAAGCAAAACGTTTTCAAGGAAAAAAGTCCAGTTGCCTTTTGAAAAGCACCTTTGGGACATGGCCTGGGTGATTGAGAAAATGTCCGTAGACATATCGTAAACCACGATTTTATGTTTTCTGCATGTCTACTCAATAAACTTCATGAACAAATCAACCCAGAATTCTTATTCAAAATTCAAATGACCAGGCTCATATTACCCTACTGCAAACACATTATGTGACGACCCAACTCTCTGCAGAAGGTGCCAATGCTAGGAAAGGTGGAAGGAAAGAGAGAAAGAGGATGACCACCAGCAAAATAAATGGACTCAGTTATGGTGGTGATGTGTTATGGTGGTTATTGGAAGATCTGAAGGATCAGATTAGCGAAAAAAAATCTGTTAAAGTGGTCACTAAGAGTTTGCACTGACTTACCAGCGAGCTTGGCCATAATGTATCCAAATTGTTCAGCACAATGTTGGAGATGTGGGTATAAGCAGGGTACCTATTATCATATGTGGTGGACCTGTCCAAAATCAAAGAAGTATTGGTGCAAAATAAAGAACTGGATGGAAGAAATAACAGGACAAAATATACAATTTTAACCGGAATTATTCCTTCTTGGTATCCTAGAGGCGAAAATGGATA
Organism: Diadophis punctatus similis; assembly: GCA_023053685.1. NCBI lineage: Eukaryota > Metazoa > Chordata > Lepidosauria > Squamata > Dipsadidae > Diadophis > Diadophis punctatus. Next base: position 255,499,526 of record JALIGW010000001.1, on the reverse strand, counting down.
AGGAAATTCAATATATAATAATGCACATACTGACAGCCGCTAGAATTATCTTAGCACAACACTGGAAACAGGCCAACTGCCCATCAGATGTAAAAATTATTAGTAAAATATTGGAATGCGCCGAAATGGACAAATTGACAATGGAGCTAAACGAAAAAGATGAATCAGAATATTACAAAGTTTGGAGTAAGTGGTATATCTGGTTAGAAAATAGAAATAAAAATTAGATAATAACATATGAATATCTATACATATGTATGTAAGAGAATGTAAAAAAAGGGGGATATGTGTGTAAATAGTAATAATGTAAATAATAATGTAATAATAGAGTAGAATATATTAAAAAATTAGAATTTAGATAAGTAACTGTTATTAGTGATACCGGTACAAACTCGCTGTAGTGAGAAAAATTCTTTGTGTGTTTTATGTTTTTTGTGTGTTTTGTATTGTTTTTAATCTTGAAAATGTTTAATAAAATTATTATTTTTTTAAAAAAGAGTTTCCACTGACTTGATGGCACAATCAATCCATCAATACCCAGGCAAATGCATGTAGAGTTGCAAACATAGTCCAACTCTGTTTTTGGTGAAGAGATTAAAGTGTCATCTTCACAGCACAATAGCTACCTTTGTCATGCTTTCCATCCATCCTGGAACTAGGAAAGATTCTTATTAACCTAAAACTTGCTACTGTTAAGGTGGGCTCAGATTCAGACTTCCACTTCAGAATAACGAACGCTGTCTTTGGCTTCCCTTAGCACATAGATAGAATGAGATACAGGCAATGTTGTGTGTGCATATCTTTGACAAAGTGTAAATGTCTGACGTTTGAATGGGACCAGAGATCTATAGGGGTGGGCTTAAATAATGAATCTTTGTATCATATCTGGAAATATCAGACATTGTATATGCTTATGGTTTTTGAGTCCAATTCTGCCTTGATTCTCCTCTGCTTAATGAATAATTAGCACATATAATTTTGGCAAATCAAGCCTGCCTTATCAACCATGGCTGGATCAAGATTCTTTTGAACATAAGAACAGGCCATGCCAAGGGCTGCTGCTCTGTGCCTAAGAAACTGAAACAGTTTCAGCAGCTAGTTCTATAATTGAGCCCTAATTTGCTCCCTTTTATTCTCCTGCATAAGTAGATGCCAAGAGAGAATCCTGCTGCTTATGCACTCATGCTCATCCTATCTTCTTTTCTTCTGTTCTTCTCTCTCAACTCCCAGGTTCCCTTTACAGCCGGATGTCTGTGAAGTTTGATGGGGTGTAACCAGTACATAAGACATTTACTAAGCCAGCCAGAATTTGCCTAGAATTGCTGTTTCAGCAGCAGATAACAGCATCAGTGAGAATAATCAGATCCACTCAAACTTCCAAAAACAAACCATCTTCATTTCATAGTTTTACTGGAGAAGTGACATGTTTCTGTCATCACAAGCTTCTAACACAAGGATAATTATCAATTATTTAAACTATATTATTGCAGTCTACAGTTGTAAAGTGGAAGGGAGGTATGGGTTGGATGGCTTATGGCTTTGAGTCGGTGTTGATTCCTGGTGATTTCAACATAATCTTCTGGCACTTTTTTGGAAGTGGTTTGCCATAGTCTCTGCCTTAGAACAGAGAGAAAGATCAGGGTCAGGACTAGAGGTACTAGAACTCCTGGTTTCTAATCTGATGTCTTCATCACTCCATCAAACTGGCTCTTTTTTGTTTTTATGGAGCGATATAATTATATCAATCACTATTCAGTGAACCCAAAGCATAAATCTGTCTCCACAGTTTCTGTTGTTGGATTATTTATTCCATGGTGAATTTCCATGTGATACTATCATCCCTATGCTTTGAGATTTGCAAGGGTCAAGGATGGATAACTACATAATATTGGATCTAGGATCTTCCTCAAATTAGTGGCAGAACCTCTCTTTTCCCTCTTTAGTTTTATGTCTTTTAAAATATATTTCAAAAATGTGAGGAATCTTCTGGAGCAAATTAGTAATTGAGAGGGTAGGGAAGTGAAGAAAAATGAATCTCTATGAGCCAGAATATCCTTGGTAGAACTCTGTTCAAGTAAAGGTCCAACCATTAAGGGCAAAATCTGAAAGCAAATAATTGTATTTAGCTAATGTTTGATATGGTTGGTATTAATAAGTTTATAATTTGTACATTCACACATAAACAGGAGCACTGCTTTGCAGGTTGACTAGAAGGACAAATTAAAGGTACTGCTACTCTACTGTCCTCCCAGCTCTGTGGCAGCATCTCCCCATTCACCAAACTTAGGTGATTCCTTTCTCTGGTTTTTCTTTGTTTGTTTGTTTGTTTGTTTTGTTGAGAAGATCAAGAAAATGATTAAGCAGGATCGACAGTATTGACACTTTTGAAAATAATGCAATAATCAATAGAAAATATTTTGCAGCTGGATGGAGAAAAATATTAATGGCAACTCATATTAGATGTCAAAAAGTGTGGAAAAAGAAGTCATATGCGTATACATTCATAATAAATCATAATCTAAGCATTGGTCCTGCAGATCACATAGGGTGACAAGGGTGTCAAACTCGCAGTGTCACAGTAGCATCATGTGACATATCAGGACTTTTTTTCACCTTCACTAAACTGAGTGTGGGCGTGGGCCAGCACATGACACATCCAGCCCGCTGGCCATAAGTTTGACAGCCCTGGACCAGAGTATGAAACCACCATATATTTAGCAGTCCACTGTCTAATTACTGTAACAGTAAAGCTTCATAGTGCACATCTCTAAGTGACCATGAATTCAGTCATAAAGCTTAATGATGGTAATCAAGGTAGGAAGTTTCTGCTTCTGTTACTGAAATTTCCTCAGGTCTCCCCAAAGTCTGTAGTCCTCCACCTGCCCCATAGGCTCACTTCTCTGTGTGTGTGGAAGTGGTGCCAGCCTTTAAAATGAAAAACAGCACAGAATTTAGGCAAGGCAAGGTTTATCTATAGAGGACAAATTAAATTGTTCAGCTATGTCATTGACCTTCATTGCTTCTCTTATTCTGCTCCTGGCCCTAAGATTTAATAAAGATAGAATGCCATATTGCTTACACATGGCCAACTTGATTGGAGGACATAGCCTCAGAACAAACCATTTCGTGTCTTTAGGTTTTTTTTTCAGGTTCATTTACTTCATGTTTTCCATTAGGGCTCATGCTGCACAGCTAAATCCTATCTCGTGCTTTTCCAATGTCATATTCTCACAATGCTGTGGAGAAATGAAACGATTGCTTGGCTGCTTGGACTCTTCGTATATAGAAGCAGTCTGAAGATTTTATTATGTTATCCTCCAGGTTATCATGTTCGCTGAGCCTTAGCTGTATTTTCCTAGCATCCATAGTTTGGCCCCAAATACTAGTAAAAAAAATTAAAAAATAAAGATTCTGCAGCTATGATGGCCATAGAAAAGTACAGGTGTCTCTCTTTAGTTACCAAATGCATTAGATTTGCTTGCTAAAATTACATCAGTGTAAAGCAGGGGTGAAATGCTACCGTTTCAGCCTGGCAGCGGCGGGCGCCAGTGGTTCGGAGAACCGGTAGTGGCGACAGCACAAGGCTCCGCCCACCCACCCGGATGCCACCATTTTCTTTTTCAATTCTATGCGCATGCGCAAAGCCTTCTGTGCATTCACAGAAGGTGAAAAAGCATGCGCGCGAGTGGAGCAGGGGTGAAAAAGTGCACGTGTGCCCGAGCGAAGCATACATGCGTGCATGAAGCATGCACTTCCGAACCGGTAGGAAAAGTAAGTAGATTTCACTGTTGGTGTAAAGGCAAGTAATTTAAACTTTAATCAAACTAAACTGTGCAATATTGTTTAATGGTTGGAATTCTACAAATGTATAGTATTTCTTTGTAGGAAATACTCTTGCAAAATACCTCATCTCAATGTGTAAATGTAGTATTTTTTCTAAAGCATATAAAAGCATGATGGCAGTTGTGTTTTCTTGAAAGCCTCTGGCCTGTTATTAGGACTTTCTTGATTTGATCACATTGTGATGGCAGAGAGGTATGTGATATCATATGATACCATAATCAAAATGACGTTTTATTGAAAAAAATGACATTTTTTTCACAGGAGTTGTAATTCTGTTATCCAAATAAAGTGGACCAATGCTGATTCATATTGCATCGTTTTGTCATTTCCATTAGTTAGCAGAGCTGCAAAGCTCAATATTGTACTGTTTTTGCAGGTTGTCTGGCAATGCACGTTCCAGTATATGGAAATAAATCATTGTTTTCAAATGACTGTAGAATTCAGGTGTTTATTTCAATTTATTTTGTTCTCAACTAATCAGCTAATTAAAATTTTAAATATTATGATAATTGTAAATCCTTTACTGATAATTTATTTTTCATCCACCATGCCTTTCTCCAATTTTTCCCTTTTCTGTGATTTTCTTCTCTGCACTTAAACATTTTAAACAAATTCACCAATTAAAAAAAGAAAGGTAATCCTCTCTCACCCCAAGTCAAGCTTGATTCTTGGTGATTACACGGAGACATTTTTTTTTTCTTGGCAGCAGCATGTAAGTGCTTTGCCACTGCTGTCTTCTGAGATTTTTTTCTTTTTTAGTTCTCTGATTAGCCTTTAGATCTGTGATTTCCTGGGGGACTTCTAACCAACTATTAAACTTGGCTTGGGTTTTCTGAGTTCAGTCCAGGTTGGCTAGCTGCTGCCATCTGCTGAGACAGTCAACAATATTAATTCATGTATTCATTCATGTATTCATGTATTCATGTATTCATTCATTCATTCATTCATTCATTCATTCATTCATTCATTCATTCATTCATTCATTCATTTGCTATTATGCCTGTCATGTCATGCATCTCCAGAGAGTGTACAACATCAAAATACATTGTGTACATTTTAAAAGGCAATAACAAAAAGAATGCAATATAAAAGTTAAAACAGTCCTCAACATATGTATTGGGGCGGGTTGCTCTTACCTCGCTACCGGTGCACTGCTTGCGGATTGCCATGTTGAGTGTGCGCACGCGCTATGTGCACACGCACCATCACACAATTTTGCTTCCATGCATGCACGGAAGCAAAAGCTCACCAAAATCTCGCGAGGGGACGCGTACACCCAGCTTCTGCAGCTCCTGGATGAAACAGATCATCTAGATCCTTATCAGTCGGGTTTCAGGCGTGGCTACAGTACAGAAACTGCCTTGGTCGCTCTGATGGATGATCTCTGGCGGGCCCGGGATGGGGGGAACTCCTCCATCCTGGTGCTACTTGACCTCTCAGCGGCTTTCGATACCATCGACCATGGTATCCTTCTGCATCGGCTCGGCGAGTTGGGAGTGGGAGGCACCGTTTTGCGGTGGTTCTCCTCTTATCTCGCCGATCGGATGCAGTCGGTGTTGGCAGGAGGGCAGAGATCGTCCCCCAGGCCCCTACTATGTGGGGTGCCCCAGGGGTCGGTTCTCTCGCCCATCCTGTTTAACATCTACATGAAACCGTTGGGTGAGATCATCCACAGGCATGGGGTGTGTTTCCATCAGTACGCTGACGACACCCAGCTGTACATCACCACCCCGTCTGACTTCAGGGAGGCAGTTGATGTAATGTGCCGATGCCTGGACGACGTTAAGATCTGGATGGGGAGGAACAGACTCAGACTTAATCCCGACAAGACCGAGTGGCTGTGGATAATGCCTCCTAAGGACCATGATAACTGTCCCTCCTTGGTCTTCGAGGGTGCGAAACTGACTCCCTCAGACCAGGTCCGTAACTTGGGGGTCCTCCTAGATCCACAGCTAAAATTAGATCATCACCTTTCTGCTGTGGCTAGGGGGGCCTTTGCACAGGTTCGCCTGGTGCACCAGTTGCGGCCATATCTGGAGAAGGAGGCTTTACTCACGGTCACTCATGCCCTTGTCACCTCGCGTTTGGACTACTGCAATGCGCTCTACATGGGGCTACCCTTGAAGAGTATCCGGAGACTTCAGTTGGTGCAAAATGCGGCTGCGCGTGCTGTGGTGGGTGTGCCGAGGTACACCCACGTGACACCGATTCTTCGCCAGCTGCATTGGTTGCCCATCGGTCTCCGGGTCCAATTCAAGGTGTTGATCACCATCTTTAAAGCCCTTCATGGCTTAGGACCAGGATATCTCCGGGACCGCATTCTGCCGCATACTTCCCTCCGACCGGTTAGGGCCCACAGAGTTGGCCTCCTCCGGGTCCCGTCGGCCAAGCAATGCCGGCTGGCGGGCCCCAGGGGGAGGGCCTTCTCTGTGGCTGGTCCCGTGCTCTGGAACCAACTCCCCCCAGAGACCCGAACCATCCCCACTCTGCTGGCCTTCCGAAAGGCCGTTAAGACTTGGCTCTTCCTGCAGGTGGGGGGGACAGCTTAACCATTTGAGCTTACCCCCCAAGTATGTATGTGGTTGAATGGATGGATGTTGTTGTTGCTTTTATACTGTTTTTTTTTTAAATTTTGTACTGTTTTTAAATTGTTGAAATTTTGTCTATTCTTGTATCTCTTATGTTGTACGCCGCCCTGAGTCCTTCGGGAGTTGGGCGGCATATAAGAATAACAAAATAAATAAATAAATAAATACACATGCACAATTTTGGCGATTTTTTGCTTCCGTGCATGCGTGCAAGCAAAATCTCACCAAAATCTCGCGCGCGCGTCCCCTCACGAGATTTTGGCGAGATTTTGCTTCTGTGCATGTGCAGGAAGCAAAAAAAGCCAAAAAATTGCCAAAAAAAGATGGCGGCACACGACGGACTGGCGAAGACTGCACCAGAGCCGTTGCGCGCAAATTGCATAATCGGCAGGTCCCTACCGGAGCTTCACACTGGACCACACCGGTAGGAACCCATCCCTGATATGTATTTAAAAAGCATTACCCAGACTTCTTGAACATATAGATTTTCTTTTCCTTTCATGTTTTATAACCCTGGTTGTACAGTAGCCTAATCTTTTGTAATAAATGAGGAGAGTCTGGCCAAAAAGAACACTCTGAGTTGTGTCTGGTTAAGTTCCATAAATATATTCCCAACACTACGTAATTCCCATTTTGATTCAGCATAACATTAAAAATATGACACAAGCTGTTACTTAAACATACCCAATACCTCTCTCAAAAGGTCAGAGCTGGGGCAAGCCTTGTATCTAAATTAAGTAAACGTATCCAACCAACCTCGATTTTACCAATTCGTAAAGTCTTTCAGGCTAAACTTGTTCCAATTATGCTCTATGGTGCTGAAATCTGGGGTCTTTCAAAGGCCCCCATATTGGAGAGAACTCAAAATAATTTGTTAAGGAGGATACTGGGGGTAAATAATTCCACTTCCGCGGCAGCTGTCAGAGCTGATCTGAAAGAATATCTTTCCCAGAAATAAAGGACTTTCACAAAAGAAAGCTAAATGCTCTTAGGGCTGTACTAATCCTTCAGCAAAGATGCATTGGAATCCATGTCAGCACTTGTCTTTTCCTTAGTTGGTACAACCACTTTGCTTTGTTTCCTCCCCCCCCCCAAAATGTAATGTGGATGTAATGTGCTGATGCCTGGACAATGTTAGGGTCTGGATGGGAGTGAACAAGCTCAAGCTCAACCCTGACAAGACCGAGTGGCTATGGATATTACCTCCCAGGGATTATGTCGATTGCCCCTGCTTGGTTCTTGGGGGAGAGAAATTAACTCCCTCAGAACGGGTTCGCAATTTGGGTGTTCTCCTAGATCCACAGCTAAAATTGGATCAACATCTGTCAGCTGTGGCTAGGGGGACCTTTGCACAGGTTCGCCTGGTGCACCAATTGCGACCCAGGCCCCATCAACCAAGCAATGCCGATTGGTGGGACCGTGGGGGAGGGCATTCTCTGTGGGAGCCCCGTCTCTCTGGAACCAACTCCCTCCAGAGATCCGGATTATCCCCACCTTACTGGCCTTCTGTAAAGCCGTGAAAACATGGCTCGTCCTGCAGGCGGGATGAAATCAAGATCAATCCCCCATGTGTGAATGATGGTCTGTTTTTAAACTTTTTTAAATTTTGCAATTTTTTAGTCATTGGTATCATTTTTATAAATTGTTTCGCATTATGTTGTACGCCGCCCTGAGTCCTATGGGAGTTGGGCGGCATATAAAAATGACTTAATGATGATGATGATGATGATGATGATGATGATGATGATGATGATGATGATGATGATGATGATGATGATAAATAAATAAATAAATAAATAACCCAGCTACACATTCTTTTTTTTCATTAAGTAAAATACATGTGGCTTGTGGCTTTAAGGTGTTGGAAGAAATGTCCATCTGGGTTCAGTTCCAAGTGGGGAAAAAGACATTGGAAGCATGGAGGCTGTTTGCAAAGATGGTTTGCAAACATATGGTTTGAGGTCCTGGGGAAAAGGGGAATCGCATGCCTCGAAGATGTTGAAGAAGAAAAGAAGGAAGTTGCTGAGAGTCCCTGAGTTTTTTATACCCTCTGTTGGGTCCCACCTTAAGTTTTCTGTTCCTGTGTAAGAAAAATGTATCCCATTGGCTGTGAGACTCCCAGGGGGTGGGGGTCTTAGCTAACTGTGTAACCTTTGTTACACAGTTTGTGTAACACCTTTGTTACACACCTTTGTCTGTGCCATGTGGTGAGATGGCTAGAGGGCTTTGGGATTCCTATTATTGTACTTCCTGAAGATCTTTGTTATGTAGAATAGACTGCCCATTGACAAAGGTGGGGGGAATGAGTGATCTGGGCTCAGGCCTTGATAGTCCATTGACAAAGGTGGGGGCTAATAAGAGTGAGTCTGTTTCCTGCCTAAAAACACGTTTCTCTATTTTCTCATCCAGGGAACTATAATATTCTGCCTTTTTAATATTTCCTAAAATATTTCATTCCTCTAGGAGGGGGGTAGGTGCTAACTTCCTACAAAGGATTAAATTGAAAATTAAGTAACATGCAACTGACTCTTTGGATTTTATTTATTCTAAAAAAAAGTGTAGAGCACGGTCATATCTCCATGAAAATAATTTATAGTTTACCATTTGACAAAGGGCAGATCTGCATTTTCTGCTTGGTCCATCACCAATAGAGGCCCCTCATCACTTCCTAAGTGGAGAAATAAAGGCTGGTTCTCCATTAGTTTGTTCCATTCTAATAGCAGTACAGCTTTGAATCTGTGCAATCATGTCTCCCTGGTTATTCTGTTCTCCCTATTTCTTTTTCATCATCTTGCCATTTATCTGATGATGGTGCATTAACTTAAGTGTTCTGAACTTCAAAAACTCTAGCTCCATTCATCTCTAACATTTCCCTGTGGGTATCCTTTTGGGTTTTGCCAGGCTGGATGAACTCTACTCCTTTTGCTTTCCAAACCCCTGCCTGCAGTATTGCAAAGCATCGCGTCCCTTCCCTTCCCTTTATTTCTTTAATGCAACTATTAAGTTGCAATGCATGTTTCTTAGTGCTCTGTTTCTATGAAGCTGAACTATTCATTCTTCCTTGTTATAAATTCTCACTGAAGCTGCAGAATTAGTTAGGAACTGACGAACACCCCATTCCTCTTTTACAACAATGCAACAAGAAAAAGAAAGGCTGTGTGTTAGTGTCAAAGGACATAATAGGAGAAGGGGCGAGAATTGTGAAGGGCAAGAGGCAGAGGAATGAACAATTAGGTCTAGCAATGCCCATAATCTGGACTAAGCAGTATCTCCAATCTAAACCTAGTTGAGCTCAAAAATCTCACCCGGGGATATGACTGTACATTTGAGAAACTACTTGTCCTATTACAACTGTGCTCCTTAAATATTCTCTTGATATTTGTGCTGGAATAATCCTCTCAACACAATTTCTTGATTAAAATATGCCTAATATTCTTTGAAAGAGAAGCAATAAACACTATAAAATATTTTATCTCAGTCAGTCTCATGAAAAACATACATCCTGAAAAATAATGAACATTTGTCAGGATGGAGGAGAAAACCTTTAGCCTTTATCTAAATCATTGAAACGGTGACTGTATCGAAGTGTTATTAGTAGTTTTCAATATTTAATAGACATATACTTACAATCGAATAAAAAAACTCCTTTATTATAAATTTGTTTCTTTATTTATACATACACATATACATATGTAGTATATCCTGTAGAGTGGGATGTGTTGGCTTATGAGATGGCCTGTAAATTAGAGATCTGAGCTTAGATAACATAGTGTGGCATTTCACAAATACAGAACAAAATATCATCCAAAGTTCTAGTGACAGAGGATGGTTATCAAATTAAAAATGAATGAAATTGAAAATGAACAGATGCAACTAAGGTTATTAACCTATTCATTCTTTCTCTTACTACAAAGCAATATGTGAAAACTTCAATCAACAAAAAGTATAATGACTAAGAGACTTAATATCTTCTGACCTTTTTTGGAAAAATAGGTGAGAAATAAATAAATTTACTTTGGGGGAAATAAAGCAGCATCTTAAATTAATATGATCAAAGAAAAAAGTTTTCTGTTAGATGACATGAACACAACTAATGAAGATGGGTTGAGATAGTATAGGACCGTGATGGCGAACCTATGGCACGGGTGCCACAAGTGGCACGCGGAGCCATATCAGTGGGCACACGAGCTCAGGTCCGGCGCGCATGTGCACACTGGCCGGCTGATTTTCGGGCCTTCTGGGCCCACTGGGAGTCAGGAAACAGGCTGTTTCCAGCCTCCAGAGGGGGTGGGGAAGGCCGTTTTCGCCCTCCCCAGGCTCCTAGAAGCCTGGAGAGAGCAAAAAATGGGCGTGCCATTGCATGCTGGGAGTGGGGGGGTCATACGCGCATGCGCGGGGGTGCATGGAATTATGGGTGTGGGCACGCACACACGTGATCCCACGCATCCCCCCCTTTTTGGCACACGAACCAAAAAAGGTTCGCCATCACTGGTATAGGAAGTGACTGGGCCATTGAGACACTCAAGAATGAATGAAATGAAATGAAAATTATGATTGATGAGTATTTGTTTAGGAAACAGATTTCATTTCAAGTACATGTATAGTATAGGACTGTTCATGAGTACATATAGAAAAAATACGGATCTTTATAACTGTAACAACATTGCCAAAAAGGCACTAAGAGTTGTTAATCTTGCGTAGTTTCTTCTCTGGCAATATTACACTGCTAACCAGAGCGTACAAAACATTTGTTAGACCAATTCTGGAATACAGCTTACCTGTCTGGAACCCGCACTGCATATCAGACATTAATACAATCGAGAGAGTCCAGAAATATTTCACAAGAAGAGTCTTCCACTCCTCTGCTTGCAATAAAATACCTTATTCCACCAGACTTGAAATATTGGGATTAGACAATTTATAACTATGTCTTCTCCGATCTAATCTAAATGTAGTTCATAAAATCATATATCAAAAGTCCTTCCTGTCAATGATTACTACAGCTTCAACTGCAACAATACACAAGCACATAATAGATTCAAACTTAATGTAAACCGCTCCAAATACGACTTCAGCAACAGAGTGATCAATGCCTGGAATGCACTACCTGACTCTGTGGTTTCTTCCCCAAACCCCCAAAACTTTAACCTTAGACTGTCTACAGTAGACCTCTCCCCATTTCTAAGAGGTCTGTAAGGGGCGTGCCTACCATCCCTGTCCTACTGTCTTATTGTCCTCTTTTATCAGTACTTTTTTTTACTTATGTTATGTTTATAAAAACAACTACTATCCTGTACATGTTTGACTAAATAAATAAATAAATAAATAAATAAATAAATAAATAAATAAATAAATAAATAAATAAATAAATAAATAGTAAATAATACAGGGATGTGAGGTTGTGATTGAGACAGTTTTGGTGGAGTGACAAAAGTGGACATTAACTAAAAATGGGCATGGAAGAAAAGGAAATGAAATAAGAATGAAGATATACGACTACAGGAAAAAAATATTATCACAGAATGAAAATATTGTTAGAATATAACTTCTCAAAAGAAGTGTCCATAGAAGTGAAAAATAAATATAAAGGAAATGAAATACACAGATATGATAAATAAAAATAAAAAATAAACAAAATGACTAGAAATAGGTTGATTCACTACATCTTGGTATATTGTTGTTTTATAGCTCTTTACATTGTTCCATCAAGCTACTCGACGTATATAAAATATCAATTGCTTTGAAAATTGCTGCCTGTCTTGGGTCTCTATGAATCTTCAATATTATGGCAAAAGGAAATCCTATATTGAATCACAGTGATTTCCTATCTTTGCCATGCTTTCTCTCAATATTCAAGACAGCAATGACTCAATAATGAAGATCATGGTTGCAACAATATTTGAGCTCAACATCATTTAGCATAATGCAGGGGGGGGAGATGAGGTTTCAGAAGCTCTTTCTGTGGTGGAGATTTTGGAGGGACAAGCTGTTGACAATGATTCATGGTTCCAATTCAGAACCATCTGCTATTTTGGAAAGCAACTCTAACCAAGGTGATAAGGTGAAGTGCAGCAGCTGCATCATTATTGAGTTCTAAAGCTGAGCTAACTGTGACCACTATAAGGAGCAACTGCATTCATGGGCCAAGAGGATTATGGAAAGCAGAATCCTCTCCGTATCCAAGTACCAATAAAAGCTCCAGTGAAAATGGCCTAGATCTTGACATAGAGTGTCTATTCACCTGAAGTGATTATTAGGTTTTCTATTACTTCTAAAAGCATATTATTCCATATGTCAGGTGGAAAAGATAGCAAATGCACAATAAACTTTCATTCATTATCTCTTATACTATTACACTCAGAATTGAAGCAAACCCTTACTGGGCTTGATAGAACTTCCTCAGTGATTGAGACCACTCTTCATATATTTATTCCCAATCCTCTAGAACCAAGTTCTATTATGACGTTTATTAGTTTATTGTTTGCATAACCTTAGACTGTCTACAGTCGACCTCTCCCCGTTTCTAAAAAGTCTGTAAGGGCGTGTATAAGCGCACCACTCTGCCTACCGTCCCTGTCCTACTGTCCTATTGTCCTCTTTTATCGTTACCTTTTACTTATGTTTATACAAACAACTACTATCCTATACATGTTTGACAAATAAATAAATAAATAAATAAAATTCAAGAGAGTGTAGAATCAGAAGGTAAGTTTTCAAGAAAAGGTAAGTTTTTCACTGTCAGATAGGAATTTTCCTACCAGAGGCGATTTTTGGATCTTGCTTCCTCGAAGTCATTCGTATTTAGAAAAATAAAACCGAGATTCAAATCTAATTAACAAAATATTTATTTCAGTACAAAAGTAACAAAAATAAACCCTTAATAAGCTACATCTTTTCAGCTAATGAATTCATGTCTGCCTTCGGCAGGCATCAAAGAAGAAAGGAAATGGGAGTAGTCAAAACTCCTGGAATGCACACATGCATAGTAAAACATATCACATGTCTGCTTGATTATAAATACAATAAACCTTAGAAAACAGTAGAGATGCACAACTGGCAATTATTCACATCGTGACATTCACTATCATACTTCATTTTTAATATATTACTTGGCTTCTCTATCAGCTTTAGGTTTCTGCCTTAGCTGTACAGCTGCTGATGGGAGAAGCTAAATGTAATATAAAAACAGTCAGCAGCTGATATCAACTCCATTGCTTTCCATTCTCATATTAGTTTCATATGTTCTTCTCTCCCTTTCTATTGTAACTAAGGAAGTCTCCTTAGCTCTTTTAATAAGCTCCTGAGACATCCTCTTAGACCAGGGCTGTCAAACTCCCAGCCCACGGGCCGCATGCATCACACACTGGCCACACCCACACCTGGTTTAGTGAATGGGGGGAAAGTTCCAATACATCATGTGACGCCACTGTGACAACATGAGTTTGACACCCCTGTCTTAGACAATCCAAAGCAAAAAACCGAAAAGTGCTATATTCCAACCATCCCATGGAGGGATTATAACATACATGGGATTATGTGTTTATTTTAGAAATCTAGAGGAATCCATTTGCAACAAAAGCTATGCTATCCAACATTTTAGCAATGACTTAGTCAGACATTTTGGGAAACTCAGGTACATTCCTTAGTAGCTGAACATGGATTTTCTGTTTTTTAGGTGTGCTTGATCATTCCTTCATAAATCTATAGATCTTTCACAACCAATTAAGATATTGTCAAAGGAAATATGTTGTAAAAATCAGCCATTTTACTAATATTTGTGTTTGTTATAAAATTTTAGTTTTCTACTTTGAAAGAACAAGGCTCACTGTCTTTCCTGATAAGCAATCCCTAATCCTATACTGAGTATTTCCATTCCAAAAGATTTTTAGTGTGTTCAAAACATTCCTTCTTCAGAAACTGAAGCAGATATCTAGTAGAGATCAAGCTAGTTTTCTCTTCCATGCTTTTTAAAGTTGAAGACCAAGCTATTTTGGAGGGTATTCTTATATTTTTATATTATGCCATTATTTTTCTTTTCTTACTTTCTGAGGGGGGAGTTTCATTCTTATTTTATTGTTGTCTTTTTATTGTGGTTTTGGATGTTGATTAATTATTATAACTCTCATGAAATTTGTCCTTAGATCTAGGTTGGTTCTCTCTTTGATTAGTTTCCATACATTTCTTCTTGTCCTGCCTTCAGGTGCTTTGGAATATAGGTTGAGCACCACCTCTTTGTGGCAACCCCTGAGATATTGGAATACTGCTTTCCTGTTACCCCTAGTCCTTCTTTTCATTAAACCTGACCTACCCAATTCTGCAACCATTCTTCATATGTTTTAGCCTCCAGTCCCTTAATCATCTTTGTTGCTCTTCTCTGTACTCTTCCTAGAGTCTCAACATCTTTTTTATATTGTGGCAACCAAAACTGGATGCAATATTCCAAGTGTGGTCTTACCAAGGCAGTATAAAGTGGTATTAACACTTCAAGTGATCTTGATTCTATCCCTCTGTTAATGCAGCCTAGGACTGTGTTAGGTTTTTTGGCAGCTGCAGCACACTGCTGGCTCTTAAATAAAGTGATTGTCCACTAGGACTTCAAGATCCCTCTCACAGTTACTACTGTTGAGCAAGGTATCACCTGAGCTATACCTGTGCATTTGGTTTTCCTTGTCTAAATGTGGAATATTTCTTTTATCACCATTGAACCTTACTTTTCTCACCATTGATCTTTTTTTTCAGTATCTAACTTAGCACCTAGGAACTTAGATCACTTAGTGATAACAATGGCAGCATTTCTAATTGTTAAGTGAAAATTGTGGGTCAATAAGTGAAGACCTCCTTACAATTTTCTGCCAACCTCCAACAAACACAAGTCAGTGGGAAAGCCAAGAGGAAGCTGTAAGTCCTAGGTCAGGGGTAGGCAAAGTTGGCTCTTCTATGACTTGTGGACTTTAACTCCCAGAATTCCTGAGCTAGCATGATTGGCTCAGAAAGTCTGGGAGTTGAAGTCCATGAGTCATAGAAGAGCCAACTTTACCTACCCCTGTCCTAGGTAGCTCACAAGCAGACTAATAGGCTGGTGAGTGGTATGTATGAGCGTTTTCAGGTCTGGAGGTGTCAGGTGGGGAAGATTTACTCAAGGAACTTTCAACCTTCTCTGCTGGCTTCCCCTTTGATTCTGCTTGTGGGAAGCTGGCAGGGAAAGTTTAAAAAAATGGTGATCATGTGACCATGGAAAATTGCAATCATGTAAGTGTGAGCCAGTTGCCAAGCACCCAGATCACAATCATGTGATTGCAAGGGCGGTGTGGATTTGGATGACCAGTCATAAGTACCATTTGTTCAGCACGATCAAAACTTTGAATAGTCACTGATCCAGTGGTGAGTAAAAATCCCTTTTAGGTTAACATAAACGTGCTGGTGAAAATTTAATATACACTTATCAAGTTAATGAAACAAGATCTACTATACTACTTTTTTTTTTCATTTCATTTTAGTACCCAGCCAGCTTTCATGGCTTCAGGGCACCCATGCCACAGATTTTTTCATTTACTTTTTTGGCTTTTCAAGGGATATAATTCTAGCATCTTTGTGCCAGCATAAAACTTCTGAGATGATTAACCTGGAAATTGGCATGAACTTGGCTCAGATCGAGGCTGACGGTTGAGAAATATGTCCAGTTGACAACTTAATGGTGTCACCTTTCACTGATGTCAGTGTCCTCCTTTGGAAAATGTATTTGTTTTCTGCTGGAGGTAGACTACAGAGAGCGAGATGTCATATTTACACCTAAAACATTTAAGTGAAACTTACTACTGGAGAAAAGTTTTCAAGATTGAGAGAATAAAACTACGTTCAGTTCTTGAGTGGTTCAACCTAATTTCTCCAAAGCAGATGATTGTAAAAAATAAAACACCTGAGTTTATTTGCTATTAGTTCTGAAAAAGATCTTCTTCATAACATTTATCAATTTTTATATTTTTTTCACATTATAGAGATACAGGTAGTCCTTGACTTATGACCACAATTGTGCCCAAAATTTCAGTTGCTAAGCAAGATAGTTGTTAATAAGTTGTAACCTATTTACAACCTTTATTGTTATAGTTGTTAAGTTAGTATCATGGTTGTTAAGTGAATCAGAAAGTTGCAAAACGTGATCAAATGACCCTGGGATGCTGCAACTATCATAAATACATGCCAGTTGCCAAGTGTTAAAATTTTGATCATGCGACCATGGAGATGCTGCAACAGTCGTAAGTGTGAAAAACAGTTATAAGTCAATTTTTTTCAGTGCTGTTGTAACTTTGAACAGACACTAAATGAATGAATGTAAATCGAGGACTACCTGTATATCAATAGACTAAGACCATGCACATGAATATAAACTAGATAATTTTACCCACTTATACCTAGTTTTTCAAATGTTTTCAGCAGTGAAGTACTGTTCTCATACATTTTTCCAGCTTTCACTCCTGCTTTACAAGTAAACTTCACTATTGCTCTTTATCACAGAAAAATACCTAATACTTTAGCTAGTACAGACCTTACAGCAATAGAAGAAGTAATTCATATCCTAAAAGTATAGCAATACGGAGTTGGAAAGGTGCTGAAAGGGCAACCAGAACTATCTAGAGGCTGCCAGAAAACTCCAGGTAAGAGGGTTTATAAACACTTTGCTGAAATAGGTAATAAAAATGCAATTTGTTGTGACCCAGCACCGCAACCCCCCAGAAACACACACACACAGTCGTTGGGAGGCAAACAAAAAGGTTCCTTTTACTAATACAGTTTCTTAGTAAAACTCAGAGGGTTTAGAAGTCCAAAACAACACAAACGGAAAGTCTTCAGGAATAAGGTTCTTTGGGTTACGTGAGGGTTAAATAGCACACAGACAAAAGTTCAAAGCAAGACTCATTAATTCTTCTCTTATCTGAACAGCTTGGCTGGCTTCCCGGAATAAAGCTGGCAGAAGCTGGTGATAAGATTCCCAAACAGACGTAGAAACGAAACTCTGGATATGCCGCGGTCATTGAATTGTTGTTCTCAGCAATGAGCACTAATTACCCTGGCTTAATATAGCCACTGAAGGGCGTGGCCCAATTAGCCCTCACTGCTTCCTCCGATTGGACCGACGCTTACTCAGCCAGTCCTGTCTTCTGGCTGCTCTGCGTGCTCTGGCATCCAGCATGAGTTCTTCATCTCCTGATGAAGAACTCTGCTGCGCAGGTGCAGAAGGTCCTGGGAGATCGTCCTGCTCTGGCACCGAGTCCTCATCACCAGCCGTCTCTGGTGCCAGGCACATAGGCTGGTACTGCTGCACCATGAGCGGCTCCAAGTCCTCCGGATCCTCCAGACTCGGCGCCGGACGCGGCCAAGGCACAACACAATTTTATATACAGAACTTCTTAGAAGCACAAAGAGAGTCACTTCCAGGATTGATGTAAGCAAGACTGGAACCTAAGAAGGAATAAGAGAGAAGTATACCAAATTGTGGCATGCTGTGGAGAAAGTGGGAATATAGAATACAGTACTCTGTACAATACTCTCATAGCATTCTCCTGCCAACCTAGGAGTTCAAAAGCATGCAAATGGAAGTAGATAAATAGATACCACTGTGGTGGGAAGGTAACAATGCTCCTTTTCATGCCTTTATCTGGGTGAGCAATTACTTGGAATGGAAGGCATTACTTATTGCTATTCATGCTTTTGTCATGTCTTAATTGGACATTGGGATGCAGTAGAGTGCATAGGGCTGGCCTTGAAGAGTATTCAGAAACTATAGCTTATCCAGAATGGAGATGTTTGAATCGTTAAGAGTTTTCCTTAAGGTGCCCCTCATTTGAGAGCTAGTTATCAGTTGGCTTGAAAGCCCTTAATGATTCACAGTCTAGACTTCTATAGGATTACCTTGTTGCAGTAATATTTGACCATCTGGTAAAGTCTAATAATGTCTATAGGAATCATGGATCTCTATAGGGGTCATGGATTCAATCTCTAAACCTCTAGAACAGAATCCCCTAAGGAGGTTCCCTTCATAACTTTCAAAAAGTCTGTAATAAATGTTCTTGACCCAAAAAGACTTGGGGGCTGTGACTATTCCCTACATGATGAGTTGGTTCTTTGTTTCTCAACACTGAGATTCTAGGATTATGTACATATGTAGTATGATTTATGGATTTTAGTTTTGAAATTTGATATTATGTTATTGATGTTGATTTTGTCAATCTCTTAACACAGATTAATGATTTGGGTCACAATAGACCACCCAGGGTTGGTTTGATTGAAGCAGTTTATCTGATAATAAATACTGAAGCAGTTTATCTGATAATAAATATGATATATTTATCGTGATTTGAATAGTGATTAAGAGTTATTCTTCATATGTGAAGGAGCTTATAAGCTAGTTCATTTTTTCTGTTCAGCTTGCATTGTTAATTAAATAGTATGTCTGTCTTTCAGTAGCTAATTTCAGATGAGAACTACTGGAAATGTAATAGGAACAGAGGTTTCCTAAAGAACATAGGTTTACCATTGCTTAGCTATGTTTGGCCTGCTTAGCATAGAATTAATTACCTTAATGACACTCCCTAAGCATTTTTGACCCTTCCTTTTAATTTTTCCTGCCACACCACGACAACAGCTCAAAGTATTGTCCCTGCTAATATTGTGTTTACAGAACACTGTTTTGTAATATAGACTGAAAAGGAAAGGAAAAGAAAGAAAAGATCTCAGAAATACCCACCTGTATATGTGCCACCTAACATTAAGTTCCTTCAGAGATACATGAAGCTGTTACCTAGCAACATAAACCCAGCTCCTAATAATAACTTGAGTGGAATTATAGCCACTGTTAATAATAAGCTCCCTTCCTTGCCACATCTAAATGTAATTTCACTCTTTGCCACCTTCAAGTTCATCAGCTCTTATTTCAAACAGAGCGAGGTATGGATTTCCCATGAACATCAAGTTAGGTCAGTCATTAGAAAGGTGATAGACAGAGTCCAAGTAAAGGGTCATTTGGTCGCTTCTCATTCTCTTTTGGTTTTTTGAGCCGCTGTCATTTAAAGCAGGAGATCAGAGCTACTGCTGCAGTTTAAGCTACTGCTGCCTGTTGCTTCTCATTCAAATCAAGAGGAAGTCAGACTTGACCTCAGCCCACCAGTTAATTAGAGTTACAGAAGAAAGCTGTATTCAAATCACTGGCATCATGGGGAAATAAGCCCCTTGGGATTTGCACTAAATGTCTTCAGGAAGAAATTAAAGTTTGAGTGGAAAAGAGAGAGAGAGAGAGGCAAGATGGTCCCGCTGTGAAATTAATAGCTTAAAATAAGCTAAAGCAAAGAAAGAACTTTTCCCCCCTTTGGATTGGAAGGACGAAGAGAAAAAGTTAACAAGAAGGATCAGGCACAGAATAATATCCTTCTGTCGCCCATCTCCTCCCACTTGTGACTGCATGATTGTTGTATCCTTGCTTGTATCCTTGTGATTTATATTGATATTGTTTCCTAGTATGATTTGATTGCTTATTGTACCGTATGACTGTCACTGGGTGTTGTGCCTTGTGATTCTTGACAAGTGTATCTTGTCTTTTTATGTACACTGAGAGCATATGCACCAAAGACAAATTCCTTGTGTGTCCAATCACACTTGGCCAATAAAGAATTCTATTCTATTCTATTCTATTCTATTCTATTCTATTCTATTCTATTCTATTCTATTCTATTCTATTCTATTCTATTCTATTCTATTCTATTCTATTCTTTTCTGTTCCGTTCCGTTCCGTTCCGTTCCGTTCCGTTCCGTTCCATTCCATTCCATTCCATTCCACTCCACTCCACTCCACTCCACTCCACTCCACTCCATTCCATTCCATTCCATTCCATTCCATTCCATTCCATTCCATTCTATTCTATTCTATTCTATTCTATTCTATTCTATTCTATTAAATTAGAAGAGAGGGAGTCTACTGAATATTGTATATCAAAATCTAGTAAAGCAGTCTGGAGAAGCAGCTCTCTTGATGTCCACCACATAATAACTTAAGGAAAGCACAGTGGTTTTAAAACTTACGTGAATGTCACATTCAGCTGCAGTTATAAAGAATGATATGCTTCCAGAACATTCCAAAGTTATAGACAAGAACACTGGTGTCAAACTCGATCGCATTACGTGACATATCATGATGTATCGTGATGTTTTTTGCCTTTGTGGAGCCGGGGTGGGTGTGGCCTCTGCATTACGCATCCAGCCCACAGACTGCCAGTTTGACGCCCCTGGATTAGAACATAGAATAGAATAACAGAATTGGAAGAGATCTTGGAGGTCTTCTAGTCCAACACCCTGCTCGAGCAGGAGACCTTATACCATGTCAGACAAATGGCTGTCCAGTCTCTTTTTGAAAGCCTCCAGTGATGGAGCACCCACAATCATTTCATTGTTTGATTGCTCTCACCTTTAGGAATTTCTCCTTAGTTGCATTCCAAATCTGCTTCCCTTCATATCATGTAGGTATTTGCTTTTATTCTATTTCTGAATCTGACCCATCCTTTATACTTTGCACTATGTATTTATAATAATATGATTGTTTCAAACAGAAACAATTCATGAATTATAACTCTACATTTAATATATGGACTTGCACTGTAAATAAGGATAGAATACTTAGATTGGATAGCAATTTTTGCAATTCTTAATTTTGACTGATAATACATAATATACGGCTATTGTAGCTAATTATTGCATGTTGAATTGATTTTAATGTTTCAATATTCTAAACTAATGCAAGATTTTTTTTAATATACAGTGGTGATCTAATGTTACTTAACATTTCGTTCACACTTATAATGCTTGTAAATCTCTATTTTACTTTGTTATGTTTTTCTTACTTTCTGCTTTTCTTCTCAATTGTAGTTTTAACTATTAACAAAAAAATAAAATTTAAAGCAATCCATTTTAATGCTTGTGTCTCTATCCTATTATCCTAATACCAAAGCTAGTAGCTATGCTTTACGCCCCATTGCTGTCAGTCTTAGTCAAGTATCTTTTCTGAAAATTGTTTTCTTATAAAATGGTTTGAGATTTTCAGTTATAGACAAATGACCTAGTTTATTTTCAATGGCTAAATATATAAATCACTTCCAATCTTTAGTTTGTTTTTCCTAATAGGGCAATTTTTGCCAGCTAACACTTATTTCTTTTATTTCCATATACTGTAAGGTACTGTTTTGCCTTTTGTTCACTAACTAGGGTCACATTTCTCATTATATTTTCCTTCTTTTGAGTTGCTAAATGTTTTCAACAGCAGTATCCATAGGGTGCAGTAGGTAATTAAAAAGTGTGACATTGTGAGGTTGAGGCGTGTACAATGGGGATGGGACATGACTCTGTCATTTTGCCTTTTTTGACCCTCTCCTCCCTAGAACTTCTGGTTTTCAATTTTCTAATTCTGAGATGATGAGTCAGCTACCTCTAATAGTGCCTGGTGATTATTCTGCCTCAATAAATGGATACGCTTTTGTACAGATACTCTCCTACTTACAGCCATTCATTTAGTGACCGTTCAAAGTTACAATGGCACTGAAAAAAGTGATTTATGACTATTTTTCAGATTTACAACTGTTACAACATCCCCATGGTGACGTGATTAAAATTCAGATCCTTGAGAGGACTTCTGGTTTGGCGTTCGGCGTCGAATGGCGCTCCTTCTTCAGGGCGCTTTCCCGACTCCCTGCCAAGCCGCCAGAACAGCTGTCTGGCGGCTTGGAATCTCTCTGCCCCGGACATAGGGGGGAGAGGAGAGCGTGGCAGGTGGGGTAGAGCCCCCCTGGCGCCCTAGGAGTCATCCAGGGGCGCGGAGGGAAGGCTCCCCAAGTAGCCTGCTCCTAGCTCCGGGAGCCTGGGAATCTCCGCTCTTGCGGAGCAAGATGCCGAAGCCACCGCTGCTTCCAGAAGAGGATTTTTAAAACTTTTTTTTTGTGTATTTAATGAAGCAGACAGAGAGAACCAGGGGCTTTGCTGGGCAAGTATGGATTTTCTTTTTCTTTTTTTTAAAACCCTCGGCTAACTTTCACTTTGAAGAAACAAAGCAACATTTAATATGCAACAATATGGCGTTTGAAGGAGGAGAAGTGAAAGTGATTTCCGTTTTGCTTGTGGTTCTCTTTTTTCATGGAAACTTTTTGTTCTGAAAACTGAAAACTGGCTGTCCTTCTTATATTCTCTGATAACTGATAATTTTTTAAAAAAAAAATAAGGACTATTCGCCTTTGAAAGTGGAAAGTATTTTTTTAGAGATCTGGCTTTTTAAGGCATTTTGAAGAAGTTGGGAAAAGAAGTGAAGGTGATTTTTGCTTTGTTTGTTTGTGGCTCTTTCTCTTATGGAAAATTATAACTTTGAAAACTGACTTTTTTTTTCTCTGTCTCCTGATTTTGGAAGTTAAAAACTTTCTGTCTCTTACACTGGAAAGAATTTTATTTAGAGTTATGGCTTCTCTCTATACCTCTTTGGAAATATAAAAATGGTTTTAAGTTTGGAAAGTTTGGGGGTTTTTTCTGGCTTTTCTCTTGTGGAAATTTTGAAAACTGACTTTTACTCTTTGTTCTGTGACCTTGGATTATAACAGCAACTGATAACTTCACTAAAATAAATAAATTATAAAAGACTATTTGCCCTGGAAATTGCAAGATTTTTTTTCTTTCTCTTTTTAAAGATTTGACCCTTTTTTGCATTTTTTTGGAATTACAATAAAGAAGAAGTGAAAGTTATTTGTGTTTTGCTTGTGGTCTCTGGACTTTGGGAAACTTTTGTATTTGAAAACTGGTCTCTATTTTTGATTCTCAATTCTGGATTATAAAACAATCGATAGTGATTTGGCACTTTCAGTGTAATTTTTTGGAACTACAACAATGGCTTCAAAGTATGGAATGATTGCCTTGAATAAAAGGCCTATTTATCCCTCTGCTTATACTTCTAAAATGCAACTTGCTACTGAGTCAACACCTCCACAAGCTTTGACATCGGAAAACTTATTAAATACTTTAAAGATTATAAAACAAGACTTAATTTTGGAATTTAATCAAAAAATCACTGAAATAGAAAAAAAATGCAGGATGCTTTAAAGAATATGGAAAAGCAGTTACGGATGGATATGTTAGAGGTTTGCAAAGGTTTAGCAACAAATGTTGATGTTTTGGAGGACTGTATTGAAACAAATAAACAAGCGCTGGCAACCTCGGTGGAATATATAAACAAATTTCAAAAGGACATCGCAAATTTTGAAACAGAGGTGTTGATGTCACAGTTTAGAAGAATGCAATTTGCCATTAGAGTAAGAGGGTTGAAGGAAGGTTTATATGATAATTTGAAAGGAAGAATGATTGAGGCCTTGGTACAGGTTTCTGGAATTTCTAAAGATGAGTTGGCTACACAAATAGAAAAGATATATAGGGTCAACTTGTGGCACGCAAAACAAAAACATTTACCAAGGGTCATTGTTATATATTTTACCACAAGAGTTTTACGGAACAGAATTATCCAGGCGACGTTTAAGAATAATCTTCAGGTGAATGGTCAGGAACTTAGGATATGGAAAGAAATTCCCTCTAAAATGCTTAAAGCTAGAAAAGAATTTACTTTTTTGATTGATGAACTTAAAAGATTGAATTTACAATATAAATGGGAAGCACCAACAGGAGTAACGGTGAAATTTTTGGAGAAAAGATACCGGCTGAATACGATAAACAAAGCTATCGAATTTTATGTTAATATTTTAAAGGCTGATATATCTAAAATTCCAGAAGAAAGATGTATTAATGTAGAAGAGGATAAGGAGGAAAAGTCATCTTTACCGGATCAAAATGATATAGTTTCAAAGAGTCAAAGTGAACTGCAGAGCCAGAAAGATGTGAAAAAGGAGATGGAGCACTGGGATCAGATGGAAGATGAGCTGATAAATTCAAAATCATCAAGATATAAAAGGAGGCAACCAATAAGATATAAAGAGAAGTAGTGTTGATATGTATTAGATGGATGGAGATAATATAATTGTATTTTCTTCTTCTCCTTTTTTTTATTGTTGTTTCTTCTTTCTTCTTTCTTTCTTTAAAAAAATTTTTTTTCTCTTTTTTAATAATTCTTTAAGAATTGGAATTTTTAATTTTTAATTAAAATTATTAAGTTATAAATTATTACAATTGGATTTTAAAAGTCGTTTTAAAGGAAGGATTTTTTTTCCTTTTGCTTTAGGCTTTCGTTTTTCTCTCTCTCTCTTCTAGGTTTCTACTATTATTATTATTATTATCATTATCATTATTACTATTGTTATTATTTTTATTGTTATTATTATTATTATTATTATTATTATTATTACCTTTAAGGATATCTTTTTATTATGAATTAACAAGTTGTGTATAATAATACTATGTGGTTATGATGAAATTCAAAAGTTTTATTATTTAATATGTAGACACGTAATATTTTTTTTAGTTTTATTTGAACTAATAAGTTGTTTTATAATAATATGTTGTTATGATGAAATTTAAAGGTATTATTATTTAATATTTAGATATTAGCTACGTAAAATTTTCTCGGTTTTAGTTAATCATGAGATTATTATTATCATTAATGTTTTTTTTTTAAAGATTTAGTATTATTAATAATTTTTATAGGTCTAGAAAGTTGATTGAAAGGAGGAGGGAAAAACTGTTTTCCTTCCTTTGTTTAACCCAGATTATTATTATTATCAACAATATATATTAATATATTTTTACTTTTTATTTTTTATCTTTTAGAATTATATTGGAAATAATGTAAAATATAGAAATTTAATGATGTTAACATTGTATAATTTGGAGTTGAGGGGTTTTTCTTTTTTCTTTTTTCTTTTTTCTGTAATTACTGATATTACGCCCTGAATTCTCTCTGGGAAGTCCGGGGGGGGGAGGGGGGAGGGAAGGGGGCGGGGGTGGGGAGAAAAATAAAAAAAATGTTTGTACTCTGTACTAATAAAACTTTTTCAATAAAAAAAAAATTCAGATCCTTGGCAAGTGGCATGTATTTATGATGGTTGCAGGGAAATGTGATCACCTTTTGTGATCTTCTGACAAGCAAAGTCAATGGGGAAGCCAGATTTACTTAACAACTGTGTTATTAATGGCAATGATTCGCTTAACAACTGTGACAAGTAGGGTTGTAAAACAGGCGCAAAGGTCACTTAACAACTGTTTTGTGATCTTTGCCCCCATTTTACAACCTTACTTGCCACAGTGGTTAAGCGAATCATTGCAGTTGTTAAGTTAATAACACAGTTGTTAAGTAAATCTGGCTTCCCCATTGACTTTGCTTGTCAGAAGGTCACAAAAGGGGATCACGTTTCCTTGGGACACGGCAACCATCACAAATACATGCCAGTTACCAAGCATCTACCTGCATCCACAAATATTCTATGTGATGTGCAGGCTTTTAGATAATGCTGCCTCTAGAAATTACAGGATCTGAGCTTGAATATGAAGAGCAGCAGTCTGATGATGGTGGAGTGGAGTTATTATCCTTTGATTATGCTAATTATATCTTAGTGTTTCCATCTGTTCTCAAGCCTAACTCACTTGAACCTGTTTCATGACATTTAGTGATTGTGAATGATTCCCCCCACCCTTGGAATTAGCTACAATTTATTGAATCCATGTATTTGCTACTACAACTGATTTTCTTGCAAAATATTCAGCCTGAGGCTGATAGCCCATGATCCAGAGGAGGTGAATCTTCTTGGTGCTCAATCCAAACCATTGCATCCTTTCAGGGAACTAAGGGTTCATGGACTTTATGTATAAGTGCAAAAATTCTATTCATAACTGATATTTGTTTCCATGCCCACATTGCTGCAGAACACTTACAGTATTCGCAGTTTTTGTATATCACATTGCTGGATCTGCGAGTCTCAGGAACAAGAGGATATTGGTTCTATAATTTTGAAGCAATACTCCATGTATTCTTTGGCTGTTAGTGTTACACTCCCAACCGTATGGCAGTTGACACAATGCTTTGTTAATAGTTGTATAACACCCATTCAAAAGTCAATTTGTGTATGTTCCAACTTGTCAAATGACACTGTTTTGAGCAGATCGTTTAGTTCCCTACTGCTTGCGGTACAAATCCTAACAGATATTGTAACCATGCCCAACAGTGTCCTGAACTCAGATGGGTGGAGGTGGAAATTCTAAAATAATATTCACTTTTTTTGCATCTGGCTTCACTCCTGTTTATTTGCTCCATGAAATACAGTATGTGGGCTGTTTGCCTTTGTTCCATTTTAGACTAGTAGCCTTTATGGTTGCTAGGGCTTTCATCCAAGATGTAATCATGAATAGCAACATCCCATGTGCTACATGAGGAAAAAATAATATCTCTTGTGAACAACTTAGGGAACAGCAGAAATCTTCAAAAAGAATTTTTTTTTACAGAAAAATCAATCAAATAGCATAATAAGACCATCTGGGTCAGGCAAGGTCTGCTAAAACT
This sequence comes from Diadophis punctatus similis, assembly GCA_023053685.1. Classification (NCBI taxonomy): domain Eukaryota; kingdom Metazoa; phylum Chordata; class Lepidosauria; order Squamata; family Dipsadidae; genus Diadophis; species Diadophis punctatus. Next base: position 255,472,580 of record JALIGW010000001.1, on the reverse strand, counting down.
CATTATCAGCATTGAGCAGTTAAAATACGTGACTAGTCTAAGTCAAAGAATAAATCTATGGTCAGTAGGAAATTCCTCTATCTCTTTTCTTCATTTTCCAGCTGCTTCAGGTCTACAGATATATGAATTCTGCCATTTTTCTTTTAGTTTGCTATACTGGTGCATACCAGTGTATTGATTTGGGATTGTTTAATAATGATATTTAGCTTTATTTTTGGCAATACATGGACTGTCCAGTACTGGATGAGATGAGCTGGATAGAGTATATAAAGGGATCAAATAAAGAAGCTAGATCAAGTAGACCTGATCCAAGGAGATGGATCAAATGAAGAGGTGGGAACAGAGAGTGAGAAAAAATGGCTACAAAAGCCTTTTGCGAAACTAGATGCTTCCTTGAGCATTTCTGTAAGAGACGGAATAGAGTTGGTTTGTTTAAATACAACTTATCATTTTGAAATGTTCTGTGTTTTTAGGAGGACCTCCTCATCAGGTGGGTAAAAGTGAGAGAGAAGCCCATTAAATTCATTAGCTTAGCTTTGTTTAGAATAATTCCTGTACCTGTATGATACTGGTTGTAGATTTGTATGGGTGTTTCTTTACTGCAAATGCTAAAACTGTTTTGTTTCTTCACAATCGGATTTGTTTGTTTAAATTGAATTTGTGGAGGAGGGAAATTGCCTGTTAACCTTTCACACTACCCACTAAATGAAGTCTCAACACCATCAGTTTAAGGGGAACTGCGAAAGGAACTGGAGAGATCCCTAATTAGGTATCTTAGAAAAGCTAAATTCTTGAACCAAGAACAGACTCTGGGTTAAACTCTTTGGCACCCCTCTCCCTGGGCGCAGCCTTGATTATTTATCATAAACAAATTAAACCCATGTTGTCTGGGGGGTTTGGCCTTAAATCCTTCCTAAGAGCTTTGTATAAGTGCTTTCATGTTATTTATGAGAATTTTTTTTGTATCAAATGCCCTATCTTATTGTTCTTTACCCAGAGTGTCATCAAGATTACTGTTGGATATAAATACAGGATACAAAGTGACATTAGCCTTTGTAAATCAGCCAAACTCAGCTAGATGTTGCAACCTAACTGAGCAAAACAGGCTATAGCAGCCAAAAGCCAAAACAGTTATAGATTATTTTAATCTAAAATTATTCATTCACATTATTCCTTAGGAATAACAACATATCTTGCTATCATGAAACCTAAAAATAATGACAGCAGATATACTTTTTAACTGTAATATTGGATAGTAAGAGATTTGTTATTTAAAAGATATATTTTCATTCCTCCTCCATGAACCCAAAATCATAGTCATGGGGCAATTAAGCCTGTAAAATATTTCTGTTTAAATGTGAATGCATTTCCCTAATTAAAATAAAAGGAATGAATTTATTTATTTATTTTGTTAGATTTATATACCGCCTCACAGTGCAAGCACTCTCTAAGCGGTTTACACCAGTAAGCAATGTATTTTTATATTACCCCCAACATTCTGGGTCCTCATTTTATTTACCTTGGAAGGATGGAAGGCTGAGTCAACCTTGATGCTAGCTGCAGTCACTAATTTGTAATACCGGTATTAGCCATGCAAGCAAATGATGTGTTATTTTGTTTCAGCATCAAAATATTACCCTATTACCCCCAAAGAGTTCCAGAGCTTTTTTAACATGTGATTCTTTTTTAGGAAATACATTTTAATTGCTCTAATTTCTTGAGAAAATTTAAACAAGGGGTACCATGAAGTACTGTGAGAAATCCCCCAGAGATGAGAGACTCAAATTTGCCAGTGGCGTTAAACAATGAAGAAAAATAAAATAAAATAAGAACTAAAGTTTATTCCAACTAAAAGTCTGTAGAGATTCTAGGTCATCCAGGTCATGGTTGCCCCTAAGGTGATTTTTGGACTTTCTTGTTTTTTGTTTTGAAGACGTTTCACTTCTCATCCAAAAAGCTTCTTCAGCTCTGACAGGATAGTGGGGAATGGAAGGATTTATATTCCTTGCAGACAGCTCGTCATTTGCATCCTTTTAGAGCAGGGGTGTCAAACTCGCGGCCTGCAAGATGGATGCAGTGCTGGCCACGCCCACCCCAGTTTAGCAAAGGGGGGGGAATCACAATATGTCACATGACAACATGATGTCACGAGTTTGACACCCCTGTTTTAGAGGATCGTTGAAGCACTTCAAGGTTTATCTGTGTCCTCAGGTTCACCTGAGTAGTGCTCCTGGTTCCTGTAGTTGCAATTTTTCCTCTGGAAATCCATTCCTTTCTCCCACACCATTCAAAGGGTGTTCATCCCAAATTGTATAGCTAAAGGTCTGTAAAGATTCTCAGTCATCCAGGCCATGGTTGTCCCAAAGGTGCTTTTTCAGGAGGCAACTGGACTTTCTTGTTTTTTCTTTTGAAAAAAGAAAATGGATTTCCAGAGGAAAATTTGCAACTACAGAAACTAGGAGCACTATTCAAGTGACCCTGAGGACATAGATAAACCTCCAAGTGCTTCAACAACCCTCTAAAAGGATGCAAATTACCAGCTGTCTGCAAGGGATATAAATCCTTCCATTCCCTTCAAATCTCAATCAACAAATGCTCAGTCTTACACATTGGCAAAAATAATCAGAACACAAAATACAAACTAAATGATCACCACCTTGTTGATGAATCCTCACTCAGTAAAGGACCTTGGAGTACTCATCTCTAATGATCTAAGTGCCAGAACCTACTGCAACAGCATTGCTAAGAAGGCATTAAGAGTAGTTAACCTAATCTTGCATAGCTTCTTCTCTGGTAATATTGTACTTTTAACCAGAGTATACAAAACATTTGCTAGACAATTCTCGAATACAGCTCATCTGTCTGGAACCCACACTACATATCGGACAGTAATACAATTGAGAATGTCCAGAGATATTTCACGAGAAGAGTACTACACTCCTCCGTTCCCAACAGAATACCTTATGCCACCATACTAGATAATTTAGAACTATGCCGCCTTCGATCTGACCTAAGTGTACCACACAAAATTATCTGCTACAATGTCCTACCTGTCAATTACTATTTCAGCTTCAACTGCAAAAATACACGAGCTCACAATAGATACAAACTTAATGTAAACTGCTCCAAACTTGATTGCAAAAAATTCGACTTCAGCAAAAGAGTGGTCAATGCCTGGAATACATTACTTGACTCTGTAGTTTCTTCCCCAAACCCCCAAAACTTTAACCTTAGACTGTCTACCATTGACCTTACCCCATTCCTAAGAGGTCTGTAAGGGGCGTGCATAAGTGCACCATTGTGCCTACCATCCCTGTTCTAATGTACCCATGTATTCGTAAAAAATTTTGTACTCATAACCATGCTTGTACTTCTTATATATTCATAATCATGTTTATACTTTGTTTATATTTTGTCTGTAATCATATACACGCTTTACAAAATAAATAAATAAAAAATAAATAAATCTTGTCAGAGCTGAAGAAGCTTCTTGGATGAGAAGCAACACATCTTTGAAAGAAAAAAAACAAGAAAGTCCAGTTTCATTCCAATCGGCAATTCTGATGGTATTTAAAAGGATGACATGATAGTAGTGTTCCAATATATAAGGGGCGGACACAAAGAAGAGGGGCTCAACCTATTTTCAAAAGCACTGAAGGCAGGACATGAAGCAATGGATGGAAAGTAATCAAGGAGAGAACCTAGCAATCAAGGAAAGAATCAAGGAAAGTGATCAAGGAAAGAATCAACCTAGAACTAAGGAGAAATTTCCTGACAGTTAGAACAATTGATCAATGGAAAAACTTGCCTCCAGAAGTTATGGGTGTTCCAACACTGGAAGTTTTTAAGAAGATATTAGATAACCATTTGTCTGAAATGATGTAAAGTTTTCTGCCTGAGCAGGGGGTTGGATTAGAAGACTTCCAAGGTCCCTTCCAACTCTGTTATTCTGAATAATAAATTGACATGAAGTTCTCAACATTGTGAGATAAGACTGGAAAAAAAGGAACAAACAAGAATGAGGGTGAGTGGGAGAAAATCCACAGTCTAACTGTCAGAATGCCACTAAAGTAATCTAAGTCATAAGCAAGGTTCTTTTTCATGTCAATGAAGATTCTCAGACATCCAGTAAGGTTCTTTTTCATGCCACAAAAACAATTATGACTGATATGAGTTACAAATTATGTCTTCCCATACACATTTAATAAGTGACCTCCTTACCCCGGAAGCTAATTATAATACTTTATATCAGGTATGCAATTTTGTACTGAGAACTAGCATGATGCAGTGATTAAAGGCATTTAATTAAAGCTGGGTGACTAGGTATTCTACTTCTGCTATAGGCATGAAAACCAGCTTGGTGACTTTGGACCCATCACTCTCCCTCCACCCTAGAAAGAATGCAATGGCAACTTCTGAAAATATTGTCAAGAAAATGCGAGACCTGTCTGTGTAGTTGCCAGGTATCAAGACTAATTGAAGGCATCTTTTAACTCAGTGCTTCTCAATTATTTTCTGTTACACCCCCCCTAGGGAGAAGTAAACATTTCATGCCTCCCCCCAACTGTCCGTTGGGACGATTGTTTGCAATATTCTGCACATTTTCACTGAAAAAACTCAAGCGGCTTATCAGCGTGATTGGGGTGTAATGTGTTTAAGTGACACCTTAATTTATTTGGCTTCATGCTGTCCACTGACAACATTTTTAGACACAGTAAACATACTGGTCTTTCCTCGCCTCCCACGGTAGTCACAGTGAAGCCAAGCGCTACATACGCTTCATCATATTTCCTCATCTTAGCTTTCAGGAGACTTACATTTGTCTCATTATCTCCGTCTCTCTCCTCCTTTCTTTTCATCCCTGTTAAATATTTTTCCATGGTGTCTCTTAAGGGTTTGTTATCTGCACTTCATATCTCCTGCTCTGTGCTCTGTGCTATTGTTCGGTGCAAAAAACCCCTACTCCCTGCAGCAAAAAAAAGCACATTCCCCGGGGTCATGCGCCCCCCCTGGCATCGTCCTGCATCCCCCCTGGGGGGGCCTGCCCCACTATTTGAGAAGCACTGCTTTAACTACAAATAGAGTTTCACTAATAGCTGTTTTTCAATCAATTATGCTATTTGAGATTGGAAATAAAGTCCAGTACATGTAGCTGATATGCCTAGCACACACTCTTCATTCTTTAATTGTTCTGAGGATGTATTTATATGTACATGTTCATAAACTAATTCCTTATCTTAGCTGACTACTTTATCTGAACAGAATGGCAATGAGATTCTGATAGGTGGCTAGAAAGAGGCTCACAATTAGATGTCAATTCTGTTTCACAATTAGATGTCAACTTTGTTTCACAATTAGACATCAACTTTCACCGTAATTACTTTTCCAGCTGACTATAGTCTTCCTGTCTTATCATGCTTCAATTACATCCTACAGGGAGATGCCAAGTGGAATCTCTTTCCCCATTTTTACCCCAGATTGGGATATTTGGGCAGCTAGGAGACACTACAAGTCAGGGGTGGGTTCCACTTACCTTCGCCACCGATTTGCATCGTGACGTTTCACGTGCGTGTGATTGCTACACTCGCACGCACGTGTCCCCTCATGCAATTCTGCTTTTGCGCATGCTCAGTAGCTATAATCAGCCCGAAACACAGCTGAGGAGCTGATCAGCTGTGCTTCAGGCGAAGGAATAAAGGTAAGTATAAACCCGGGGGCAGGCGGGAGGGCCCTTCTTTAAGCAGCAGCAGAGGAAAAAACTTCCAAACAGTAAAAAATTTGGAAAAAATTCACAAAAAAAGATGGCGGTGCCCACAGACCCGCACCGACCAAACCTAATCCGTGACACCATCATGACGTCACCAGCAGGTTGCTCCCAGTTCGGGCGATCCGGTCCAAACCAGGAGGAACCCACCCCTGCTACAAGTAATGGAAAAAATACAATAGAAAATACTTGCACCAGCTTATCACCTTCTTAGCCCCATTTATTGATAAAGTACACTCAGGAACCCGATTAATTCATATGAAATTATGAGGCATCTCAATAATAAATGAATTAATGCTTCTTTTTTTCTTTTCTTTTTTTATTATTATTTTTATACACAAAAACATGACATAACATACAAACATATAATCTTAGGAATCCAACTTCTTATCTTAATTATAGCTAAATTTCAGTACAAAAATTCATATACATATATTATAAATATTTACCTTTCTAATTCATTTCAGTATCCATTTCTTCCATATATGTATTACTATAACTTATCTTATTTACTAAATCCTTACTTATATTATAATTTATCTAACAATTCTCTATATTATATAATAGTATAATAGTATAATATTTAATTGAATAATTAAAGTATTCTAATTTCTAAATTGCTTTCTATAACTCCCATATGAATTTCTTTAACACATATTCAATCCTCTATTTCCAATTATATTTATTTACAATCTATCTTCTCCTTTTTATAGAAATCCATATACATATCTATCTAACCTGTCTTTACATACATTTCATAGCTCAACATCCCTATTGTTTATATAAATTGGTAGATTTCTCACCATATACCATATAAGTTATCCTCTATTATTCTTTAGTACTGTATATTTTTCTATAACTTAATTTTTATTTCATGTTTTCTTTTTTTTTCATCTATATTACTATTCCTTTCTTTTTATTGTTTGCTAGCTATATGTATAATTTCCTATAATGGTATTGCATCAATGTCTAATTTTCTGAGCTTTGTGAGTATTCTACTTCTCTTTTTTGGGTGTATTTGAATCCATTTGTGTTAATAGAAATCAGTTTGATTTCTTCTCTCCTTTTTTATTTGTATTGTTTCCTTGTTGTTCTAGTTTCCCTTAATATCCTTCCTGTAGTTCTTTCTTGCTCTATTTTTTCTTTTTCCTATATCCTTTTATCTCCTCTGCCTTTCATTCTTTCCTCTATCACTTCCTCCTCTTGACTAGCATCTTCCAATTCTTCCTTACTCTCTTCTTTACTTTCTTCTTCATCTTCCATCCCTAAGTATTGTTCATAAAATTCATGAGCTTTCTCAAATGAATCTATTTTTAATTTTCCTTCCTTGCCATGTTACTAAAATGCCCTCTGGCATCAGCCATCTAAATGGTTCCTTCTGTTTTATCAGTTGGGATGTTAAAAATTGATACTGCCTTCTAAGATTCCTAACCCGTCTTGGGATCTGCTTTAATATTATTATCTCCCTTCCTTTGTACGTAAATGATTCTTCCCTAGTTTTTTTATAAATTGTATCCCTAACTCCTCTTTTTATGAATTTTACATGTATCTCTTTTGGTAATCTATGCCTCCGTATATAGTTCATATTGACTCTATAGAACTCATCTATTTCTCTTATTATTTCTTGCTTATCACTCTGCATTATTACTGCTAATATTTCCACTATTTTTTCGCCTATATTTTCTTCTCCATCCTCTTGGATATTCTGGAATCTTAAATAATGGGAGGCTTTCTCTAATTCTAAAAAATATAATGGACTCTTCGAGTCCATTGTTAATTATTGTTATATTTAGCTCCATAGTTTCTACTTTTTTTCTGTCTGTTCAATTTTTGTTTCGACTATTTTTATTTTACATTCATTTTCTATTATGTTGTTTTGGATTTTTTTCAATCTTATCATTCATATTTTTATGTCCCCTTTCATTTCACTCATCTTCATTTTAATTTCTTCAAGGTATGTTTTTGTTCCTTCACGGTTATTTGTAATGGTCTCTTGAGTTTTTGTTATCGAGTCTTGTGTTTGGGCAATGGTTTCTTGTTTATTTTGTAACATCAATTGCGTACTTTGCATATTAATCGTTGAACCTGTTTTTTCTGTTCCCAACATGCTATCAATTGATCTTTGTGCAGAAGGTGTAGGAGAAAATGCTTCTTTTCTAAGAGTAGAAATGTTTTGAGAAACTGTAATGAAACTTTTGGGACAGGATTACCTATATGGTCTGTATACTTAAGAATTCACATTTTAAGTTCTTTATTTTTATATGGGTAATGTAAAAACAAGTAGAAAGCCAAGTCCCAATATCCATATTAAGCATAAGAAATGAGTTAGTTTAGATCCTGCTACAATTCATATGAAGTCCCAGCAGACTCAGTGACTGTAATAGCAATCATGATTTGTGTACTATGCATGCTAATGAGCCATAACAGGATAAAAAAGATGGAATATCACAAGTATGCAATTTCATATTGCACAAATATTCTCAGCATATTAAACACTCCTTTTCCATTTTCCAGATAAAGATTCTAAGATTTTAGAGGAAGGGAATAAATGACCAGCTATCAGTAAACCTACAAAGAGATATAAACATGACAGAAAAAACATCTTTTTTTGGTATTCTCCAGAAGATCTGACCTTTCATCCACATCTGCTTCTGCCAATATGGCCAAAGTTAAAAATAATGTGGGATCTTCTGGTCCAAATTTTGGAAGCTAACAAATTGCGAATTCTTATATTGGTCCATCCCAGTTGTTTTTATTTACTCTTTTTTCTAGCATAGCAAAATATGTTTTATGGGATTTGTTTTAGATCTAGAGAATTTATGTTTTGATGAGCTATCCAAATATTTTCCACCTTCTATTTACCCAACTAATACTAGCAGAATAACATACTGTTCTTCCATTTGAAATTATGGAGAAATATATTTCTAGGAATAATATTATGTACAATAGACATTCTTGTTTGTGAGTGAGTGTATGTGTGTGTGTGTCTGTGTGTCTGTACGCTTTCTCCCCCTCTACTCCAGCAGTGTGAATGGATTACAGAACTTGCATGCTTTCCAGGAAACAATCCAGTCTGCAGCCATCAAAAGCAAAACATCAAAAATAATTGCAATAGAATAACATTTTTTTTCTACTGGGAATGGACTGGAGAAATTCTGAGAGTCTATATAAATCAGATTTATATTTCATGTTTTAGATATTATGTGTCACATGCTCACATGTGTGTGTCACATATATATTTCTGTGTGCAGCCAGTGTAACCAGAGTTCTCAGCTCTTTCTTTGACCAAAGGCAAAACATTTATAATAAAAATGAAATATTCTCCTCCTCGCCTATTTTTCCTTTGAAAGTGACTATCACCCTGTTACAGTTAAAAATAGGTACATTTGTATTTAGTAGCATGAATAAAATACAGAGCTTAAAATGTTGCTTATATTTATATTTTTATTTTTTTTTCAGCAAATGCTTGATCTAATAAGTGATATTATTTTTTGGGTTGAATTTATCATTCTAGGAAATGATTGTTATATTTTTTACCAGTTATTTTATTCCCTAGGATGCTGGAATGTTGTGTGTGCAGCTGATTATATTAATCTGTTAATCTTTTTCAGCGTTCTTGCATCTAAGAAAGGATATACCATAGAATTGTTACAGATGGCTGCATGTATTTACATAACTTACAGAAAATGGTTAATATAGTTTGCAATTATAATTAAGCAACTGATCTTTTCTGTTGAACATAATTTAACACCTAGTGTTGGTGGTGTTTCCATTTATTTATTTATTTATTTATTTGGCTTTCTTATATGCCGCCCAACTCCCGAAGGACTCAGGGCGGCGTACAGCATAGGAAAATACAAGAAACCAATAAACAAAATTTAAAAACATAATATAAAAATTAAAAATGCAATATAAAAACAACCATGCAACAACCAAGCATACCCGGGGGAGAGTTCAGTTGGAGTTAAGCTCTGCCCCCTGCCTGCAGGAAAAGCCACGTCTTAACGGCTTTTCGGAAGGCCAGCAGGGTGGGGATGGTTCGGGTCTCTGGAGGAAGTTGGTTCCAGAGCGCGGGGCCTGCCACAGAGAAGGCCCTCCCCCTAGGACCCGCCAGCCGGCATTGCTTAGCCGATGGGACCTGGAGGAGGCCAACTCTGTGGGCCCTAACCGGTCGAAGGGAAGTATGAGGCAGAATGCGGTCCCGGAGATAACCCGGCCCTAAGCCATGAAGGGCTTTAAAGATGGTGATCAACACCTTGAATTGGACCCGGAGACAAATGGGTAACCAATGCAGCTGGCGGAGTAAAGGTGTCACGTGGGTGTACCTTGGTACACCCACCACAGCACGCGCAGCTGCATTTTGTACCAGTTGGAGTCTCCGGATACTCTTCAAGGGTAGCCCCATGTAGAGCGCATTGCAGTAGTCCAAACGGGACTACTGCAAAATTTCAGTTTGGAATCATGCTTACAGAAAAAATATCTAATGTGATGCATTGTTGCATCTGATATACTGTAACTGATACCTCTGGTTAATTTCTTTGAAGGCATTTTGTTTTGCCTCTTCTCACAAATGAAGGTGAATATACGTGTCCCAGGATAATGTTGCAGGATTCAATCTGGATCAGTTACCAAGACCAGAAGTTTGGTCTTCCAAGCTCATACTGGAGCCCATCCTCAGGGAATTTCTCTCTAGCAGAGTGTGTGCTTTGGGCTATTATGTGTGTGGTATTTCTTTGAATGCCTGGTTGTGTGTGGCTTTTTAGTTGCTGACTGGGGTGTTTATGGCTGGCTATTAAGTTGTTGGCTGTTGTTTCTTTGTGCCGCCAATTGGGTTGTTCTTCTCAATCCCATTTCTTCTTGGTTCAATTCCTTCTCCCCAATCCAACCCACACAGATTTCCATGATTTGATACTGCTTGCTTTTGGAGAACCACAGCTGAACAGCTGAATGATTGGATTTCAGGAAATGCATTAAAAGCTATTACTAGAATCAGAAGTCCATCTGTATCTCGCATATATGCGTAACCAAGTCAAAAGTGATGGAATATGCTCATGTCTGGAAATTTTGTCTTGTGTATTAACAACATGGAATATTATTTATAACCTGAACCTCAGAGTTAGATATTAATTGTGTGTAAATGCAGATAGCTGTGTGAAAATAAATACCACATTTAAAGATAAAATTACTGTAATAAGGCAAGCAAAGTAATTGGTAGTTCTTTAGACTCTCTCTCTACTTTCAGTAGGAATAATCACCACTTATATGTAAAAGAGCCAATACTTTGGGGACCAAATGATAGCGCACAAAATACAATGAAATACAATGAAATTCCAATTAACATTAAATTCTCGTTAAAATAGTTATGTAGATAGGGCCGAAACATTCTGCCGAGAAATAAATCTGGCAGGCCAGTGGCATTTTGCAGATTTATCAGTCAGCTTTTCTTCCTTGTTTTCAGATTTAATTCTTACAAGGTGTTAATAGCAGTTCAGTTTTTTGGGGATAGTCTCTGCAAATGATTTTGTCTCAGCAGGTGGCAAGGATTTGCATCCCTGTTCCACTTCTAGTTCTCATTACTGGATTTTTACTTCTTTATAATCTCTATCCCTATGAAATTCCAAATTGTGCAAGAGGACTTTTTTTAAAAAAAAATCTGCATAAAATAGCCATTTATCTTTTTTTTTGTCTTTATAATATGTGTTGTGAGTGATACAACTCTACACACAGAGAGTAGTGCTCTGTTTTACCTTTTTAGCTAAACAAAAACTATTAGTAATACAATGTTGTGGGTGTCTATTCAGAAGTGTTTCCCACTCAGTTGAATGAGTTTTATCTGAAGAAAGTCAAAACCTACTGCTATCTCATTCCCACTTCTTGTGGGAAAACATTGTTGAATGTGTTTTCTGATATATAGCTATAGAAATGGATAGTAAAGAATGTGGGGGGGGGGACTCTTATCTGAAATGCCACTCCTCTGTAAGTGGCAAGATTATTTGTCCTGTTATTTTCATTTAACCGGTGATCTTCAAATAATATATGTATATTGGCAGTAGCTTTGCTTGAGAAACTGTTAATTTGAAGGAGTTGTAATCAGTACAAAATTCAGTAAGTGCTTTTTTATAATAGGGCTGAGCATAATGAATCAATTTGGTATTCATGCAGATGTCACATGTAATTTCAGAGCTGTTATACTGTAATTTTGGAGCACTTAATAGAGATTATGGTGATGGCAATTTTGTCACTCTAGAGAAGGGACTTTTACATCATATATTTCCAGCATCTCTCACTTTGCATTCTTATTCAGAAATTAATGCCACCCTCCTGTTCTTACATCTCCAAAAATGTTCTTCTGTTTGGGACCCCTCTAAATGGAGTAGGCAAACACATGAGGAGGAGGAGAGAAGAGAATATATGTAGTGAACTGTGGGCTCCTTGGTGCTATCTGAGTTTGGTTATTTACTTGCAGACATTTCATTACCCAACTAGGTAACATCATCAGCGCTAATGAGTGCTAGCACTAATGATGTTACCTGGTTGGGTAATGAAACATTTGCCAAGAAATAAGAAAGCTCAGAGAGCACCCAGGAGCCCACATAAAGAGAAATCATCCCAAACTGGCAAAAGGCACATGAAAGACATCATTGCTTCCCTCAACCCCCCTTTTGTGTGCTTTTATTTCCACCCTTTGCTCTGTGTACCATGCTGTGTCAGGAAAAATTGGCAGACTCTAAAGAGATATTGGAGGGATTTGAAGTACCACAGAGAGAGGTAAAAAGAAAAGTCCCATCCGGTTAACCTCTACCGTAAGTCCTTCTTAGAAAGCAACACTTAACTGAATCATAACAATCCATTCTCACTGAGGAAAAGTTTGCAAGGCTTTTCATATCAATGCAAATAAAGCGTCACCTTTCTGTCAAAAATCTTAAGATTCTTAATTCTAGGATCAGAGCAAATTAAGAGAGTCTATTTTAAAGCACTGTCCATGTTTCTTCCTTCGATAAATTTACTTCAGTTTTAGTTTTCTTGAAGAATGGGGCATGTAGATTACATACTGCACTGTGGAGATAGACCTTAATAAGCAATTCCCAAAGGTGGAGGGGGAGGGGGAGGGGGAGAGGGAGGGAGGAGGGAGGAGGGAGGAGGAGGAGGAGGAGGTGGAACTTATAATATCCAGTGCTTCATTTCTCATTTCAGGAAAAAAATAGTCCTGATGAGTCATCAAGGGTTTCAGAGACTTCAACAATTCTTCAAGGGGGGGTTGTGCTAATCTTAGGCTTGCTTAACTCAGTAATTTCTTTAGCTTTCGCTTTACAAATGAAGCTATCTTGTAAGGATCCCTCGGCAACATTGCCTGTTAAGATAAGTAGAAGTTTTTTTATTTATTAGTTATTATTCACCAATCTCCAGGACTTTAGTATCACTGAGGTTTTACTGCCATCTTCCATTAATTATCTGAAAATGTGGATCCCATGCTGGTTATGAAAGTAGAATGGCTTCTATTTATATAGTCTTATTTTTCCAGAAAACTTCTAACTTGGAGCTATCGGGATCAAGGAAGGTATTCCATATAGGTATAAATGAAATTCAGACAAGAGACAAAAATGTATTCAAATGGGGATATCTGACATGAATATGGAACAATCTCTGCATTACCAAAGCACAGCCAGCTAATGTAGTCTGAAATTCAGCCATCCATTCATCTCTATAAAGCAATAATATCTAATGGTAGAGGAATGGCAGAGAAATAAAATTACATGGCTAAAAGGAAAGGGACAAATCATGATGGAATAGCAATAGCAATAGCACTTAGACTTATATACCGCTTCACAGTGCTTTACAGGCATCTCTAAGTGGTTTACAGAGTCAGCATATTGCCCCCAACAATTGCCCCCTGACAATTTTATGGACCTCGGAAGGATGGAAGGCTGAGTCAACCTTGAGCCTGGTGAGATTTAATCTGCCAAACTGCTGGCAGCCGAAGTAGCCTGCAGTACTGCACTCTAACCACTGCCCCATTGCAGAATAGAATCTTCCCTCATTAATGAACCTTATGTTAGATATTTGTTTCATCAAAACCCAAAACAAGAGCTAAACTAGTTGTTGCAAAAAAAATACTAATTTATTGGTAAGAATGGAGAGGAGGGTTAATTACAGCATTTTTAACACTAATGCTTTTCAGTGCCAGTTCTGCAATTCTACCATAATTATTCTATTGCTTTATTTTGGATACACACAGAAGTAATGAGATTTGTGCTACATGGTAGGGCTTTTAAATAATTATCTGATTGCATTGCATTTCTTTTGTTTGAAAAATGATTGACGTATATGGTTCTGTTTCTTTAAATCTATGTTTAAAACATTCATCCCCTCGCTCCTCCACCCAAGAATGGAATAATAAGAGATTTTGAAACCCTGAGATTCTGTTATCTCTTTAAGCATAGGTTTCTAGCCCTCTGGGAAGCCACTTAAAATGTATCAACAAATATCTACTGAAATTAAGCTTGCCCAAAGGAAAGTACAGGTAAGCCTATCAGAGATTTGTAGCATCTGGGTGGGGGAAGGAGGGCATTTCTCAGCTTTCATTTAAATCAAATCACACCAAAAAATTGAAATCTTAGAATGAGAAGTACAAAGCAAAAACTTACAGGTAGCCTTCTGACTAGTAAAGAGTAATTTAAAAAACCATTCCAATCAGTGGGCTTGTTCAGTGGTTTCTCAATATTTGGCTTAAACATTCTTAATAGTAGAAAAGCGAGACAATCTTTCTTATTTTTTTCTTATTTTTCTGAAGACATTTGTATCACCTCTATCACAAGAACTGACAAAGCTAACCTGTCCTACTAAAGCTATGTGGAAATGAAAAGCTCTCTCTGCCCATGGAAGAAGACAAAGGGATCTTCCATATCTTTAGACATCCTTCTTTATGTTCCTTTCAAATACAGAACTACATTTTTTTCTTTTGTCAGGGTCACGTCACAAGACAAGAAACCTTTAGATTTAGCAATTATGTGTCCCTTTTCAATCTATCCCAACTTAAATTGACACATTTCATTACATTGCCTTCCATCATCCAAAGAGCTAGTATTAGTATAGGAATGATGATTTTGGGGGAGGAGGTAGGAGGAGGTAGGCAGTGTGCAGCAGCTGCCAAAAAAGCCAACACAGTTCTAGGCTTCATTAACAGAGGGATAGACTCAAGATCACGTGAAGTAATAATACCACTTTATAATGCCTTGGTAAGGCCACACTTGGAATACTGCATTCAGTTTTGGTCACCACGATGTAGAAAGGATGTTGAGACTCTGGAAAGAGTGCAGAGAAGAGCAACAAAGATGATTGTTTGGAGGGGATGGGACTGGAGGCTAAAACATGAAGAACGGTTGCAGGAACTGGGTATGTCTAGTTTAATGAAAAGAAGGCCTAGGGGAGACATGATAGCAGTGTTCCAATATCTCAGAGGGTGCCACAAAGAAGAGGGAGTCAAACTATTCTCCAAAGCACCTGAGGGTAGAAGAAGAAACTAATCAAGGAGAAAAGCAGCTTAGAACTAAGGAGAAATTTCCTGACAGAACAATTAATCAGTGGAACAGCTTGCCTCCAGAAGTTGTGAATGCTCCAAAACTGGAAGTTTTAAGAAGATGTTGGATAACCATTTGTCTGAAGTAGTGTAGGGTTTCCTGCCTAGGCAGGGGGTTGGACTAGAAGACCTCCAAGGTCCCTTCCAACTTTATTATTATTATTATTATTATTATTATTATTATTATTATTATTATTATTATTATTATTATTATTATTATTATTATTATTATTATTATTATTATTATTATTATTATTATTATTATTATTATTATTATTATTATTATTATTATTATTTTGCCAGTTGAAGATCTCCTTTTCTATCCAAACCCAAACAATGAAGTGCCAACAAAAACAACCCAAATCCTATTTTATACACTGTCCCATCACTGCTCTTTTCTTTAAGCCTAATACTGGTACTTTATTAACATGTTGAATGTTTGCATTTAAACTTATTAGGTCTGAACATGAGATAGCAATATATGTGGAGACTGAGAGTCATGCATCTCTACCTTATGCATGTCTTTCTTTTCTTTTCCCTACCTTCCAACATCATGCAACTAAAAAGAATTTGGACTGTCTTGAAAAAGTAGATCTGAAAGGATATGTCTTGGTTGTGTAGATGGGAGAAAACATGCATTGCACTATGCCACCTAAACCTATTGAATTCTCCTGTTCATACACTGGAATATAAGTCAACATAACTGTAAAAAAAGATTATTGACACCGTAGTCACTAAGCACAATATCCCTAATCAGAAAGTAAAGACTATATATCAAAATCAGGCACATTAAACATTTTAAATATGATAAAATCTCACATAATTAATTCACTCTTTCCAGCATTTGGGTCCTATATTAGCTTCTTTGTTCTTCCCACTATCTACCTAGGCCTTTATCAAAGCATTTTTTAAAATAATTAAAATAATAGTATCACAGTAATACTCTAAAATGAGTGTCTTCTTTCTGATATATTCCAAGATTTTTTATTTTTATAAGCAGAATAAAGGCTTGATTGATTATCTAGAAATAAAATTAGTTTAATGGAACTAAATCATTATTACAAGATTGCTAATGAGCCATGGGCCTTCACAAACATATTTTTATTAAGGATTTTGCACATGGAAGGCTTAGAATCCCCAGGTAGTAGGGTGGCATATAAGAACAGCAAAATAAATAAATAAATAAATAAAATAAATAAATAGAGGTGAGAAAACAAATTACTTTTTGAAACAAATGTGAAGAAGTTCTTCAGCCAAATATTTTTATTAAAATAAAAGCAACCAACAGTTGAGCAGCCCTATATTTGAGGAGCTCAAATAACAAGTGAAGCAATTATTTCTTAATGCCACATCATACCCTGAAAAGTTGGTTTGGTGCTTTGAAAACATGAGACATATTGCCATTTCTCAATGCAACCAAATCAAAATTACTTAAATGGTGCAAGCAGAAACTGCTGTTTCATATAGTTTTTACTGTCTGGCAATGGAATCACTGAGAGTTAGTGGATGGCCATATAAATCCAAATAAATAAATCTGCAAGGTTTCAGTCAGAGATTCTTCGCCTAAAGATTCCAGACACTCTTTCCAGCTAGCATGCTGACTGGGAAATTCTGGGAGTTGAAGTCCACACATCTTAAAATTGCCAAACATTGTTCTATATGAAACTTTCTGCAGTTTCTGAGTTAAAATATATGTTTGGTGAGTTATATTCAACCTGTTAGTAAAGTCTGATGCATGCAACTTCAATTACAAACTTGCTATAGAGTCAGAGGTAATTTGATATAAAATTATTGAAGAAAAAAATATTCTGAAAATATTTCAGCTTGCTATGGAAAAAACAAACATGAACTGGAAAGCCACAGAACTTGCTTTCCACAAAGTCTGAAGGTTGATGGATAAACAATATTTTGAAATAACTGGAATAATTGTATGATACATAAAGCAACTCTGTGCACTTAGTCATAAGTGTAAGCAGTTCTCATTCTGCAATTTCACACAGATATTTTTGTGTGGATGAAAATGTATTTAGCAATAAGCTTTCCTCAGATTGAAATGAACTTCTAAAAATATGCTTACAAATAGAAAGGAATATTACAGAAATAACTACATTGCATCAGTGGTTCTGAATGATGTTCTTTCTCACTATTTCAGCTCAGCATAGAACACACACACACACCCAAAAATAATGATTTTTTTTGGCTTGATATAAACAGCTTTATATAATTTATATATACCGTATTTTTTTGAGTATAAGATGCACTTTTTCCCTCCTAAAAGAGGCTGAAAATGTGGGTGCGTCTCATATTCCAAATGTAGCCCCACCCACCCGCCAGCCCCTACCCTTCGGCCTCCGCACATCCTCTTCCTAGCTGCAGAGATTACCACTGACAATGGCTTGTGTTTTTGGGCTCTGCGCATTGCGTTTTCAGCCTCCAAATGCTTGACACGTGGTGCCCAAAATGGCTACCTGGAACAGCTGCTGCCTTCTCTTACCCCTTCCGTGCTTTGCCTGCTTTAGTCACTGGAGGGCCATCCGTGCTTTTGAAGCTGTTTTTCAGCCCCAACATGAGCTAAGCGATCTTCCATGCTTTGCCTGCTTTTCTAATTGCTGCTCCCTCAGACGATCAGCTGTGCTTTAGAAGCACAGCCCCAACCTCAAAACCAGTGAGCGAACTAATGTGCTGAAGCTGACCAGGCTAAGGATTAGCCAGATGAATACCCGGTAGGCAGAATTCCCCCTCCCCCAATTTTCCTCCTAAAAACCTAAGGTGCGTATTATACTCCGGTCAGTAGTGGGTTCCTACCGGTGTGCTCTCGGCTGTTCTTCGCTGCCGAGCCGAAGACGCTGGTGGCGTTCGCGGTGCGGGGCTTCCCCCGCCCGCTTTCCCGGGACGCGGGGATGCCGCCATTTGCGTTCTTCTGCCCTCTGCGCAAGCGCTTGCGCAGAGGGCAGAAGAACACAAATGGCGGCATCCCCGCGTCCCGGGAAAGCGGGCGGGGGAAGCCCCGCGCCGCGAACGCCGCCAGCATCTTCGGCTTGGTGGCGAAGAACAGCTGAGAGCGCACCGGTAGGAACCCACTACTGACTCCGGTGCATCTTATACTCCGAAAAATATTTATTTTGGCTTTTATAATATTAAAGTTGTTATTTTTGTTAAATATTCTCTCTCACTTAAAGTTATGTATCACCAAAAATAAATAATTAAAATAATATATTCTGTATATATAGATGATATAGATATAAATAAATAATTATGTTGACACCATAGTCTATCCATATAATATTTGGGGAAAAGTGATGATTTCTATGGACTACTTCCAGATACTCTTTTTCCCATTTATTTTAAAAGTAAATATTAAAATGAAATATAAGTTAGTAACTTGCTTTTTTGTGTGGTTTGTTGGTAAGTGGTCATCAATTATTGAACTTTGGAACAGAACTAAAAGAGATGAAGGTGGAAAGAGGAGACAAATAGAGAAAGAAAGATTCCCACATAAGCATCACTATAAAATTTCAACTGATTTATTGGACTTTGTCAAAAAATATTATGATCTCATATTTTTGAATTGTCACTAAAGGCATAATTCACACAAGGAATGTTGGAACCAAGTTTGTTTGCCAGGTGACCAACATCTATAGGCAAACTTCTTTACTTTGTCACAATAATTTAACAATTTTCAGCACTCTCCTCTATGAACAGTATTTTTTATTATTCAGAAAAAAATAACATTGATAACGATGATGAACATATTTGTTAACCTTAGATGATTTTTTAAAAAAAAGATTAGAGTGTTTTCTAGGTACACACATTATTTAAAACCAGGTTATGGATCTTTTTATTGAAGCTGAACAAAACACTTGGCATATCTTCCCTGACATTTGTTTAGACAGTGGTTACTTCTCTGAACTAAATTAAGTAACACCTCTGTCAGCTGTCTTAGACAAATCTTTCATTTTATTCATTAATGTGAATTTGACAGGTACATCAATATTATGTGCTTTATGTAATATAGCTCTAATTTCCAGTTGGAATAATAAAGACTTTTGAAAGAAGATTCAAATCGTCAACATTTTTTCTCATGGATTTTTTTATGGATTGCTCCAACAAGTTAGATGAAATGTTGAAAACAGGATGGCATACACTACACAGTCACTCTCACACAGAGAGAGACCAAGAAAATAATAATGGAGGTAAGGTTGTGTCCTTTCATATTTACATCATGAATTCCAAAACTGATCCAATTTCTCACCCTGGACATTTTGCTGTTTAAAGGACGGGAAAAATCTTGGCAATTGTTATAGATCATGCCTCTGAATCTAAATGTGAGGGCAAAGCTTTCAGATGACATTAAGACTACCTTGCAATTTCAGACAGATGTTGAACTGAGGCTTACCTTTTGAATGAACATATGTAGAATTACAGAGTACCCTGCTTTCTCAAAACAGTTGGCAGAAAGAAGAGAATAGCAGCAATTTAATCTTTGCAAGAGTTCAGTTGCCTTCCAATGTTCTAAAGAAATCCTGCAAATTGGTATTGTTATTATTATTGTTATTTGCATGCTGCCAAATTCTCAATGACTATGAGCTTTACAATAAGGAAATGTATGTTTGAATGTTAGCATTATGCTGGCATCATTTAAAATGAATTTTCATTCACATTTCCCTTGATATTTCCTCTTTTCCTTAGTGCAGGGGTCGGCAACCTTAAACACGCAAAGAGCCATTTGGACATGTTTCCCACAGAAAAGAAAACACCGGGAGCCACAAAACCCTTTTGACATCTAAAATGAAGATAACACTGCATATATCATTTTTTACCTTTATGCTATGTATAAAAAAACTATAGTGTGTTGCATTTGTGAAATCTATGCTACAAAAAAAACACATTTTTATTTCTGCATGCAACAAAAACATTTTGAACTCCCCCAAAAAAAGATGGGTCAAAAAGCTCAATAAATCACATGCCGGCCGGTGTCGCACATTGGTGGTTGTAACGCATATTTTGAGTGACAGGGAGCCACAGCAGAGGGATGAAAGCGCCACATGCGGCTCCAGAGCCACGGGTTGCAGATCCCTGCCTTAGTGAAATCTCAGGAGGAAAAGCAGAATCTGGTACCAATTCTTTTACAAATATCCTAAGATTTAAAGGGCAGTGGGAGCTTTTCACAAAGTCTGGTTATTTTACAAGGAAGGGAAATATTTTGCTGAGAAATACAGATTTGCCCTGCCCATAATATCTCCCTCTGAAAATCCTTTTCCTGGTAATTCAATTATACTTTTTTTAAAAATCCATTGATACTACTAGAAGCTTGATTCTATTTGCAATGTGAAAACTACTTTTATGAAGGAGTCATGCATTACTTGAACATTCCTTTTTGCAGTGTCAATTATACTTAAAAACTTCAATTGGTACTAAGGTAACTGCTTTGAAATAAACTAAGTTTTGAATAAGAGAAAGGAATGGAAGTCTTATATCTGATGAAAATACTCTGGAGCTGTTTCAGGCTTGAGGGTTACTAATTCCTCACCCATTATTTAAACAAAAGTCATTCAGGAGGCATAACAAAATATCACAAATCAGGATCAAATCAATATTACCCACCAAAATATACCATGAAAAGCTCATTGAAAACTAGCATTTTAAAACTTATTTTAGCTTATTTCAGTGACAATCAATCTGAGAAATTCAAAGCAATGAAGAATGACATCTTGCATCTCTTCTGATATCTGGTGCTTGATCATTTAGGAAAGGAGAAAACAGAGAAAAAATGAGTATCACACAAATATAAATATCTACTGTCCAATAACGCATGCAGAATATTGTATAAGCATTAGTAAAAAAAATGCCACTCAATGCAAAACAAATCACTCAAACTCGTGATTCAAAAAAGCAGAAACCAAATTTGATAAATTTATCTAGTTCTATTCTGGGGATGCTTCCTTATTTAGCCTAACATATAAATAAAAATTCTAGAGATTTTACTAGCTAACACAATGTGGGTTTCATTGAACAATTTAGTTTGTGTTTGCTGTTTGAGACAATGATTTTTCCCAGATACCGGATTCACAGTAACTATATACTTAAGCCATTCAATGAACAAAATGAATCCCAAAATAAACCAGTTTACAATTCTTACAGGGTGGAGCCCTCTTTGGGACATAAAAAGCATAATGATGATCACTAAATGTTGCTGTAAAAAAAATATTCAGCCAAGTTATCATTTAAAAGTTCTTCTCTTCAATAAAGAGAATAAATAAAATGCCTGACATAAAGTATTATAGATTTTGTAAAGGCATCCATTGCATACTTGATTTATTTTCCTGTTTTCTGTGAAAAAAGTGTGGATGGAGAATTTGATTCAGAAAAAGGTTAGCTGAAGATCTAAAATTCAGAAGAGCAAATGTATCATCCCACGGCTCTAACAATTAACAACATACACTTATTGTTGTCTGCAAAAAGAATACTAAAATATTGCAAAATCTCCTCCTCCTATCAATATAAATGTTGGTATCCTCAGACATATTATTAATGTTAGATTGTGTGTGGCAAAATAAAAAGAGTAGAGCATTTACAATGCCATCCTAAATGCATCCAAACCGTAATCTTGATTGTTTTATCAGCATAGACCCAGGCAACTAAATACTCCTAATAGCCAATTAAAAATGCCACAATTGAAGCAGAATAAAAATAAATCAGGCATGCCACAACTGTTCTTCTGAATGCTGTTGTTAACTGTGCACGGACATTCACAATGGTGTTTACACTTAATACTTTATTGTTGGGCATGTACAAGCCTGACCTCTCTGTGTTGATCTTGCAGAGTGTGCCTTTCTCTATCATTCTCACAAACACAGACTCCCCATTATGAAGTGACAGTCATTCATATTCTGAACAAGTAATGAACATTACTTTCCTGAGATCTTTTGTGTATTTGCTATCATGCACTTAAGAAAAGATAAAGATCAATCAGAGCTTGCTAGAAAAAAATATACCTGAAGATAAACTATGGCCTGATTGAACTGATGAGCTATTGAACTAGCATCCATACAGAAAAATAAAAATAAAAACATAGTCCAGTTGCCTTTTCAAAAAGCATCTTTGAGACAACCATGACCTGGATGACTGAAAATCTTTCATAGACATTTAGTCATTTCCTAAGAACTTTTGTGTGATTAGACTACTATACTAATCAATAATTCAAATTAAATTGCATCATAAGCATGGAGACTGTACCATCCTCTTTTGTATTCTACAAGTTCCCAACTCTCATATCTATATATTTCACCTAGCAGCTCCTGCAGGTGTATAGCTCTGCATTTCCTCTTGCTCTTCTTGCTACAGTTAACATCAACAAGGTAAATGATCTTCCAAATTTATTAAGACATAAACTCTGCAGGTGACATTTATAACATAGGCATTTAGATGAATGATAGCATTGTTATTATGATGGGAATGCAGATTAAATGGGAAAGAAAAAGACATATCCTGACGGAAGAAGAATTTGAATCAAATGGAATCCTTCATTGAGAAGTAATTTCAATAGATTGGAGGTAGAACTTCAGGAAATTGACTGGCAACAAACTCCAACCAACCCAAAAGCTTCCCATGAAGGGTATTCTTTCCTCTACGATGATAAATTCATTAGGAGAAAAAAAAACTTCATTAAGTTCCCTAAATTGCCATTTCAGGCAAAATGAAACCCCAGTAACTCAGGTTGTGATTGACTCATCTTTTGCAGCATCATTGTCATTCTTCACTGCTTTTAATGACCAAAACAACTTTTCAATTCTCGCCTTCTCTTGCCAAAATTTCTCAAGAATGTTATAATTATTCCCTTTCATTATTTATGAGAAAGTTTTTGCTTATTGTTTTCAATAGTTTTTTTAAACATTTCAAAGCAAAGCACCTTCCATCGCTTTGAAGAGAATAAATTAGAAGTACTCACTAGCAATTTTAGAATGCTAATACATTCCACTCTAATTACATTCTGTAATTGTTGGCATGCCGATTTGACGATCTCGGTGGCCAACAGCATCAGGAGCCTATGATAAAATGGACTAGCCAAAGCAAAACCGGTCCTTTGTGAGTGTGAAATGTATGATCTGTTAAGGAGTAAATGTTTTTTTTCTTCTTGATTTACTTTTGGATTGAACAATTCAAGAGTTTTCTGGAGTTTTTATCAACTAGAGGGTGGTTCTTTGTTAGATATACAATATAAAATTCCATGTCACAAAGAGATTTCTGTCAAAAGTGCCTTTCCTTAATTTAATTATGCAAAAAAGTACAAGGAACACAGTAATAAAAACATTTTTAGCAGTCTCACTTGTTCAGCTATGCTACTTTTTCCCCCCCAGAAAATTGATCCTAAAAGTCTAAGTCTCTGGCTAATTTCAAGTAAAAATAAGGCACTATTATATATATTTTAGCTGCTCTATAACAATTTCCTCTCATCACATGAGTATGCTGGGAATTTTACAGTGATAGGAGTTGGGCTAGAGATATGACTCTGGTATATTTATTTATTTATTTATTTATTTTATCGTTTGTTTGTTTGTTTGTTTGTCAAACATGTACAAGATAACAAGTATAGGTATGAATATAAACATGAACAAAGGAAGTAAATACAGATAAATGGGGACAGTAAGACAGGGACAGTAGGCACGCTGGTGCTCTTATGCATGCCCCCTTTACGGACCTCTTAAGAATGGGGTGAGGTCCATGGTAGACATATAGCTGTGTCATAGTTCACATGCAAAACTACCATTGGCAAACAAGTTAAATTCTAGCTAGCAATTAAACATGACATGGAAGATGATTGATTATCAAACAACTTTTTATCTAAATGAGATTCTGTCTATGTTAGCATGTTTTATCAGCTTCATACAACACTTGAAGATCAAAAAGAGTGGAACATCTTGCTTCTTCTGGACTTTTGGAAAATCAAAAAGAATGCTTTGAACCTTTGGATAAAACAAAGAGGGGTGTTTTTTTTTTTGTATAAATGGGAGTGGAACAAATTGGACTTTAAAGATTTGTCTTTGTTAGCTGCGTATCTCAGATCTTCCCATCACTCTATATTTTACTATAGTTTAATAGTAGGAGTTGGAAACGAGGGTGTGTGTGTGTGTGTGTGTGTGTGTGTGTGTGTGTGTGTGTGTGTGTGTGTGTGTGTAATGAGCCCAAACATTTTAACTAATATTCTTGAATAGTTTCTGAGTCTGTGGTGAGCATTTTCAACTTTGGCAAGTGTGTGTTCCAAGTAGTGAGAACTCCATTATTCAATTTAGTTTTAGACCATTCTTTATATGGATAATCCAGGAAGAATCTATTGTTTTAGCATATGTAAAACCTCTCAATCTTCACCCAAAAAGTGTTCAATAAAGAAAAATTCTGAAGATGTTTCTATACCTCTGTTTAGCATCATTCTCATTAGCATTCTCTCCCTGGAAAGCAGCAGAAGAAGAGAGCACAGCCTGAAGCAACAGGTCTTTTTTTTTCTTGGTTAAAAAAGAAAAGAAAGAAAACTACCTTAGGCCACCTTGCTGAATATTTAATAAATTCCTCTGAAATAGTGTGATCACTCCAACATATCAGTACTCCAAAAAAGGCTTTGTCCTCACCAGTCCAAACACAATTCTAAAAAAAAAAAAAGCAAGGGATAGCTATATCAGCCCAGTCTAACTTAGATGCAACATGTTGTTCAGCCATTAATGTTTATGTTAATGGCCTGTTTAAGTATTTGTGCCGATTTATACATAGACTGATCTACCTGAACATTTTGTTCTGAGAAACTGCTATTGAAATTATATTCATGTAAAGTAGGAAATGAAATATGGGTAATAACATAGCCTTATTCATTTTTCCATCACCTGAACTGGAATCTGGAATCAATAATAGCTTCAATGAGGGAATGACAAAATGAAGCATAACCCAGCCAGAATTATGGACGGTATGTGGTTCAATTATTTGGAATCTGTATCAGCCAAAAAAGGGGAAGGGAAGCCTGAAGTGTTTCCTTTATTGTAAACCATAGCATTAGGAAGAGACATAATGTGTATCACCATCTATTCAGAAATTTGTGACCTGCTTATATTGGTTAAAGAGTAACAGTAACAGAAAGGTTGTTAATACACCAATATGTATTCTTCAGTAAAACTACTCTGAATTTGACCCAAACTATGAATTTTCATTATCATAAATTCTGATTTTTAAACTGATAACAGTGTCAACTTGATAATTAGAGATTAAAGGACAAGAAAGTACTGTATTTTTCAGAGTATAAAATGCACCCCCCCCAAAAGAGGCTGAAAATTTGGGTGCATCTTATACTCCGAATGTAGCTTTTTCGAAGCTTTTTTTTCCCAGCCCTAACAAGGTGCTAACGATCTTCCCAGCTTGTTTTCATTGCTACTCCCTCTGAAAAAGGTTTATTCAGCCCTAACGAGGTGCTAACGATCTTCCCGGCTTGCAGGATTTTTTTCATTCCTACTCCCTCCGAAGAAGTTTTTTTCCAGCCCTGTCTTTGCATGCTTATTTTCATTGCTATTCCCTCTGAAAAAGGTTTTTTTCAGCTCTAACCAGGGGATAAAATAATGTGCTGAAGCTGACCAGACTAAGGACGCTAGCCAGATGAATATCTGGTAGGTAGATTTTTTCCCCTATTTTCCTCCACAAAAGCTAAGGTGCGTCTTATACTGCGGTGCGTCTTATACTCTGAAAAATACGGTAGCTACTTCTCTGTTCTGGCCTTCAAGGCTTTAGGACCAGTGTCATACAGGGTGGATGATTTGTTGGTTTCAACTTTCTTTAACTTATTCAGTATCTCTGCCTCACTAGCCTGGAAATCATCCATGAGAGTAGATACAACAGTCAGCTTCCAACGGCACATTTTAGTGTTTTTTTCTTCTTCTATAAAACATTCATTTAATGCTTCAGTTCATTTGTCATCCTCTGTGACTTCATTTCCCATTCATTCCAGCAATGTTACTACTTCGTCTCTCACTGATTCCACAAGGAGCTAATCATTCTTTTAAACTTTTGTCTGTCATTCAACTTTCTTCCCATCTCAGCAACCACAGTTCTTTGGAGTTGCTGCAACGCAAACCTTATGAAATGTGTTTCTCATAATTAGGACAGCGGTGGGTTGCTCCTGGTTCGGCCCGGTTCTCTGAACCGGTAGCGCCGGTGGCGGGAGGCTCCACCCACACACGCGTGAGCACATGCGCAAACCGGTAGCAACGGGTTTTAGAACCCACTACTGAATTCGGAGGGTTCTCAGCAAGACATTACACGTTATGACAACACATGAAGCATTATGGAATAGTTTATACATTAAAAGCTAAGCTGTTTCAGCTTTTTTACCATCAGGTTAAAAATAATTTTCTTTGTTGAGCACCATGTAAACATCACTGATATCAGACAGTTAATCAAAATCTCTCTCTAAACATACATAGGAAATATTGGTTTTACATTGAAAATAGTTCAGTTGCTGGATTTAAACCACATCTCAGTACATTTTACTTAAACAAATACTATGAGAAATCACTAGAAAAAGAATCAAGGATGTTGACTCTTTATGGTGTAAAGAAGGTGTAATTTATGGTGTAAATTATTTCCAATTATTGCAACAATAATTAATATATTATTGCTATTAATAATATATAGTCTTTCATTAGAGAAAAGATATTGATTGCTGAAATTTTATCTATGAAAATAATAATCTGGTCTATGGGTGGTATTATTATTATTATTATTATTATTATTATTATTATTATTATTATTATTATTATTATTATTATTATTATTATTATTATTATTATTATTACTATTACTATTATTATTATTATCATCATCATCATCATCATCATCATCATCATCATCATCATCATCATTAAAAATAGTAATAGAAACAGAGAAGATAAGTTGGAGCTAATAAGATGGGCACATTCATAAGGCGGTATTACAGCTGCATAATGGGAATTTGATGCAGAAAATCTATGGCCCTTGAGATGTTGAACTATAGCTCACATCTTCCATTATCAGTGGGCATACTGAATAGGGCTTATAGCTATTGGAGTTAAACAATATTTTGAAGTCGCATGATGACCATTTCTGCACTGCAAGTGGATTAAATATGACTCAGACCATGGACAGTAGATAATTAAATAACAGAATAACAGAGCTGGAAGGGAGTGTGGAGGTCTTCTAGTCCAACACCCTGCTCAAGTAGGAGACCTTATACCATTCCAGACAAGTGGCTGCCCAGTCTCTTCTTAAAGGCCTTCAGTAATGGAGTGCCCACAACTTCTAAAGGCCATTCCACTGGTTCAGTGTTGGCGAACCTTTTCGGCATTGAGCGCTGAAATAAGGGTGCATGTGCGCACTGGAAACCAGAAGAGCAGCCACCCAGTGCACATGTGCGTGCCGGAAAGATGATCTTCCAGTTTCCGGCACACGCTCTTCTGG
Organism: Diadophis punctatus similis; assembly: GCA_023053685.1. Taxonomy (NCBI): domain Eukaryota; kingdom Metazoa; phylum Chordata; class Lepidosauria; order Squamata; family Dipsadidae; genus Diadophis; species Diadophis punctatus. The sequence goes on along the minus strand of JALIGW010000001.1, from coordinate 255,444,771 downwards.
TTTCCAGTGCTCCCGTGCGTGTGAAGATCAGCTGGGACGGGCAACAGCTCACGTGCCCAGAGAGATGGCTCTGTGTGCCACTTCTGGCATGCGTGCCATAGGTACACCATCACTGCACTGGTCAATTGTTCTCACTGTTAGGAAATTTCTCTTTAACTCTAGATTGCTTTTCTCCTTAATTATAACAGGAACCCACTAAGCCAGGAAATGCCTCCACAGAAAGGCTAAAACTATTTTGATTGAGATTGGCTATAATAATAAAATTTTGCAAGTCTGATTGTACTCTTGCTCTTCTCCTTCTTATTCTTCAGTGAATTAGGCAGGCATCTACCTGCACTGCTTCCAAATGTTAGCTTGTTTTGGATTTTAAAAATGCTTCAACCTTTTCTTGTATATCTCCTTCTAGGCCAATTTTCTTATTCTCTGCAGAACCATACAATTCGTATTCCAACCCCTACATTTGCCAGCATAATTAGGAGGCTACTGTATCTATTACTTGGGCCAAACTAGGCTACTTAAAGTTGAAAGTGATGTATGGAATCCAGCTGCCTGTTTGTTGAGAGTTTCAATATTTGCATTTGTTAGCAATAGCAATTAGACTTATATACTGCTTCATAGTGCTTTCCAGCACTCTCTAAGCGGTTTACAGAGTTCAGCATATTGCCCCCAACAATCTGGATCCTCATTTTACTGATCTTGGAAGGATGGAAGGCTGAGTCAACCTTGAGCGTGGTGAGATTCGATCTGCCAAACTGCTAGCAGCTGGTGATCAGCAGAAGTAGCCTGCAGTACTACACTCTAACCACTGTGCCACCGGCACAGCTAGCAATTCTCTCTGCCATCCATAACCAGGATTGTTACTTTATTGGTGCTTCTTGGAGCACCTGAAACCCAGTATACTTGGAAAGAAAATGTAATTTCACAGTACTGGATAATCTAGCATTGATGCTTCTATCCTTTCCACCAAGTATGTATGTATGTATGTATGTATGTATGTATGTATGTATGTATGTATGTATGTATGTATGTATTTATTTATTTATTTATTTATTTATTTATTTATTTATTTATTTATTTATTTATTTATTTATTTATTTATTTATTTATTTATTTATTGTTCAAATTTATATGCCGGCCAATTCCCAAAGGGACTCTGGGCAGCTTACAACAGAGAAATTGAACAATCAGTAAAAATCAGATAAAAAGTTAAAATGCATATAAAAATTAAAAACAATTATATCTGTCATACAAGTGGTGACCACTTTAATACAATCTAGCTGGTCCCTATCCCCACACCTGCCGGAAGAGCCAGGTCTTAACGGCTTTGCGGAAGGCCAACAGGGTGGGGATGGTCTGGACCTCCGGCGGTAGTTGGTTCCACAGAATCAGAGCCACCACAGAGAAAGCTCCCCTCGTGGTCCCGCCAGCCGACATTGTTTGGCTGACGGGACCCAAAGGAGGCCAACTTTGTGGGATCTAAGTGGTCAAAGGGAGGTATGTGGTAGAAGGAGATTCCAAAGATATCCTGGTCCTGAGCCATATAGGGTTTTAAAGGTGATATCAATAAGTAGTCCTTATTGGAATTACTTTTTCACTCAAACATACCCTTAAAACTTTGTCAAGTTTAATTTATAGGTTAGGCAATGAAAGCATAGAAATAGCTTTGACAAATAACAAAAGAGATTGATAATAGTGATGTTTTTAAAAGATGAGATGGGGTGGGAGGAAAAAGAATAAGAGCACTGCTCCAAGCAAGACGACCAGCTGTCATTTGAATGGGTAATTCAAAAGCATTTTTAGTGGCAGCGAACAATAAGAAAAATGTTAATGAAGATATTCAAAGAACATTTTGCTTTGCTATAAGGTATTTCAAATATGTAAGCTTGTCCAAGGGGATTCAAAGGACAATTTGTATTTAGCTTCTGAATTGGCAATGATGATTCCTTTTTTCTTCTAGACATAAAATAACTGCCATACCGATTTGTTGGCTGTACTTACTCTGTCTTTAATCATGTATTGAGGATATATCACATTTAGTGTCCCTACACCTGAGAATAACAAAAATCAGAATCTGCATTGTAGCATTGAAACTGTCTCTATTTTTTTAAAGTGTGATCCTCTTATCTATCCAGATACAAGTGCCATTGAATTCCGTGGGACTTGCTTTCCGGACAGCATGTTGACATTTGCAGCCTAAAATATGCATCAAAATTGCATACAAGGGCATGAGTGACCGTGAGTAGAGCCTCCTTCTCCAAGTATGGCCGCAACTGGTGCACCAGGCGGACCTGTGCAAAGGCCCCCCTAGCCACAGCGGTAAGATGATGATCCAATTTTAGCTGTGGGTCTAGGAGGACCCCCAAGTTGCGGACCTGATCTGAGGGAGTCAGTTTCACTCCCTCGAGAACCAAGGAGGGACAGTTGTCATAGTCCTTAGGAGGCAATATCCAAAGCCACTCAGTCTTGTCGGGGTTGAGTCTGAGTCTGTTCCTCCCCATCCAGATCCTAACATCGTCCAGGCACTGGCACATTACATCAACTGCCACACTGAATTGAGACGGGGTGGTAATGTACAGCTGGGTGTCATCAGCGTACTGATGGAAACACACCCCGTGTCTGCGGGTGATCTCCCCTAGCGGTTTCATGTAAATGTTAAACAGGATGGGCGAGAGGACCGACCCCTGAGGTACCCCGCATGACAGGGGCCTAGGGGACGATCTCTGCCCTCCTGTTAACACTGACTGCATCCTATCGGCGAGATAAGAGGAGAACCACCGCAGAACGGTGCCTCCCACTCCCAACTCGCCGAAACGATGCAGAAGGATACCATGGTCGATGGTATCGAAAGCCGCTGAGAGGTCAAGTAGCACCAGGATGGAGGAGTTCCCCCCATCCCGGGTTCGCCAGAGATCATCCATCAGAGCGACTAAGGCAGTTTCTGTACTGTAGCCGCGCCTGAAGCCCGACTGATAGGCATCTAGATGATCTTTAAAAACAATTTTAAAAACATGTTAAAATACTATCAATGCTAAAAATAAATTGTTATCCAAGAACATTATGCTATCAATGCAAGAGAATATTTGTAGTTCACAGTTGAACTGTGGGTCCTTGGTGTTCTCTGAGCTTGGTTGCTTTTTTGCAGACATTTCATTACCTATCTAGATAACATCATCAATGCTAAAAGAGAATCCCAGCCTAATCTTGGTGAACTACCAAGAACATTCCCACCAATGCAGCCACTTGTATATAAACAGAGAGCAAACTCCACTCCCTTCTAGCACTGATGATGTTATCTAGCTGGGTAATGAAATATCTGCAAGAGAACTGCCAAGCTCAGAGACCACCAAAGTCACCACATTGCATAACATATAAAGGATTGTCAATGAATTCTCTTAAACCTGGATATGCAGTTTTGGAATTTATTACTACTTTTCTATGAACTATATCTAAACAGAAATAAATATGCTTACATGAAGGATAAATACTCATTCATTAAGAAGTCCCTGCCAATCTTTCAAGGTAAATTAGAGAAGAAGTACATGCATCCAAAACAATAAAATGGAACTTAGATTAGGAACATTTTTTTTTGTATTATAGTGGAAAAACTAGAGAAGATGTATTTTATTTTTATTGCAACCAGAGGCTGTCTGGAATCTTATATGGTCATTGCCTGCTCCAAGACATTCTGACTGTAGTAAATAGGACGAAATGGGAGTTAACATAGGAGACTGTTGAAAACAACAAAATAAAATGATATTCAATGCTGTCCCTCAAGCCAACTGATAAGTTTAATTTGCATTCCAAGTACATCAAGTATTCTTTTCCATACCAAGAAATATATCACCATCCTAAATTGTTATGAATTTCAATTAGCAGGTGCTCTTTCGTTTGTCTGTTCGTATTGTAGACATATTTCACTTAGAATATTTCTCATTTTATAACTTGAGTATATTATAATATCCTCTTAGATTCCTATATTCTGTTGTCTGCTAATCAATTCTTATGCATCATTTTGGAGAGGCTTGTTAAGACTGGATTATGATATTTAATTTCATTCTTCACTTTAAACTACTCAAAAGATTCCTGAAAAAATGGCTATATAGCTGTGACTATTAAAAAAAATCTATACAGTTATTAAACTGAAAATCAGATCTTTTCAGATATTACAATTTATTCTATAATCAGTTAACTTATGTTATAATTCCCTATTGTTCACTTTATATGCCAGAATGAAGGGATTTGGGCTTAGGAGAAAAAACTATTTGCATTTTAGTATTTAAATATTCTTAAAAGTTCATATTATGGAATTTCTCTTTATTAAATTACACAGTTATGGTACAATCTATCATCATTTGAAACACTAACGGTATTCAAATTAACCCCTTGGAAGTAGCATGGAGCATACTATTCTCCCCTCTAAATCAACCAAACATACCATCAGCATTTCAACCAAAGAAAATAACCTTTACATATCTATGGAGATTCTCAGTCATCCAGGTTATGGTTGTCCCAAAGGTGCTTTTTTCAAGAGGCAACTGGACTTTCTGATTTTTCTTTGAAGATGTTTCACTTCTCATCCAAGAAGCTTCTTCAGCTCTGACTGGATGATGGGGAATGGAAGGATTTATACTCCTTGCAGTCAGCTGGTCATTTGTATTCTTTTAGTGGGTTGTTAAGGTCACCTGGAGGTTTATCTGTGTCATCAGGGTGACTGAGTGGTGGAAATTGGTGTGAAGCCTTCTTAGAACTGTTGAAAGGACTGTGTTGTAGATTGGAGATAGATGATGTCATATCCCTCCCCCTCTGTTGAGAGAAGGCTGTTCATTTTTGACATTTAAAGAGGCCATCTATGTCAAAATTGAACAGCCCTCTCTCAACAGAGGGGGAGGGATACGACATCACCTATCTCCAATCTACAACACAGTCCTTTCAACAGTTCCAAGAAGGCTCCAATTTGCATCACTCAGGTAACCCTGATGACACAAATAAACCTCCAGGTGCCCTTAATGACCCACTAAAAGAATGCAAATGACCAGCTGTCTGTAAGGAGTATAAATCCTTCAATTTCCCACCATCCAGTCAGAGCTGAAGAAGCTTCTTGGATGAGAAGTGAAATGTCTTCAAAGAAAAACCAGAAAGTCCAGTTGCCTCTTGAAAAAAGCACCTTTGGGACAACCTTTACATATATTTCAAAGTTCAGCATGAATTGTGTAGTATAAAACTAATCCTTTTCATTTCTTGGGTTGGGAGAAATCAAGGGAGTTTGGAATTAATATAATTTTGTACTCCCAGGGTATTTTTTATATAGTTTATTATCATCAAAAGCTTTGTGATATCATTCTACTCCCATTATGATGTTATTATCACCTCTTATTTCAGAAATGTGACACTGATTTCTTTTTACTAGAAGTATCAGATTAGGTATGAAAAAACTGAGATTTCAATATATGGCAACAATTAATTTTCTGGGTTTTGCTTGTTTGTTTGTTGTTTATTTTTTTTCCTGATGCCATCTTGAGACTAAAAAGATTTTGCAGAAAAGAACTGAGGGTCCTGCTTTTACCAGAAATACCTTAATTTAATTTAATTTAATTTAATAGATTTGTATGCTGCCCAACTCCCGGGGGACTCTGAGCGGCTCACAGCATGTCAAATCCATTACAATAAAAAATATAACAATTAAAAAATATAAGAATTAAAAGAAGATCTCCAACATTCATAACTAAAGGGGGGAGACCCCGGGATAATCTACTCGGTCTCACTTTCACCCCGCCTGCCGGAAGAGCCAAGTTTTTATTGCTTTACGGAAGGCCAGCAGGGTGGGGATGGCCCTGATCTCCGGAGGGAGTTGGTTCCATAGGGAGGGAGCTCCCACAGAGAAGGCTCTCCCCCTAGGCCCCACCAACCGACATTGTTTGGTCGATGGGACCCGGAGGAGACCAACTCTGTGGGACCTAACCGGTCGTAGGGAGGTATGCGGCATGATGCGGTCCCGAAGGTAGCCTGGCCCTGAGCCATGTAGGGCTTTAAAGGTCAAAACCAACACCTTAAATTGGATCCGGAGACTAATGGGCAGCCAATGCAGCTGGCGGAGGACAGGTGTTATGTGGGTGTACCTGGGCACACCCACCACGGCTCGCGCAGCTGCATTTTGCACCAATTGTAGTCTCCGGATACTCTTCAATGCATCCAAGTGGACAGCAGAAGTATACATCAGTGCAAAATGAATCTGTCATTGTTTGTGGAAGGCATTCCTTTAAAAAAATCCTTAATTTGAGGAAATAGGATATAAAATGGCATACATTGCATACAAATTGGGGGTAGCTGCTTCTAAGTACATTATGTATAGGAACTAATATTTAGAAAAATATGTAGTTAAAGGCAATCTAAATACAGTATAAGCATTAATACAAATACTATTAGTAGTAAATATAATATTACCATGTTTCCCTGAAAATAAGACCCGGTCTTATTTATTTATTTATTATTTTTGGCCCCAAAATAAGCACCAGGTCTTATTTTCAGGGGAAGTCTTATCCACTTACTTTAGGACCACTGCAGCGATGCCTCCCACACCTCAACACATGTTACACTGCTGCCCGACTTCTTCTATGGCAGCTTGCGGCCAGATGCCGCATGGCTCATCATGCTGGTACCACCGCTCGCGGCAGGAGGATACATGGCATGGTGTGCCATTGCACGTGTGAGCGGCAGCACTGGTGTGACAAGCTTCACGGCATCCAGCTGCAAGCAACCTCAAGTGGCTGCAAAAGAAGTCGGGCAGTGGCAGAACAGGTGTTGGGGTGTAGGAGGTCTGGCTGTGGCGGTCCTAAGGTAAGCGAGTGTGGGGTGCATGGGGCAGCTCCACCCCACCCACACCCACACCCTAGCTTGATTTTTACACCTGTGCCTCATGCCATCTCATACAACCAAATGGTGGACGGGGCTTAACTAGGGCTTATTTTGGGGTAGGGCTTATATTAGGCGCAGGCATAAAAATCAGATTATTGCTTGTTTTCAGGGTAGGTCATATTTTCAGGGAAACATGGTAGTAGTAAATATTTACAACATTGCATTTGTAAATCTCTTCCCTTTAAAATACCACAGTTTAAAATAAATTTAAAATATAAATATTTTGAAGATGCATACCGTATATTAAAAATCTATACAATTCACTGACAGATTAATAAATATACGGGATTGTAGTATACCATTTATACTCTAAACTACAGACTTTAATTCCCATATTCATCCATATGTCACTCTAAAATCTGTCTCCACCTCCTGAAAAATAGTCAAAGTGAACCCATATTTGTGACCTATTAAAAGATAGCTATTTTGTAGCAGAATTTCTATTAATTTTTAACTAAATGGTTGGCAATCATGATTTGCTATAAGAAAAGTAGTGGATTAAAGCATTTATTAATTTCTAGTTTGGATTGAAAAATGAAATGAAGGAACTTTTAAAAATTATTACGATTGAAAATGTTTATGAGTACAGTAATCCCTTGTTTTTCGCGGGGGTTACATTCCAAAAAGAACCTGTGATAGGCGAAATCCGTGAAGTAGGAACCTTTATTTTTTTTAACCCCTCCTACCCGGCTTCTGCGTTTTCGGCACCCCAAAAAAGCCTGAAAAATCCTCCAACCTCTCCCTCTCTTGACGTCTGCTGTGGCTGCTTGGCACTGATCTCCTGAGCGAGCTTGTAGGCCGTTCCCTCGTCGATTTGGCGCGAACGGCCATTTTCCCTCAGGGAAAGCTGACAGCACGGCCCACCCTACAGCTGATGAGCGGCAGTCCTTCTGCGCACGCGCAGAGCTCATCGGACCGCTTTACTCGCCTGCCGCTGCCACACTGAAGCAGGAGACCACCACGCAGGCGCAGAACTCATCGGAGAGGTTTGCGAGTCCCGGAGCCGCACGCTTTGCCGCTGACTGCCTGGCCGCCCACGCAAATCCGTGAAGCAGCGAGACCGTGAAAGGTGAACCGCGATATAGCGAGGGATTACTGTATACATATTCTATCAATTGAATCTGTTTTAAGAATTATGATGATTTATTGCAAAGGTGCTTCCCCCCCCCAAGAGGCAACTGGACTTTTTGGTTTTTCTTTGAAGATGTTTCACTTCTCATCCAAAGGAGCTGAAGACCCTAACCCTAACCCTAACCCTAACCCTAACCATGACCTGGATGACTGAGACTTTCCATAGACATATGATGAATTATGATCTTGTTCTTGAGATACATGAATTTCTCAAATTTGAATCTCTGCTTATTTAGCATCTATTTAAACATCTCTTCTGCCCTACTTTATACCAAGTTGCCATTTTTAAATTCATTCTTAAATACATTCATAAAGATGTTTGATTAAAGTGTTTGTTTGCATGTTTCTTTAAGCTTGCAACTAAATATAGAGACAAAATAAAAATTCAGAGAATTTTTATTCATATTCACTCTAAAGCTGACCTCAGAATAAAGAAACTTTTAAATGGAAATTAGTTCTTCATGGTGGAAAAAAAAGCCAGAATAATGACTTAGATCAGAGGTCTTCAAACTTGGCAACTTTAAGACTTGTGGACTTCAACTCCCAGAATTCTCCAGCCAGCATAGCTGGCTGGAGAATTCTGGGAGTTGAAGTCCACAAGTCTTAAAGTTGCCAAGTTTGGGGACCCCTGACATTTTCTTGCCACAGTAGTCCTATGCAATGCAGAGAATTTCAGCTTGCTTTGTTCAGTATTCTAAATAATCAAACATTGCATTCCACTAAAAGTAAAAACCCAATCCTAATAAATAATGGGATGAAAATATAACAGCAAAATGCAAAGATCAAATACATTGGGGAAATTTAGAAAGCAGATTATGCTCAACCATTTCATCTTGTGTGAAGCAAAATACTTAGTAACAAAAGTGAGTCTTAGAAACCAAAGTGTTTTTTTTCAATTGATGATCCAATTACACCAAAATAGAATATCTGTAAAGAAGAAGGATTATGGAGAATGGGAAATCTTACATTTTCTTTATCAAAAATGAAAAAGGTAAGCTAGTTTTTATTCATAACAAAGAGGTGAATAACACCCAAGCATCTGCAGTGTTTATTAAATAACTGTTTTATAATTCTTCTCACAAGAAAAATATTTGGCAATCTGTATTATGACAGAAAAGCCAATTATAAGCTCTATAAAATCTGCATATACCTAGGTACAAACGAATGACTGACAGAATGAACGAGATTCCTAAGAAGCTTGAACCTAGATGGTCCTTCTCAAGAATAACAGAAGTTAATGAAAAAATGAGGTGTAAACCAGGACATTGCAGATAAAACCCAAAAACTGGACATCCATAACTTTATAGGCTTTTGCTATAGATACAAATCTAAACAGTTTCCTAATCCAAAATATCTGCCAAGAACAGTGGGCTCCCAACAGTGGGTTCCCATTCTAATTGTTCAAAATCTAGTTTATGAAATACTGTTTGGCCAGCATGGAATCTCAGTCAAATTCCTAGCGGCTGCATTTGGAAAGAAAACGTCTGAGGAATCTCTAACAAGGATGAAAAAAGCCTGTAGCATATGGGGAAAAAGACTACCAGCTATTCACCTACTTTGCTGAGCATAGTAGACCTAATAGCATAAACTTTGAGGATATACCACTAGTACAATGATCTGTCATCCCTTTCCTTCTCCTGTTAATCTTTCCCCCTCCCTCTTTCCCTCCCTCCCTCCCTCCCTCCCTCCCTCTCTCTCTCTCTCTCATCATCATCATCATATCTATCTATCTATCTATCTATCTATCTATCTATCTATCTATCTATCTATCTATCTATCTATCTATCTATCTATCTATTATCCATCCATCCATCCATTCATCTCTATCACTTTGTATAAGTATTAAGGAAAATAGTCCAACTTCGTAGGCAAGTCATTGAGTTACAGAAGTAAAACCTTTCTTCCATTTTTTTTAATTAAACAAGGAAGCAAAATTTACTGGAACAGGTTTATGGTTAAATACATGAGAAGTAGATATGAATTAAATGCCTATCTATATATATAAAAGTGAAAACCACTCATGCATTAATCACAAAATCTCCAGAACTGTAAAGCAACAAACTTGGAATTTGCCACGTATGTTCCTCTTGGCTTCTAGATGCTCACTAAGAAAGGATTTTTTGAAATGACCATTGGAGCATGAGTATTTCTTATATTATTATTAACAAGCTCTGATGCTAAGGAGTTCTATTCCCCCTCCACACCTGAAAATAAATGTTCCAAATGCAAAACACAAGCACAGGAGAGGAGTTTCACTTTCACTTTTACAGCAGCAAGCAGCTTTACTACAGATCAGTTGAGCTAAGCCACGCCCAGCCTCCTTCCTGTCTCCTTCTTCCTCACACAGCAAATACTGATGGAGTTTCCAAACACCCCTCAACTGTCTCACACACTAACAGGACGCTAGCCAGATGAATACCGATGGATGCTGGTAGGCAGAGACAGATTCGCCCCCCCCTTATTTTTCTCCTCAGGTCAGACGAATCTGTTCCTTCTACTGCAACACGTTAAAGGGAAAAGAGGCAAAAAATGCAGGAAAAGATTTACAAATGGGATTAGGAAAACACAAGTAAGGGAAGCTGCCTGTTTCTTCCATGGCCAGTTCTATGTGGCATGCTCCAGAGTCAGTTCACCTGACAGCCTGGTTATCCTCCAGCCAGACAGCAAAACCAGGAATGTTGTTTACAAGGAGGTCCTGAGCAATTCATCTGAGCTACGAATTGAAAGTCTATGCTATGCAATTTATTAGCCTGGCTACATAGACAAAACAGCCACGGTTACTGCTGGGATTAAAGGACTTACATCTATTTCATTGTTGTTACATTACAATAATGTCTTCATCTGTAACAGAAACTTACTTTACTGTCTCTAACGAAATAATACAGTCACTTTTTTAACTACTCATTAATTTTCAAGCTTTAAGTGTCAATTTATCAAGCCCCATCACATAGTTTCGTAGCGAAGCACGGGTATTTAGCTAGTTTTATATATTGCAAATTTAGATGTGCACAACCTTTTTATCTAGATAGTTGGATCTGTAACTTATATTTTCTCCTGCATTTCTTTAAATATTGAAATTTTAATAATAAACAAACATGTTTACGAAAAAAATTAAACAGAACAGTTTTTACAAACATTTCTAGTATAAAGTGCCAATTCTACTTTAATTTACCTATTTCCCTTTTCTTACCCCTTCTCAGAGTTGTAGATTTAGATGAGATATAAACTCATTTCATTAGACTAATTTCAACTAAAAGTTATAATTTAAGGGATGCTTGGTATATCTATGGTATGTAAATTATGTTATGAACTAGGATTATTTTCAGTTCTGAGAGAGAGAACCGGAAATTATTGAGTTGTTATAAAAAAATATTAAAGTCTTTTATTAGGCTTATTAAAAGGATTAATTGTTCAAGAATATATAGGTAAATGTATTTGTGTGTGGTGTTTTTAATCTCATGCACTTAACTGTGTGATTTTTTTCTCTTTTTAAAAAATCTCATTGACTGAAAAATAATACAAAAGAGGTTATGTCAAAATAACAGTGTGTTATTTTGTATACAGAGTATTCCTACACAAACTAGTTTTTGGAATTCAAAGTACCAGTGATAAATTATACAATCAATGGTTGCATTCACCAATATAACTGTGGGAATATATGATATGATCCTTTTTATGAGAGATGATAGCAACCAGGCAGAGATCAGGCTTTTATTTCAAAAGTGCTTTATTATAAAAATATGTACAAAATAATCTGAGCCATTTTAAACCTTATCTCTTTACAGTCCTAAGGATTTGTCTTTTTTCTATTTGAACTGTTTAGTCAGACTTCAGTTTTTAACCTTGAAACTCTCTCTCTCTCTCTCTCTCTCTCTCTCTCTCTCTCTCTCTCTCTCTCTCTCCTTAATATCTTTCTCTATCCAAAATTCTTCCTGTCTCACTATTTATTTATTTATTTAAATGGATTTATATGCCGCCCAACTCCCAGGGGACTCTGGGCGGCTCACAACATGTCAAAATCCATTCAACAATATAAAAAAGACACAATAATTAAAAATTACAAAAATTAAAAAGAGCATCTAACATTCATAACCAAGGGGGGAGACCCATATCTGGTCTGGTTGGTCTCACTTTCACCCCGCCTGCCAGAAGAGCCAAGTTTTTATTGCTTTACAGAAGGCCAGCAGGGTGGGGATAGTCCTGATCTCTGGAGGAAGCTGGTTCCAAAGGGAGGGAGCTCCCACAGAGAAGGCTCTCCCCCTCGGCCCCACCAACCGGCATTGCTTGGTCGATGGGACCTGGAGGAGGCCAACTCTGTGGGCCCTAACCGGTTGTAGGGAGGTATGCGGCAGGATGCGGTCCCAAAGGTAACCTGATTTCTCTGATTAACTTAATTAACATTTTTTTAAAAACCTTGTACTGTTTTATAATTCAACTCTATCTTTTTATCACTTTTACTGTCTGTTCTCTCCTCTCCCTATCCCCTCATTCTCTAGAATGACCTATCTGACTTCTTCCAACTTTTTCCTTCAATCACCTGGGTCTGAGGCTGATGTTCACAAAACAGTAGGACAGCAGTCACTCTTTGTATGTTGACACAGCACTATTCTACTGTCTCTTTCAGTTTTCACTCTTTTTCCAATGGCAAAGGTTCCTTATGGGAATTGTCTAATAGATTAATTCAAGAATTTCATTTATGCCAGCTTCCTACTTCTTATTCCAGTCCCTTAGAATTCACAGAGTGGTTCCACTTTTCCTGGGATGAACAGTCATCATCATATTTAATGGCCTCTACATACCAAAAGAGTGGTGGAAATGAGAAAAAAATTGGCAAGATTTCCTTCCTTCCTTCCAGTCCTTTTCTTTTCACAGAATCTCAAAGGCTGTAGAGTCTGCTGCGTTACTGATTACAGTTTTCTCAATCCCATTTTAACTACAACCTCTACTCCGACAGATATCTCTTTTCTACAGACCACCACTTTGTTGTCTTTCTCTTTGGACTTTCTTCTAACATTTGACATGCTTGCTTTCTGTCAACTTCTGTGATCTTGGTGGGTTTTTTTTGGGGGGGGGGGGTTATTGGATTTATTTCTTTCCCCCCCAATTTCATTTTTTTCTTTTTCTGAATCATATCCAGTTGTAATTTGAGAGCTGTCACGCAGACCACCCCCTTCTCTGATTAGCAGCTGTCCTCCAACTAGTTCTCAATTGTCCCTTTTAAAATATCTCTGAGCTCCCGTCCCTCTCTGGGTTCATCATGCACCGTGTGGGAGATGCTAAAAAGTAACTAATCACCTTGGTGAGAAACAGTCAGAAAATGCCCTTTCATAGTGTCACGATGTGAATATTGCCAGTTGAGCCTCTCTCCTATATTTCTATATTTCCTGTATTTTCTAATCAAGCAGACATGTGACATGTATTACTGCGCATGTGTGCATTTCAGGAGTCTCCTCCTTCCTTCTTCTCCTGCGAGCCTCGCCCGAGGCAGACGTGAATTCTTAACTGAGAAAATGTAGCTTATCAAGGTTTATATTTTGTTATTTTTATACTGAAATAAATATTTTGTTAATTAGAATTAAATCTTGGTTTTATTTTCTAAGTAAGAATGACTTCAAGGGAACAAGATCCACACATCGCCTCTGATAGGAATAAATTCCTATCCCGTCACATAGATTATAAATTCCAAAATGTAAGTGCCTACTCTTTAAATGCCACTGGGATTAGTTTATGACTTCTTCTTTTGCTCCTATCCACATGGAGCATGATTTGATTTGATTTGGTTTGGTTTGGTTTGGTTTGGTTTGGTTTGGTTTGGTTTGGTTTGGTTTGGTTTGGTTTGGTTTGGTTTGGTTTGGTTTGGTTTGGTTTGGTTTGGTTTGGTTTGGTTTGGTTTGGTTTTATTTGATTTGAGTCCATCTTATCCATCTTACCTAAGTGATTCTGGGCAGCTCTGTTAAATGAATCCCATAAAAATGAATATACAAACATATGAAACCATCAGTAATCGTTTTAAAATATTTGTAGCTCTTATAATACTGATACAGCATTGATGTGGTGGAATCTCCAGCTAGAGTGGGGAGAGGAGTGAAAGAACTGGTGAGCTTGGAGTCCTTGCAAGGAAGGAATCAATGGAGGCCAAACCGTCTCCTCTCCCGGCCCAGAATTCCTGAAGTCTTTATCTGGCTGTTCCCAAGAGAATGTAGTCAGTCTGGCAACATTCTTGTTTTAGTTTAGTTTAGTTTAGTTTAATTAAATTTATATACCGCCCTTCTCCAGGGGACTCAGGGCGGTAAACAGCCAAGTAAAAAATACAATATAAACATTAAAATACATTTAAAAGAAAATATTCTATGTGGCCCTAATTTAGTACAATTAAAATTTAGTAAAATCTTAAAATTTTAAAAAACCCCAAAAACTTTTTCACGTGAATAGGTAGGCAAAAATAAAAAGCAACTCTAATCACTTTGATTAGAGTTCTGATTCCTTGCACCTGACAGTTGATGCTTTTAAAAAATGGTTCACATGGTCATTAAGTATGAAATCAAATACATATATTCCATTGTGATTGTAACCGGAAATAGTCTATTGTTTTCAGGTCCTTACTATTCCTTCGTGCAGAAATCATAAGGGATGACCTCTACCATACACTCCCAGTTTGTGAGATTAACATATTGCCTTGGGCAAATTCTAATAACAGATTTACTGTTAAAATTTTACATTGATTTACTTCTAGGTTTCCTTGGCGCTATCATGGAGGTTGTTGAATGTGCTGAGGAATTTACTATGGGTCTCAGATCACATTAAAAAAAAAACTGCTTTCAATATTTTCAGTAATCTGGATCATAATGGGATTGTGTTCTCAGATCACAGTGGAATTGATAAGCATCCTGGTCAATACTGACTTGCAAAAAAATTGAAAGCAGAGATGAAAGAAGACATCATTATCCAACATAAGTAGAACCATCCAAACTAATTATTTCAACAAGTACCATATTTTTCAGAGTATAAAACGCACCGCAGTATAAGACACACTTTAGTTTTGGGGGAGGAAAACAAGGAAAAAAGGCCTCTGCCTCCCAGCAATTTGCCAAACAGCAAACAACAAACAGTACAGATGATATACACTGTTTACTGTGTATTTCTGTGCATGTGTGCCTGACCCATAGAAATAGCAAAGAATTGGAGAAATGTACATTATGGCAGTATATTAATCCCAGAAAGTTTTCTTAAATGTAATCACACTAACTCCTCCCAATTATTTAAATAGATCTACTCCAAACATGACTAAGTCAGGGTTTAACTCAGCTGCCGTATTTTAATACTAATACTTAATATTAATACTTAATACTAAAACAGGACATTTCAGATTATACTTTTACAGATCTTTAAAATTGATGTGACTTTCTGGAAGTATTCTCTGCTATTTAAAAGAAGATATAATAGCACTGGGCCTCTTCAGAGCAAGCATTTATTTTAAAAAGCTTCTTCATTTTGTTAAGTTGTCTAGAACAATAATAAAGCAGTCTTTAAAAAATAAGTCTAATAATTTGAACACTCTACAAACATTTAACAAAATAACATATTAACAGAATCAGCCTCTACCTAGGATAGAACTGACAACCTCCTGAGTGTGAGGCAAGAGCTCTACCTCTAGGCAACAGCAGCTATAGCTTACCTTCTTGCAATTTCAGCAGTCTAACATTGCCAGCAGTTTATCTCCCATCAATTTGTCTCATTACAGCCACCGTAGTTAGTTTCATTTTACCAGGTGGCTTGCAAGCCTCAGTCAGCTGTAGGTCGGGAGGCAGATAATCTCTTCTTGTGCTCTTCTTGTGCTTTGCCCTGTTTGCTGCAAAGAGGTAAATTGCTGGCAGGCAGAGGCCAAAGGGTGGGGGTGGCTGGGTGGGGCTACATTCAGTGTATAAGACGCACCCAAGTTTTCACCCTCTTTTTGAGGGTAAAAAGGTGCGTCTTATACTCCAAAAAATACGGTACATCTCTAAAACTTCATTGTGCAGAAATGATGAAATGGAGATGGAACCCAATTTTCATACTTCCCACATGACCAGTGAGATGCTTGGACTCAGAGATTTCCCAGACAGTATCTGTAATTTGAGAAATAGAAGCTAAACTCAGAATCTAAATGGTGATGTATTGTGTTCTATACAGCAGTTTAGAAGGTGTGACTAGAGTCTTCAGCTATTTGTCTTCTTGTAGAATAGAATAGAATAGAATAGAATAGAATAGAATAGAATAGAATAGAATAGAATAGAATAGAATAGAATAGAATAGAATAGAATTCTTTATTGGCCAAGTGTGATTGGACACACAAGGAATTTGTCTTTGGTGCATATGCTCTCAGTGTACATAAAAAGACAAGATACATTCGTCAAGACTCATAAGGTACAACCTTGTGTGTGAATTGCCTAGAAAGGAAGCTAGCTTAAGAAATCTTTGTCTGGATGTGGTGATGACAGTGTTGAGAATATGGCTGCCAGATAGCTGACAAGTCCCCCAACTACATCTGTATTTTCCCTTTTGTGTGAAAGCCTTGTAACTTGGGCTACAAGGGGGAAATTGCGAGAACACGTCTCAATTTCACCTAATTAAAAATAAGCAAAGACAAAAATGGCTGGCAATTCAGGGTTCTTCTGCTGCTTAGAAAATATTTAATAGAATACAATCAATATTTCACCATTTTATTATATTTTATGCCTCCGAGTTAGTTCTGACTCCTGGCAATGGCCTGGACTTGTCTCTGCAGTTTTCTTGGCAAGGTATTTTGGAACTTGTTTGCCTTCTACCTAGGGTTCAGTTCAGATAGAATACCCCGCCTAAGGTTACCCAACTGGTTTTGGGCCTAAGGCAGGACTAGAACGCCCAGTTTCTAGTCTGGTGCCTTAAGCACTACACCGAACTAGTTCTCTCACCATTTTTCTACTGTAAAAAAACCTAAAACAGGCTTTTGTGGCAGGTAACCCAACAGTTCAGAACAACATGGTTGTTGAAGTCTGGACAGAATAGAAACAATTATTTTAGGTAGAATGAAACACAGCAGGTAGACCAGATTGTCCTCCTTGCAGTAGCAGGGGATAAAAACTCAGCTTTTGATGTGGAACAAAACACCTAAGGCAGTGATGGCGAACCTATGGCACGCGTGCCACAGGTGGCACGCGGAGCCATATCTGCCGGCACGCGAGCCGTTGCCCTAGCTCAACTCCAGCATGCATGTGCGTGTCGGCCAGCTGATTTTTGGCTCATGTGGAGGCTCTGTGAAGGCATTTTAGGTTTCCAGAGGGCCTCCGAGGGGGTGTTTTCGCCCTCCCCAGGCTCCAGGGAAGCCTCTGGAGCCTGGGGAGGGCGAAAAACAGGCCTACCAGGCCCACCGGAAGTCGGGAAATGGGCCATTTCCGGCCTCCAGAGGGCCTCTGCAGGGGCGGGAGAGGCCGTTTTCACCCTCCCCAGGCATTGAATTATGGGTGTGGGCACTCACACGTGCGTGACAGTGCGCGCGCACGCGTTTTCGGCACCCGAGGGAAAAAAGGTTCGCCATCACTGACCTAAGGTCCATGTTGTCTTTCAAGCAGGCTAAGAGCAGGCTTAGGATGATATCATTTCATTCTTCTCTCCCAAAACAATCAATTACCTATCTTCAACTGAGGGTAATCGGGACCTGCAGGTCAACCCAAGAATTCTATGACATCCAAATGAATTCTACTGCATCTCTAACTTTGCATATACAGCAAGCATTGAGTTAGGCATGTAACATCACTCATCATTTCTTCATAAATTGGGTTGAAAGAAGTTGAGAATCAATCTGCTCATATTACAAAGGGAAAGTGACAAAATGTTCCCTATACTATTCTTATCTGCAGCTAAGAAGTGGTGAGGGAAGGTGGGGAAAATCCCTCTACAGCTCTAAGCACTGTAAACAATATTTTGTTTAGACATTATGAAAGAAATACAACAAAGACTAAGCACATAATATGTTCTGCACCGGAAAAAGTTAACTCAAGGTGGCGTCCATCCAAAGTTTCTAATTTATAAATGTGGATGCTCATTCAAACAATGGTCAGTCAGTGACTTTTTTCAAGTAAACAGTACGACTTTCAAACTTGGCAAAAGGCAATAAAACACTGTTTAGCACTGCTGTCTAAACTAGAGGAAAGTAATCAGATGTTTAACAGTCCATCACAACACTACATAACAATTTAGGATAGTGAGCCAATAACAAAGTGTCTGATTCATCACTATCCTATGCCAATTTTATGCCATCACTGCTCTAAAGATTAGCCTCAAGTTACAATTGCAAAGAATTGCTGCGGCATGGTTTTTCCCTCATTTAGAGACATAAAAATCATTGGGATTAAAAGGACAACTTGGAAACAATACAAGAACCCATTTTCATTTTTATAACCCTAATAATTACATGAGTCAGAGTTCAAATGCTATGTGAGTTGCCACCTTGGAAGAGCAGCCTCTGCTGAGTTGGATTTCAAAGTCTGGAAGAAGCACAGAGGTTTTTTGATCATCTGGACAAATTACATCAGTGCCAACTCTTTGAAATGGACAGAGTTCCCAGCTTCAAGAGGACTGTGAGTTCAGGAAACCAAGTTGTGTGCTGAGCTGATCCATCCAAAAAACTCTGGTGAACAGCTATTGATGGAGTTTTCTTCCCCTCCTCCTTCTCTCTTCCAGAGGTTGGATCTACCATCATTCCTCATCAACTAAGTATATGGAAGAGTACAATCATCCTTCTTACCCTTCCTCCTTTCTAAGTGATATTTACATACAAACTGATTTTGCTTCCCCCCCCCCAGCTGTAAATTACATGGAGATTATCGGTCCTCTTTTTCCTTTCTTCTCTTTCACTCAAGTCTTGACACCACAATGTAAAACTAATGCATCTGTCCTCTTTTTTATTTCTCTCTCTCCCTCTTTTACACATGTAAATATGAATGAAAGGCTGAGTGTGTGTTGAACTTACTTTCTAGAATTGGTATTATGTACTGTGTTTCATCATTATATCCATGGATATTTCTTTGCATCTTGCCACTCTTGTTTTAAAGTTATTCCCCACAGGCAGCTATTTCCCCAATGATGTTTATTTCCTCTTTCATTGGTATTACCTATTCACTGGGTGCTTTGCCTACCTTCTTTCATATTCAGACTGTGGTTGTTCATCACATTCTTTATTATATTTAATTAGGGGGAAATCTGTCAGTGGCTTCAAAAAGGTGAACACCCTGGGTGAATCCCAACTCTTTTCAAAAATGTACAAGCATTCAATGCATATTTATTTGTTCATCAAATTTATATGCTGCCCATCTTGTCATCTTTTTCTTTATTTAAAAAGGGCAGTGCTTTAATCACCCCGTTGTGCTCCCCCATTGAAATAAGTAATTGTCACTTCAAATACTCTTGTTTTTAAACACTTTCTTCTCACTGAAAAAAAAATTGCTTAATGAATAAATGATTTCTCGATGTCTGTTACAGCCCATCGCTGAGATGCCTCATGAAAGCTTTTACATGCTTTCATTCTGTCAATAAAATTCAACCTTTTTCCCTGAAGCATGCATGGTCACCATTTCTGAAGTTCAGATATGTTTTAGGTTGCATTGTTTTTTAATTTTCTCGAATTAAAAGATGGTGCTTGTAAGCCACGCAACACGCTTAGGCTGAAATCTTGTTCCTACAAACTGTTCTTCATGGTTATACAATGGAATGTAATCCTTTTTTCACACAAGAATGAGCCAAAATATGAATTCATTGTAACTGACTTTTTTGGGTGAACTTGTTACCTGTTTGTCAACTTTACTGAGCAGATGGAATGCTGATAAATATTGGGGTTTTTTTATTTTGAACATTTTAGAATAAACTCTTACTATTAGTGTTAACCTTTGCTAACTGCAGTACATTTTACATTTTAGTTTTCTAGACAAAATCTCTATGAACTGTATATACTCTTATTTGCTAAACTGTCCCTTTTTTCTTCCACTAGTACAGTGGTGGCGAACTTTTTTAGGTTCGCGTGCTAAAAAGGGGGGTGCACGCGCTAGCGCACGCTCGCGTGCCCACACCCATTCCCTCCCCCCCATGCATGTGCACAAAACCCCCCCATGCTGCCCCCTGCGCATGCGCACACACCCCCACCCCCGCGCAAAGGCCTTACCGGAGCCTGGGACAACGAAACGGGCAAACCGGAAGTGCGGAAAAACGCACTTCCGGTTTGCCGGTGAGCTGGTTTTTGCACTCCAGAGGGTTCAGGGAAGCTCCCTGAAGCCCCGGAATGCAAAAAACTACAAAACGGACAAACCGGAAGTGCGGAAAAATGCACTTCCGGTTTGTCCAGTTTGTAGTTTTTTGCATTCCGGAGCTTCAGGGAGCTTCCCTGAACCCTCCGGAGTGCAAAAAACAGCTCACCGGCAAACCGGAAGTGCGCTTTTCCGCACTTCTGGTTTGCCGGTGGGCAACACTTGCGTGCCATTTGCTATGGCTCCGCGTGCCACCTGTGGCACGCGTGCCATAGGTTCGCCACCATGGCACTAGTACATGTCTGTCTGTCTGTCTGTCTGTCTGTCTGTCTTCTGTCTGTCTGTCTGTCTGTCTGTCTGTCTGTCTGTCTGTCTGTCTGTCTGTCTCTCTCTCTCTCTCTC
Organism: Diadophis punctatus similis; assembly: GCA_023053685.1. Lineage (NCBI taxonomy): Eukaryota > Metazoa > Chordata > Lepidosauria > Squamata > Dipsadidae > Diadophis > Diadophis punctatus. The sequence continues at coordinate 255,424,072 of JALIGW010000001.1, read as the reverse complement.
TCTCTCTCTCTCTCTCTCTCTCTCTCTCTCTCTCGTACTTTTAGATTTTTCTATAACCATATTGGCTTCTTCTTCTGTTATCATTAAAAAAAACTTAGTTACATTTTCTGATTGGCTGTTAGTAACATCTTTTTCAGGCGCATCTGTCACCCTTGAGCAAGTTTTTCCATTTACTTCTGCCACTGAATCCTATTTTTTTTATTTATTTAGTCACCAATCTCCTCCATAAGGTGACTCTGGGCAGCTTACAGGTAATAAAACAAATAAAAAAACAAAGTGTAGTAAAATATGAAAACTATCCAGATTAGAATTCTAATTTGAAACTAAGTTTATTAGTTTCCAATTTGTCTACTAAGTTTTCCTCTATTGGTTAGGATAAAAATAAGGATAGCTGGTCTCGGATTGCTTCCTTTACTCAGAATATTTTTTCTACGAGCCTGGTCAGAAATTTTCATGCTGACTCAAAATATGATATTATCTAAGATGCAACTATTAGTACCGTGTTTCCCCGAAAATAAGACCTGTCCCGAAACTAAGCCCCACAGGGGTTTTTCGGGACATGCCTTTAAATAAGCCCCCCCCCGAAAATAAGCCCCCCCACTACTTCCGGGGGAAAGGGGGGGGACATGCCGGGAGCCGCTCTTTTTGCGGCGGCACTCTTTTGGCCCCGAAAGAGAGAGAGAGAGATCTCTCAAGAAGTTTCCCTGCAAAGACCTGCTGAAAAGAGAAGCCGCGAACTTCCAGACGCTGGTAAAGTGAGCGGCTCGCAGCCCGGCCCTCCCCTGCATTCCCCCCCAAATTGATTATCTTACCAGCGTCTGGAAGTTCGTGGCTTCTCTTTTCAGCAGGTCTTTGCAGGGAAACTCCTTCAATGTAAAGGAGAAGTTCTCGCGAGTGCAACCAATTAACAACTTTTCACACTCGCGAGAACTTCTCCTTTACATTGAAGGAGTTTCCCTGCAAAGACCTGCTGAAAAGAGAAGCCACGAACTTCCAGACGCTGGTAAGATAATCAATTTGGGGGGGAATGCAGGGGAGGGCCGGGCTGCGAGGCGCTCACTTTACCAGCGTCTGGAAGTTCGCGGCTTCCCTGTCACCGCCTTCCTCACTCACGTCGCGCCCCGCCCCATCCCCCGCCCGGTGGTCAAAGTCCTTCAAAGCATTTTAAAGGGATCCGTTTTGCCTGCCATGAAGGGAACCAATGTTCCCCGAAGAAAAGGAGGCAAGCATTGGTTCCCTTCATGGCAGGCAAAACGGATCCCTTTAAAATGCTTCGATGGACTTTGAAGCATTTTGAAGGGACACCCTCCTACCTCGATCGCGTTCTTCGATCTTCTCTCCACGGCAGCCCATTCTGAAAGAGAATGCCTCACGAGTTGGAGAACTTTGAAAGCCTCGCGAGGCGTTCTCTTTCAGAATGTGCTGCCGTGGAGGGAAACCCCAGAGCTGTCAAACTCCAATAAGTGGTGCGTTTCGCTGTTCTGCGGAGTTTGGAGCTTTGGGGCGAAGGATGGGGCGGGGCGGCAAGGCGAGCGAGCGACCGAGGTGGCGGCAGAAGGGGCAGCAGAAGAGCGAGATCCCAGCGGTCAGCAGGAGCCCCGAGTAGAAAGCGCCGGCCGCTGTGCCCAGGCGGAACGGCTCCCCCTTGAGTTCGGAGCCCAGCGAAAAGCACTTGAGACCCACCGGGGCGGCGCTCAGCGCGCAGGCGAGCAGGAGGTAGCTGGAGAGCGCGGCGCAGGCTCCCCGGACACTCCACTTCATCCTCCACGTCTCCTCTGCCGCCTGCGCCTCCTCCTCCCTGCCTCGCCTCCTCCGCCTCCCTCCGCCTCCGCCTCCGCCTCCTCCGCCTCCTCCTCCTCCTCCCTTCTGTCCTCATCCTCCCGTGTCCTCCTCGGTGTTGGCGGCCCTTGCCGGGGAGGCGGCCGCCGCGTGTTGCGGGAACATAATGCTGGGGACGGCGGTGGCGAGAAGGGAGAGTTCCGAATGCGCCGCCACCGGTGCCGCCGTTGCTCTGGCTGCTACCGGCACAGCGGCCGCCGCTGTCACCGCTGCTTCCTCTCTGCAGGCAGCCGGCAAACACGGCTCACGCACCAGCTTTTTCCTCCCTGCCCTGCTTCCTCCTGCTCTCTCTTATTGAAGCGGCTGCTGCGGCTGCTGCTCTCTTGCTTGCCGCCGCCGCTACTGCTGGGAGCTGATGAATTATTGATGGCAGCAAGTTCGAGGCAAAAGAGGGGCTTGCTGCCATCAATAATTCATCGGCTCCCAGCAGTAGCGGTGGCGGCAAACAAGAGAGCAGCAGCCGCAGCAGCCGCTTCAATAAGAGAGAGCAGGAGGAAGCAGGGCGGGGAGGAAAAAACTGGTGCGTGAGCTGTGTTTGCCGGCTGCCTGCAGAGAGGAAACAGCGGTGACAGCGGCGGCCGCTGTGCCGGTAGCAGCCAGAGCAACGGCGGCACCGGTGGCGGCGCATTCGGAACTCTCCCTTCTCGCCACCGCCGTCCCCAGCATTATGTTCCCGCAACACGCGGCGGCCGCCTCCCCGGTAAGGGCCGCCGACACCGAGGAGGACACGGGAGGATGAGGACAGAAGGGAGGAGGAGGCGGAGGAGGCGGAGGCGGAGGGAGGCGGAGGAGGCGAGGCAGGGAGGAGGAGGCGCAGGCGGCGGAGGAGACGCGGAGGATGAAGTGGAGTGTCCGGGGAGCCTGCGCCGCGCTCTCCAGCTACCTCCTGCTCGCCTGCGCGCTGAGCGCCGCCCCGGTGGGTCTCAAGTGCTTTTCGCTGGGCTCCGAACTCAAGGGGGAGCCGTTCCGCCTGGGCACAGCGGCCGGCGCTTTCTACTCGGGGCTCCTGCTGACCGCTGGGATCTCGCTCTTCTGCTGCCCCTTCTGCTGCCACCTCGGTCGCTCGCTCGCCTCGCCGCCCCGCCCCATCCTTCGCCCCAAAGCTCCAAACTCCGCAGAACCGCGAAACGCACCACTTACTGGAGTTTGACAGCTCTGGGGTTTCCCTCGGCTAGGGGAAAAAATCTTGCATAGTGCAGAAACTCTTCTCGCTTCGAGAACTTGTTAATTCTCGCGAGAAGAGTTTCTGCACTATGCAAGATTTTTCCCCCCTAAACAGATTAGCCGAGAGACCACGGAGTTGCCGAACTTCAGTAAGTGGTGCGTCGCGGCCTGCCTGCACCCCAAAAATAATAAGCCATCCCCCCAAAATAAGGCCAGGGGCATTTTTTGGGGGTCAAAAAAATATAAGCCCCTGTCTTATTTTCGGGGAAACACGGTAGTTATTCTTGTATTTATTGTAATTTCTCAAGTTCTCAAGTACTCAGATACTGGATCCTCTCGAGCCTTGAGCTAGTCCTGTTAAAGTGTCGGTTCTCACAAATAATACTTTCACCACTATTCAGTTAATCTAATTGCCCCCAAAGACCTCCAATGTACTAGTAGGCTATCTTTTAATGTGAACAGTATGACAATATCTTAGACACCATGTGTACGGAGACCATTTGAGTCTGAAACCTCCTAAAGTCATATACTGATAGGCCATTTTTCCAGAATATCAAGATTGTCATCTATATGAAATACATTTTATGGCTACATATCAATCAATACAAAATAACAATAGTATATTTAGTGTAGCACAGCATATCCCGGAGATCATTATGATATTTCTGATGTGATGACTTCACATTACCTTCATTCTGACTTAAAAAAATATGATGGGAAATTGGTTAAAAATGTAAAATGCAGATATTTGGTTGCAGTTCTATTTATCTAGAATATCAAATTTGGATGTAATCCCCCTAACTTCTGTTGGGCAGAGATAACAGAGATGGGGAAGGATAGCATAATAGTTTCACAATTCTCTAGGAAAGGCAATTGAAAGGCAAAGTAAAAAAAAGATCTCATTCCAAATTAAAATAACAAACTTTCAAAAACTTTTTCCAAAAATAAGTCCTTATTTTTTTCACGGGCTTTTCTAAAATGCCATAGCCTTCCCCTTATTGACTTTGGAGGAAAACAGAAAAAAAAAATTATGATATATGAGGATTAGAATAAAAAAATAGATTATTAAAAATGTAAATGAAGTTGTAATCATAGAGTAAGAGGTTATTTCATATTTATGCTCATAACTGCTATAAAATAAAATTGGAAGTAACTTCTTTATATATTTTTTTCATTTCTTTGACAGCTGCACCTTTGCTGTTTTCTCTTTCTTTCATTATTCTTCTTTTTTCCATTTTAAATATTAGTTTTTATTAGCTTTTATATTATAATTATAATAACATTTTATAAAAAATAAAAATAACATGTCATAGCCTTATGTTTTGCTGCCACTGAACACTGACTTTTCAGAAGTGCTAGGAGGGCTGGAATACAATTGGCAAGCTTAATTCCTCCCAAAGAGAATTCTCTTATGATTGGCAGGAATTCTTTGTCCAGTTTGATGGATAAGATTACATATAAAATTATAAACTATCCAAATACCTCTGCCTTACATTGGTAGAGTATAGGTCCCTCAATCAAATATACCTGTATTCAGAACAAAAGAATAATATAACATGGCTAATCATTTTTACAATAATGTTTTACAGAGATAACATCAAATTCCATTTGGATTTTAGATACAGAAATGAGAGCCAAATATATTTGCTCATTCAAGTTCTTGAATGGGATAAAGGCATCTCATCCAGGGCATTTTGAATACCTTTTTTATTACATCAGATGCAGCCAAGTAATAATTGACTATTCCACCCCCAAGCCAAAACAATACAGTTAATTTTATCTCCTTGGAATTCTACCATCTCATTTACCTATCTGTATAGACTTAGAGTTTCAAATGGATTATGCTTAATCTTTTAAACCCTCCTTCTATTCCTCAAAGCCCCATTGTTATGATAAGATTTTGCTAGAACTAAAAAAGAAATGTGCAGCTGGATTTAAACTTAATCATGCTCAGAATGGACCCATTGAAAGCAGCGGGACAAATTAATCCTGTCAACAATATTGCCAGTAACTTCAATAGGAATTCTCTAAGCGTAATTTAAATTTGAATTTCATGTTCTGAATTGAATATCAGAACATGAAGCCAGGAGTTTAGGAGAGCCATTTTTAAAAGATGATGAATTGTTTGTTATGAATACATGGGCTGCCTTGGAAACAAAATGCTTTAATTGCCATTGGATTATTTTGCTCATGGTTTTAGCTGGTTGTTTGCCACACAGAGTCATATAAACAGGTAGCCATAACAAATAACTCAAGGTGGAGAACATATCCAACACACGCTGCCTTAATGAGGTCTGCACAGGGCTGCAGAAGCTTTCTGCAGTGTTCAGAAGCTTCGGCATGCACCACTGTGCAGATTTTGTTAAGGCAGCAAAATGAAGCAGTTTATATGGCAGCCACCATTTTGTCCCAGCCCACAAGCAGGTAGGACAAAATGGTGGCAGCCTTTGGGTCATCTCCACACAGTGCAGGGATATGCGGTCTACAGTACCTTCCTTCCCCAGAATGAAGTCTGGAGAGCTTCAAAAGATAGATGAAATGAGTGATGGGTGTTTGGGGAACAGGCCTAAGTGTTGCAGGGTCCCGGTGAGATAGGAGAGAGAGGCAGGGGATGCTGCAACATCCCTCTGGATGGCTCTAAAGGGAAATGACCACAGGGGCACTGCAGCTGTTGTAACTTTGAAACTGGGTCACATGTAATTTTGGGGTGCCTGTTGTAACTTTGAATGTTCTTTAAGTGATCTGTTGTATCTTGAGGTCTGTATTGTGCCAAAGCCAACCAATTTCCTTGACCGCAACTATAAGTTTGTCAGAATTTCAAGTTATGTTAGGAACTGTCTTGTCCAGAATGATACTCCTCATCCTGTCAATCAGATAAATTCTTACCTAATTTTTATGGTTTGTAAATTTATCTACAACTTTTTTTTCTTATCTCATTCACCCGTGTTCTTAACTGTGGAGTGTTCTCTGTACTGAGTCCCACAGGAGTCCCACGGGAGTGGGGCGGCCTATAAGAACGTTCAATTAAATTAAATTAGATTACTGAGTTGCTTGCTTGCATGCCCTACCGTTCTCATTTAAAAAAATAAAAAGTGTCTGCTCTAGACTTTGTTTTTCATTACAAGTGGAGCAGAAGGGAGACTTTTTATGTGATGGTCCTGACGTCTTGGAACTTGTTACTTACAATAGGTTCCTTCAGCCTTATCATTCAGGAAAACACATTTTAAATGGACCTATAACATTTAATCTTTGATGCCTAGATGATAGAGAATAGGTGGTCATCTTATTCTAGGGTTTTTTTGGGGAGGAGGGGGTGTCTGTGTCTGTGTGTGCTTGCCTTCAAATCAGAGTTGAATCCTGGTGACTGCCTGGACAAGTCCTTGTCATTTTCTTGGCACGATTGCCTTCTTCCTAGGGTTGAGAGAGATTGACTGGCCCAACTCATCCAGATGGTGTTGTGTGTAATGTGGAACTAGAACTCACCGTCTCTCACGAACCCTCTCTTATTGTATCAAACTTGCTCTCTAGCCTTGGAGGATTGTTTTATTGATAGGATGAGAGGTTGATTTGGGGGAGATTTTTTTTTTTATGTATTGATTTTAATACTACCCAGAATTTTCTGATTGGACTGGTGTTTAAAAATCTGTAAATCAATCAATTAATCATCACAAGCCCATATAGTCTGCTTGTTTGGATACAAACTGCTTTGAGATTAAAGAGTTGCCCTGGTGATTTATGGGGAGTACTGTATATACCAGAGAGGTAAGTTTGCTGATGCTCTTCTAATTCAGCTTTCAGTATCAATGTGTGTGATGTTCCTGTTGCCCACAAAATCTGATGCCATGATTATCTGGTTCAGTCTTTAAGATGCCACAAATCTTTTCCTTGTTTTTCTGCCACATGCAGCTACCCCTCTGGAAATTGCTGCTTCGCAAGTTGTTGAGGGATTATATTAGATAAGGTTTGCAACACACTTTGCACAGCTAAAAAGATCTATATAAATGGTAAACAGCAGTAATAATGGAGCTGCCAGGCTCCTAACTTTCTATAGTGGTGCTCTTTTTTAAAAAGCTAAGTTATGCTTGCCCGTCTCTCAAGGTGAATAAGGCACATTGCACTTTTTTTTAAAGAAAAAAATCTCTTTTTTGGGATGTATTTTTCAGGAGCAAGCTTTGTTTTCTTTTCTTTTTGATCCATACTTTTTATCACTAAGTAAGAAGGTATTTATGCTAAGCTGTAAAATAGTTCCCAGCCTAGCACTAAATTCAGTGCTAAGTAAAAAGATAAAATGTTGCCTGCAATCCTATGCATGATTGTGTTGTTTAAATCAAACCATTCATTATCATATATTTTTAATGAGATTTAAGATGTCTAGATTAGGGAGCTTGATGGTCCATGGGAAGGGAGTAATGGAAAACCATGGTGTCAGAATCCCCAGCCCATCAACTGAAGATCCCAGGAATACCTAGGAGTGTAGCTTCCTTTTCTTTTTCTCATACATATTTAAAAACAGCCTGGAGCTTTATATCTGTTGTGGCCCACCAGCTGCCAGCGGAGCTGGTGGAAGACTCGGACAATGAGGAGGTTGGTGAGGAACCTAGGCCAGTTTTGGAGTCTGGGGAAGGTTATGATGGATGCTCTGCGTCAGATGCAGAGACGGAGCCAGGGCCATCCAACATTTCCCAGCCACCAGAGAGGCAGCTGCCTTTGGAGGCTGATATGAGTGAGGAGAAAGAACAGCTGGGGCCTGTTCCAGATGCGCGTATGCGCAGAGCAGTTAGGAGAGGTGAACAACGGAGGACAAGGAAGCAAAGCACACATGGACGCTGAATGGCCCCTCCCTGGCTGGAGAATAAATAGAAGGAAAGGGGAGTGGTTGTCACTGGAGACAACAGTTCATATTTCTGAAGATTTTGCTCATTGTGTTTTGTGCCACAAAGACTGCTTGCCAGAATTTAATTTGCAGACTTTCGGCTGGGAGCTCACGGCCTTGCAATTATCACAAGGAACTGATAAGGTCTGCTACTGCAGTTAACTCCTTGAAGGACTATTGCCTGGACTTTTTGGTGGGTAAATGCCATTAATTCACAAGAGGTAAATAAAGAGGGGTTTTTCGTGACAAGGAGTCTGTTTCTTGCTTCTGCTAAGGCTGGGTCAGAACAATATCCTGCTTTCTAGCCAGGTGCCACCACACCAAACTGCCCATCTAATGAATAGATAAGCCTAACAGGATTTTTGACCAGGATGATCTACTTACTGGGTCATGAAGTTTCATACAACTAAGAGGTAGATCAAACTGACAAGGCCATTCTCCTAACCTAAATGAACTGGGTAATGAATGGTGCTTTCTGTTACCAGATCATTCTGTAAGCGTAAAAGATTATTTCCTCTAATGCCTACTGTATGTCTTTTCCTGGTTCTCCTCCATTTCATTATGAAGGAATCAATTTATTGTAATCTAGAATTGATTTAGAGTTGGGGAATTGTATTTTTATTGGACCTCCAAATTATTTGTTAGCCTTGCAGGCTGGTCCTGCCATCAGTGTTTTATATCGTAGCTTGAATTCTTGAATAAAAAGCAGAAAATACTTCTATCAACTAAACAAATCTGTAAAATAATTATTTTAGACTGAAACATTTAACATTATGTTGATCAGACAATGTCAGGCACAGGCAACGAGACCTACATGTGTAGAATTCAGGTTTGCTATTTTGTTATATTCTGCCTATTATACGGGGATCTTCATAAACTGCCAGCCTCAGCCTTGAAACTGATAGATAAGGCTCTATGGAGCTTAAAGGGGGTCAGTTTAGTTCTCTTGCCACAGTGCAAGCACTCAAGGCTAATTCCATGCTTGAGTAAGGTGACCAGATTTTATTTTTTGTAAAGCGGGACACCATTGACGGGGGGGTTCTAGGGGAGCAAGACGGGAGGGGTCAGTCTCTCTTATCCTGCAGCTTTGTGCACCCCCCCAAACCCCCCCCTTCATCGCAGCCAGGGGTGGGTTCCTACCGGCGCAGGCTTACCTGTTCGTCGCCGCAGAAGCTGGTGGCGTTCGCGGTGTGGGGCTTCCCCCGCCTGCTTTCCCTGGCCGCCGGGATACTGCCATTTGCGTTCTTTTGCCCTCTGCGCATGCGCAAAGCATTTTGCTTGCACAGGGCAAAAGAACGCAAATGGCGGTGTCCCAGTGGCCGAGGAAAGCGGGCGAGGGAAGCCCCGCACCGTGAACGCCACCAGCTTCTTCGGCTCTGCGGCGACGAACAGGCAAGACCGCTGCTGCCCCTCTCCCCGCCCTCCCTCCCCGCCTGGCAGGAGGAGGCAGGTGAGGCAGGAGGCAGAGGGGTGTGCAGAGCAAATTCGAATTTAAAAAGCGGGACTTTTTTGAAACGCCGCGGAATGCGGGACAAATGATTAAAAAGCGGGACTGTCCCGCCAAAAGCGGGACGTCTGGTCACCTTATGCTTGAGGCCTCCTCCCACCCGATTTGGAAAATATCATGATGGAAAAATGTTTTGTTCCTGTAACTCTGGCTAAAATTCAGAGTATTGTTAACATGACTTTATGTAAGTTGAGGATGCATAGGCTATATTCTATTATTTACAATCTATTGGAATGTAGATCATGGACTTCTTTCATATGGAGATAGTTAAATGATAAATCTGTACCTATGATTTGCTGGTGTATATTGCTCATCGTCAAATTTAGACTTTTTTTTTCTTTGAACAAAGTGGTAAGAAGACTTTCAAGCAATTTGGCCAAGTATTTTGATGATGTTTTGTTTATCAAACCTTCTTCCATGTATTTATTTCTGTCCTCTTTAATTGCAGCAATACATGGTAATATATAAGCCCCAAACATGCATATTTTAAATTTATATATTATATTGAAGTGACTAAGAAAGGAAAACAACAAGAAAGACCCAAAAAGGGTAGATGAGGAAAAATGGGAGAGTTAGCCCATACCACTTCCAGCTGTATATACAGTAATTGCATTACTTAATTACTTAATGTATATGTATTTATGTATGTATGTACACACATTTAGAAAGCTGAAAGTCAAAAAGATTTGTCCTTAAGATCCAATTTTCTATGAGAAGGTAATTTTCCAATTGGGAAAGCATTCTTCCATTTGTAATTTGATATGGATCAATCCATTTTATAATATAATATGCTTCCATCCAAAGAGATTCTGAGAGTTTTGCAATTTATATTAATGGCAGCTACTGTATAAGTGCCATTAGATCATACCTGTCTCATAACCTCCCTCCCTTTGAATTTGAGTGATAACCTGTGATAAACCGGCATATTAATGTGGGAACTGTTTGTGTAGCTTTCTTGTTTTGAAGAATCTCAATAGTCTGATGAATGGTTTTCATGTACAAGGTCTCATTTTTGTGGCAATTCTATGCAAATGCTGCAGTTTGCAAATCCAAAAGTGACTCCATATAATTCCCCAGCCCTTGTATGTGGGGTCTGCATTATGTGGTAGCCATAAAAAGAGGAATGAAACGATAGATATATATTGAACTTGGATGGGGAGATCCAAGTTCAAGTCCACCCATCATGGAGAAATTCAATGAATTAATTTCTGTCATCCTCTCTTTCGCCCTATGGTGGGGATAAAATTGAGATCTGAGGAAGTTGATCCAAGCTCTTGGAGGAAAGGCAGGAACTTACGGAAGAAGAACGACAAAAAATATTTTTATAATCATTTAGGAAAAATGTCATGGTTGGAAAACTGGAAAGTGAAGTATTGAAATCATAATCTGCATGTGTCCCCCACCATAAACAAGCATGACAATTTTTATCATGATCTCTGCTACAGTATCTTGCACACTGAGGAAGATCCTTAGCTTTAACCATTATTCTATTTCATTGTTTTAGAATCCCTTTGTCAGGGTTCCAAGTAACACCCCCAACGAAAGAAAACTCCGAGGCTTGAGTTTCCTCAAAGTTCCATTTTATTAGCGAAGTCATATTGGCACATCTGGGAAAACCAGAATCTGAAAGCTACCAGTTTTCCACACCCAAAAGAAAGTTCAAATCCTTGCCCCAGCACTCACATGTCCATCACATTGTCCAATCAATGCACCGTCCCAACTGGAGATGCCTCCCAGACACATCCCTCCAGGTGCAGGGCAGAGTGATCTTGACTCTAGGAGAAAGGAATGTTATTTTGACTATATATGCCCACTCACACAATCCCCCCTCCCAGTTTCCCACAGCACTAAATGTGGCAGGCCTGAATGTCCAATGCCCAAGATGGTTTCCAGGCTTGATACCAGAGGTGGGTTCCTCCCTGTTTTTGCCGGCGCGGGAGCTTTCCCTGGGCGCTTTCCCCGCCCGCATGGACGCCGCCAATTGCGTTCTTTTGCCCTCTGCGCATGCGGAATGCTTTGCGCATGCGCAGAGGGCAAAAGAACGCAATTGGCGGCATCCATGCGGGCGGCGGCAGTGCCCGGGGAAAGCTCCCAGCCGCGAACGGCAGCAGCGTCTTCAGCTCTGCGCCGAACAACAGCTATTAACCGCACCGGCAGCAACCCACCTCTGCCTGATACCCTTCCCTGAATGATCTGGCCTAGTAACCTCATGATTTTATGACAAAGAGCAGGGAAGCAGCCCTCCACAGAAGACTTAGTACTTGACAATAAATTCCACTCCTTTCATGAATGGGCCTTTTCTCCTAACCAGCATCCAGTGTATCTGTATGAAAGTTGGTTCCATAACAGCTGTAGTTTATTTCTTCACTCACTCACTCACTCACTCACTCACTCACTCACTCACTCACTCACTATTCTACTCTCTCAAAATTGATTCTAAGTATATTATAAAAAAACATTTACTATAAATCATCTGAAAGGCCCTGAGTGAAAGAATTAAGCACATCTCTGTGAGGAGTGTATTCCATGTTGGAGCAACTATAGCAAAACCTGCCTTCTAGCCCAATCCTTCTCACCTCTTGTGGAGACTGGGCTTCCAGCAGGCTCTTATCACCATAAACATTATCACATTCTGCATTAAAAAAAATAAAAATGAAGTTTAACAGTTCTTTTTTAAAAAAATCAGTAATGTAATTCAATAGCAGCTGCACTGATATCTATGAAATTTAGCATATTTCTTTCATTCAAAACCATCAAACTTTGCTATGCATTTCATCTCATTATGCTGGAAAAGGAAGAGTTTGATTTTCATGCTAGTCTGAGGAACAACTTTGCTGGTTTTCCACATTGCATTCTGTACCTGGGCTTTGAACTTCCAAACTAGCTTTTTTCCAGAGTTTTTGCTGTATTATTAAAATCTGAAATGAGTTATTTCCTCGTGCTTCCTATTTAGGGAAATATGAAGCATGATTTCCTCATGCTTCATATTTAGACAAATATAACCATATGTAGAAAATAATTCTTTCAGCATAAATATATTCCTCCTATCTTCCTTTCCCTATTCTGCTTCTTCTGTCATCTTTTGTCTTTGTGAAAGATGGATTATATTTCCAGCATTCTAATATATTGTTCAGTAACCTTCACCAGTTCTGTTCAGGTTTATCCTCCACTCAGTATTATGATCACACAATTTCCCTGATGTGTGTGCAAGAAAATCAGCTAATCAGATATAGATAGAAAGATACATTGTATAAACAGCAATAATCTTGTGAATCACACATCTAAAGGCTATTTTGCTATCGTTTGCTTGATGAATTGTGTAAATGGCAAGGATATGGTGTGAAATGCCATAAAACCTCAAGGATATCCACTGGGAAATAGGACCATAAATCTGTGATGAATTAAAATGTACCTGGGCATTTTATTGCTATGTTCTACAAAAAATAGAATGGGTAAAAGAAATAGCATAGCTATCTGTTTGCTGTTATAGTGGCATTTTTGGTTGGCATGATTTTATATGAATTTTATTTAATTTGTTTTATGAATTTAATAGAAAATAAACATTATAATCTCAAAAAACATTTATTTCTACTGGGGAAAGATGTAGATATCTAGATATTAGGAAATGGACAGCACTGCATTCACAAAACTCATGCTGTCTGACAGTGAAGACTAAAAAAGTTATTTAAAGTTGATTGGTATCAACAACAGTCCATCAGATAATACAGTAACTGAATTAGATGTTAATGATTAAGGAGGCAGAGACAGGTATTCTCAGTGCATCTGTCTATTTCCTTTGCATGTAACCCTTGGCATATTACCTCAGCAAACATTGGACTGGCCTGAAAATAAACTTTCCCCCAAAATTTTATTTTTAAAACTCTTTTAAGTTTTTTTTCCTGTGAACCAACTCTGCTTACTGGAACAGTGCAGCTTATTTTGTGATGCTCTGAACATGACAAGCTAAATTAAGTATAGAAAATGGATGCTCTTCTTCCAGCGTAGGCTTCCATGAAGTATAGACCATCAAGTCAACACTGCAGCCACAATAGTGGCCAGTAGAGAGAAAGCAATGTGAAAATGAGACCTCTCTATTTTCACCATGGAAATACATTTTCCCCCAAAAACCCAGTAACACTGTAAAATTGAACAATCAATCCATATCCTATGTTTACCTTTTTTCCCCAGGTGCCTGGGACTTTCCAAAGTTTCAACAGCTGTTTCAGTCATGGATTTTGAGTTATGAGTGAAGGAGAGAAAATCTCTTACGTTTTAATTCAACTTGTGAATACACAAAAATCATGTTATGGTGAAAACCCTATACAGTACATGATAAGCAGTACATGATAAGCAAAACTTATCAACTTGGTTCAATTTACTCACATAATAGATGTATAGAGACACTATTGATCTGCTTGGATATATCTAATCTAATTACGGTACCTTTCTTTGCAATTTTACTATTCTTACTGTTAGCTTTTCCAAACCTCCAAAGTGGAATCTGCCTTCTTTTAAAGAACATAAAGAAAAAATCCTGCCCTTCTTCATATTTTCAGGTATTTGAAACATACTATATCTTCACCCCACCCCAGTCTTTCATAAGGCAAAACAAACAACTGGCAGATGAGATCTCAGAACCACTGAACTATATCTTTCAAAGATCCTGGAGCACCGGGGAACTGCCAGAGGACTGGAAAAGAGCTGATGTAGTTCCCATCTTCAAAAAAGGGAAAAAAACAGATCCAGGAAACTACAGACCTATCAGCCTGACCTCAATACCAGGGAAGATTCTGGAAAAGATAATCAAGCAACGAATCAATGAACACCTAGAAGCAAACAAAGTAATAACCAAAAGCCAACATGGGTTTGTCAAAAACAGATCATGCCAGACTAATCTTATTACATTCTTTGACAAAGTGACAAAATTAGTGGACCAGAGGAATGCTGTCGATGTGGTTTACTTGGACTTCAGTAAGGCATTTGATAAAGTAGACCATAACCTACTTCTAGATAAAGTAGAAAAATGTGGGATGGACAGCAACACCATCAGATGGATTCAAAACTGGCTAACCAACCGCACTCAACGTGTAGTGCTCAATGGAACTGCATCTACATGGAGGGAAGTTTGCAGTGGAGTACCCCAAGGCTCTGTTTTAGGCCCAGTACTCTTCAACATCTTTATCAATGACTTGGATGAGGGAATAGATGGGGAACTCATCAAATTTGCAGATGACACCAAACTGGCAGGAATAGCCAACTCTCCAAAGATAGGCTCAAGATACAGAAGGATCTTGACAGACTTGAGCATTGGGCGCTATCAAACAAAATGAAATTCAATGGTGAAAAAAGTAAGGTTCTACATTTAGGCAAGAAAAACAAAATGCACAGGTACAGTATATGTGGTACCTTGCTCAACAGTAGTAACTGTGAGAGGGATCTTGGAGTCCTAGTGGACAACCATTTAAATATGAGCCAGCAGTGTGCAGCAGCTGCCAAAAAAGCCAACACAGTTCTAGGCTGCATTAACAGAGGGATAGAATCAAGATCACGCGAAGTGTTAATACCACTTTATAATGCCTTGGTAAGGCCACACTTGGAATACTGCATTCAGTTTTGGTCGCCACGATGTAAAAAGGATGTTGAGACTCTAGAAAGAGTGCAGAGAAGAGCAACAAAGATGATTAGGGGACTGGAGGCTAAAACATATGAAGAACGGTTGCAGGAACTGGGTATGTCTAGTTTAATGAAAAGAAGGATCAGGGGAGACATGATAGCAGTGTTCCAATATCTCAGGGGTTGCCACAAAGAAGAGGGAGTCAAACTATTCTCCAAAGCACCTGGGGGTAGAACAAGAAGCAATGGGTGGAAACTAATCAAAGAGAGAAGCAACTTAGAACTAAGGAGAAATTTCCTGACAGAACAATTAATCAGTGGAACAGCTTGCCTCCAGAAGTTGTGAATGCTCCAACACTGGAAGTTTTTAAGAAGATGTTGGATAACCATTTGTCTGAAGTAGTGTAGGGTTTCCTGCCTAGGCAGGGGGTTGGACTAGAAGACCTCCAAGGTCCCTTCCAACTTTGTTGTTATTATTATTATTATTATTATTATTATTATTATTATTATTATTATTATTATTATTATTATTATTATTATTATTATTATTATTATTATTATTTACTTAAAAACTTGGTTTCCAGACTAGTAAATGTCCTAATAGTTCTCCTGTTCTGAATCCTTTTTAGTTTGTTCTGTTTGGCTTTAGCCCTCAATTGGCATCTGTCTGGAGGCATTATCCATTATTCAGCTGGAATATCCAGGAACTTGGACCATAATATGAAAACCTGATTTATTAGCCAGATTTTTTTCTGCTATAGTGGTATCTTTTTTCTGTTTAGTTTAGCTCTGGGGAAAGCAAAGTTTGTGGAGACTAAACATCATTAGTTTTAATTTGAATCATGAACTAAATAAAAGCTCTAGCAATTTTACCAGATAAAGAAATTAGTTTCCTAAGAAGGACCATCACATTGGGATTAAGTAGTAGTACCAGTTTGATCATTCCAACTGCATTTTTCATGTTTGATGCCATAGAAGCATACACGCACACAGAGAAAGGCAAACATAAAGAAAATACTAAAATTCTGATTGCTGCAAGTTTTCGTCTCAGCAAATTCCACTGTAATATTTACATTAGGACACTTGAGCCCTTGCCATCTGCTTGGCATCTCCCAGGATGTGCCTGGAAATAATGCATTTCCTAAGGCTATGACAGCAAACACACATTTAAATAATTATCCAGTGCCAACGTAAACCCAAAGGAGGCAAAAAGAGGTGAAAGAGACATATATTAATTGAGAGAGAATGAGAATATATGAGTAAATGAATGAGAGAGATCCCACTGAAAAACCTGGGTAGGGAAAAGAAAACCGCTCTCACTGTTTTAATGATTTTAATTTTGCTTATAATGCTATTGATTTTTTCTGTTTTCTTTTTCTGCATTCTTAATCTAAAACTTGAATGCATGTTGAAATCTACACACACGTAGTGTGCAGGTTGCACGCTGATAGAACAAAGCTGTTCAGGTAAAATTTCAAGCAACTGAAGCACAATTCTAAACTCATCCTCATCAGCTACTAAATTTATATGCCACCCAACTCCTAATGACTCTGGGTGGCTTGTAATCACTAATTAATTGTTAAAATACACAGTCTTGCACACTCTTGTTCATCTTCTTCCTCATGATCTTACTGGTTTCATCTGTCTTTCATGTCACTCATATTCATGCACAGAGTTCCTCGGTGCTTTTGCAGGCTTTAATTCCCATGAGAAAGAATGCCAGAATACAGTAAGAGCAACATTCTCTTTGCACCATGTGGACTTTGCTGAAGAATATCTGAAATTATCTTTTCATATGTGTGCTGAGAGCAGTATGTTCTTTTCTACAGAAACTACTGCCTTCTGCTCAGCTTTAGGAATCTGGAGAAGGTTGGATAACATCAGTGATGTTAAACAAACATTTGAACTGAAGTTGTATTGACTTGTAATATTGTACAGGTCAAAGAAGTGAGGATCAGGCAACAAGACTCATTTAATTTCACTGTCTTAAGTATCATATGGAGATGATGATCCTCAGTTATTTTTCACTGAATACTAAGATAATGGTATTATAAACATTCAACAGCCTTACATAGATGCTAAATAGGCCCTCATAAAGTCATCCTAATTCACCTTAGTGAAATGATGCTATTCAGCTCAGCCCAACCGCCTCTTCCAGAAATTCTAACAATTCATTGGAAAGATTTAAAAAGGATTTTGTATATGAGCAACACAAATGTAAAAGCCTCTTCTGGCTGCTAGATCACATGAAGAAGAAGATGTAGTCAGGATGATATTTTTAAAAAATGAGAGTTTACTGTTACTCTTCAGAAGTGTTGGGAGCAGTCGTGAAATCTACTTACCTTTCCTCCCAGTTCAGAAGTGCACGCTTTTCATCCCCGCTCCGTTCGCGTGTGCGCTTTTTCACCCTCTGTGCATGCACAGAAGGCTTTGCGCATGTGCAGATGGTTAAAAAAAGGAAATGGTGGCATCCGGGTGGGTGGACAGAGCCTAGCACTGCCATCACTACTAGTTCTCCAAACCACCGGCGCCTGCCACTACCGGTACACCTGAACCGGGCCTAACCGGTAGCATTTCACCCCTGGTTGGGAGGCCATGTTGCATTGCAGAGTAACTTCAAAGACTGTTTCACTCATAACATCACCAAAGTAAAACACACTTTCCAAACTCTGAACATTCCTTATGCTAAAAATATAAGGATGTTTAGAAGAATTGTATACATCAGATGCTACTCACTGAAAAGATTGTTCAAGTTACTTTTCCTAGCAGAGGAAAAAGAATTTGTCCCTTTCTCCGTTGATTTTGGCCATACCAAATAACTTCAAGTCAGAAAACTGTCCCATACCACTGTACCCACAGGTATGATTTGAAACAGAGGTATATTAACATTTTTGAAAGAATATTGCCACCACTTATTTCTGGCTATATAATTGCTATGGTGCTTTATCTCACTTAATTCATTTTCAGACCTTTGGAGAGAAGCAGCATATATTAAAGGCCTTGTTAATGATTTGGGACACCTATTTGGTAGGTGTCCTAAATTAAAAATCTGTTAAATATTCATGTCTATTGTATTTTTAATTACTATTGTTTATTTATTAGACACAAACATACCCATATCTAAGATAAAAACTGTCTATCCATTAGTGTTTTCACGCACTAATTTTGATTTTTAATCTTTTGGTACTCAGCTTTAGTTGAAATACTGAATCTTCTCATTATCTCTGCTTTAGCTGATGATTCCTCCCACAGATGACAATAACACACTAGATGAAACCATGTGTCATAAATGATATAATTACCATTCATTTAGTGGAGTCTTGCATTTTGAGAGAATGCAATCAAGTTTATGATGCTTTCCCAGAGGTTGAGTTCTTCAATAAGGGGGAGGGGGGGAGAGAGAATCAACATAGATTATGCAACTTTAATAGCTTCCTTGGAACACAGTAGTCTGCTGATGAACTTTTGCTCTATTGTGCCTGCAATCACAATTTAATTTGACAAGGTGCATCATAATCACCTTCTGTTTTTGCAACACCCATTTTCATTTTGTGTTAGGCTTTATCCATGACTTAGTTTTCTATGGTGACTCTGTGAGTTACCTTGGACATTGTTAAGGTTATAACTAACCAGATTGGGTTTCCTAATATAAAAAATAAAACTGAAATCCAAGTTTGTAATATATGTCATTGTTGCTTTAAATGAATCCAGGTTTGTTTGCTAATGACTATAAAGAGAGAGCAAGAAAGCGCATATGCAGAGGAGTACGTGCAGGTTGGCTTGACTTGACAGAGAGAAAGAGAGAGGTTTGCTTGATTAATTGTTGATTGCTCACTGTGTGTGAAGGACTAAAGAATCTATAACGTACAAAAGAAGTTCAAGGTATTCTACTAGAGATAAGTAAAGAACGCACTGTTTATGTTATCGTGCTGTTTATTTTAAGTAAAACTTATTTTCTACAACACGTTATCAATTATTGACTATATCAAACCACAACCACCCATTCCGCTACATAAACCCTGGACTCTGCAATTCATTCCTTAACAGACATGAACGATTTCTCCCTCAGTATAACAGAAGGATATTCCACCATGTCAGGCTCAGTGAAATGAGTATGCTTGTGGAGAAAACATTTCTAGTTTCAATTTTTAAGAGGAGAATAGACTTAGTTTAAAACAGCTTTGCATGTATTACCACAGAGTTTAGATACCGATTGTGTGAAGTGATATGATTTTCAAACATTCTACAAATACCAAAAGGAGAATATTCATTTTTACTATTAAATATTTGTTGTAGATGCCCATTATGCATCTATGTGCCTATTTGAAAAACCAAATAATATGAAGAAAAGAACCCAATTAGCATGATTTTAGCATATATTGTTATCCTTAGATGTATACATAGATGAAGAGTTGTAAGATTGTTCATCCCTCATGAAACAGAAATGCAGCTTCAACTGTATAGTCACCACTATCTCCTGACTATTCTACCCAGTAACAAACACCTTTGTGGGCTGAAAAATCTCTATTCTATATTGCCTGAGCTTGGTGCCATCCAGATTTACTGGGCTATAATTTCCACAAATCCTGAAAAGGAACCTGAAGAACCTATCAAAACCAACTTCCTTTCTATTCCCAGGTTCTTAATGTGATATAAATGTTCTATGATCCTTGCTGACACTATATTTACAAGTAATTTATTTCTAAACAAGTAACTGAAACAATAACAATGCCACAAAACCACTTTGTCCCATGTATTTGTGTTGTGACTTTAGATAAAAGAGCAATCCAATCTAGGTTTCAAGGATTATTGGTTCCATCTTAACTGTCACAAAAATGTTGGCTCCTTGTGATTTAAAGTACTCTAAATACTTTTCCATGTCTTCGTTTAAGTATGTACAGGAATCTACATACAACATACTCCTTTGTGTTCATTTAGACTAATACTGACTTTAATTTTCTTTTTTTTAAACTGTTTTCTGTTTCTTAGTAATTCTCTGTCAGATCCATTTGGCTGATTCCATCATTTGGGATATATCAACTGAACTCTTGTACCTTGTCACAGTGAAGAGTTTAGTTCATCAAATACCTTTATTTTCTCTGTCAGTGACTTTATCAGCTCATTTCTGCAGTTTATGTTGTCTAGATCTGTTTTGTTAGAGTCAGACAAGGCACTGTACATAGCATTTCTGCAGCCCTCTACAGTCATTCTTAATATGTTTGATGTGAGTATTGCTTTGTAACATATGGTTTAAGGCCTTTTTACATAACTTTCATGCTGATAAATGCTGAAAATAGCTCAGGGGAGACAATCTGGATAAGCTATGGACTAAGTGCTGTGGTTTGATCCAAATCCTTATGTTTACCCCGTGAGCAGTAAGTGGTTTGATTTCCTGTCTATCTAGTGTTGCTTAAAGTTACAAACAGAATTCAGTGAAAACACTATATTGTAAATAATAATTCCCATCATAAAATGAAGAATCAAGTATTTTTCTTGAGGCCTTGTAAAAAAAAATCAGTGAATGTTTCTTTCTTAGTGTAAGTTCTTGGGGGCTGGAAATAGTCAATAAGGTGCTCTATTTCTTTTGGTTCAAGCTTAGCTTATTGTGTGAACCTTCCCAACATACCTTGTAAATTGTGGTTTACGGATTAGCGTAATGAGTTAACCCAGCCATTGCAGCTTACAGATAGTCCTCAATTTATGACTGATTACTTACTGTAATCAAGCTTACTTACTGTAGCACTTTTTGAAGTTAAAATGGACTTACCTGGGGGGTACTTATGTGGCTTTGAGGGTCCAATGGTTGCCTTCTCTGTGGGCATATGACCATACTTCATGCACTTGGCAACCGGCTACATTTATGCTCTTTTGCAGCATCCTATGGTTATGTTATCACTTCTTACAAGATTTTCTCAAAACCTGGCATTTACTTCTAGTTTTTGACAAAGGTAGCCCATAGTGGAAATAATGATCCTGGCAGTCGCTTAACAACCATGATGGTTGCTTAACAACTGCTGAAGAAATGGTCATAAAATCAGGGCAATCACATGACCAAACCTGCTTTATGACTATCATGAGTTATGACTGTGGTGGGCAGGCTCCATTACAGTCATAACTCAAGAACTACCCATATTCAAGAAAACACTGCTTAGCAAACAATATAGGGACCAGATTACTGACAGATTATTGGGAGTGTCATCACAAAAAAAGCATCAAGAAAAAGTGTTCTGTCAATAACTACATGTTCATCCTTAGTCCAGAGCCATACATGCATATGCTGTTTTCTCCTGAATATAGAGAGAATCTTTTAGGCCTTAAAGAAACATACATCAAATGTTCCACAGCTTGGGTGATCTTTTTGTTACAGAAACATATGCGTCTGTCCAGAAATCTGAACTGGTTTCCTGTGCAAAATCCATCATCTGAATTATGCCCTTAACCAGCGGTGAAATCTACTTACCTTCCCTACTGATTCCCTAACCCTTTCCCCCCTCTACACCATGTGCAGAAGGCTTTACGCATGTGCAGAAGGTAAAAAACAAGAAAATGGCGATGTCCGGGTGGGTGGGCGGAGCCTCGCACTGCCGCCGCTACCGGTTCTCCGACCCACGGGCAGCCACCGCTACCGGTACACCCGAACCAGGCCGAATCGGTAGCATTTCACCCCTGCCCTTAGCTGAATATACTCTGTGGAGCAGGAAAAATTGTCAATGAGCAACCCTGCTCTCCCTAAAAATAATGGTAATTGGACAACTGTTCCTGTATTTTAGGAGCCCTTAAATTTGGAGGAACCAACGGACACATGGAATTTTGAGAACATGTTTTGAATCTTCTCACAAAATGGATGGAGAGCAAATGCCCATTCATAGAATGGCTACCAAATGGAGCAGAGCCTGTAATAAAAAACAATTTCCCGAGAATACTGTGGTTTTTTTCATACTATTGTTCACCCTCTGTTCCCCCTCTATTCTCCCCCTGCTTTTGTGGGGGGTTCCTTTCCACAGGTAGGTGGATAGGCATATAAGCAAAGCCCTGGGATACAGTGACTTATCATTGTTTATTTTCTAAGAAAGTTTATGAACTAATATAAAGCTCAAAGATATCCTTGAAAATTTTATGCTGGAGGCTGGTTCTTCTTTTAATTAAGAGCACGGAATGTAAAGAAATAGGACAGGAAGATAACACTGCCAAGGGAAACATCTGTAGCCAGATTGGTCTCCTTAAGGGTTATGTTGGGGACCTAAGCTATATTTCTTCCACTTGAGCAATTTACCCTAGGCATTTTTTATTCAGCAATAGTCCTACATGTAGTTATGCATAAAATTATAACAGTTCAATCATACAGAACTTTATTGGAAATCAATCTTACTAAAATTTATTTTTATATTTCATATTTCTAGAGTGCTTTATCTCCCTCAGGGATCCTAAATCCTAGGATCTTAGCTCTAAATATGTGAAGATCTTGCCTATCCCTGTCTACATCCATTTCTTATTTTTCAGAATAGAATAGTAGCTTATTCCAAAGCTTTGCTGGTTTGTACAAGTACAGGTAGTCCTTGACTAATAACTACAATTGAGCCCAAAACTTCTGTTACTAAGCGGGACATTTGCTAAGTAAATTTTACAACCTTTCCAGCCAAAGTTGTTAAGTCGAGTTAAGGGTAGTGACATGGTTGTTAACTGCCTTCCCCATTGTCTTTGCTTGTCAGAATGTTGCAAAAGGTGATCACATGATCCTGGGACACTGCAACCATAATAAATGTGAGTTAATTGCCAAGCATCTGAATTTTGATCACATGGCCAAGGGGAAGTTGCAACAGTCATAAGTGTGAAAACAGCCCTAAGTCACTTGTTCCAGTGCCGTTGTAACTTTGAACACTCATTAAATGAACTGTTGTAAATTGAGGATTACCTGTAATGGCAAGAACTATCTGCATTAATTTATTTATTTGTTTATTTATACAGTTCATAGAGCTATCCATCTTCCACCAGTGTCTGATATTAATCTGTAATAATAATAATAAAATATATACCAATATAATTCCAATCAGTAGACCAAAACAAACCATTAGAAGGAACTGAAAGCTCCCTTGGTTATTAGAAGATGCTTTCATCATCCACTGGAGGGTGAAAGCATCTTCCCTGAAGGCTATGTTTTGTAAACTACACAGGCTAATTTTTTGAACATTCTTAGTTCACTGCACAATACTTCACATGTGCAGCTGTATGGGCTGAGCCCATACATAAAACATCTACGGTATATAGTCATCCATTGGCTTCTACTCTGTTAACACTGCTAACAATAATGGATTCTTAAACCACATTAAAAAGATTGATTTACGGATGTCTACTGTTATTCACTTTTCAAAGATTATTTTCACCACGTTTTTCCATTTCAAATTTCCCACCTGCTCTGGGAATGCTTCTTCTCCATGGGAATCACTAGGGCTTTTTGAGTGCTACAGTATTCAGAGATCTGTTTTACACACAGTGGTAGCCAAACATGAAGTGTTAAATGGTTGTACTGGGGCCAATACTGAGAGCATTTGGCATGCAAATTATTCGCAGGAATGGTGCTTTTTTCCATGAGTTTGATATTTTCTGGACATCCCTGAAGATACTCGTGAGAAACTGAGGTAAAAATTACAGAGCGTTTAAGAACTTGAATGTATTTTTTATTGCATTCTAGTTTTTAACAGAATTCACAGCTCAAAAGTAGGGTTGAAAAGCAGCTGCAGCTGGTCTTTCTTTTCATTGTTGTTTTTGCTTTTGTACTGAATATCCATCTGTGAGGGGAGAGAGAGAGAGGGAGGGACGGAGGGAGGGAGGGAGGGAGGGAGAGAGAGAGAGAGAGAGAGAGAGAGAGAGAGAGAGAGAGAGAGAGAGAGAGAGAGAGAGAGAGGCACTCTTAAGGTTAAACCCTTATAATATCATAAGTCATCATAAAATGAGCTTTGTCAGATAATGGAATAAATTATTATGAGAGAGTTTTTATGAGTACTTACAGTTATAACGGTTGTAGGAAAAGGAGAAGGTGGCAAACAATGTGTTGGGATGAATAAGCAGACTTGTTTGTGATGCCACAGCAGGTAACTCAGAGCAAAACAATTTTTTTAGTAGTCATAAATAAAGTAGTAATATATGCCTTGTTTGTTCTGCACATCAAAATCAGTGATGAATCTTTCATCCCCCTAAGTCCAGCATCTCTTCACATCACACTATAAACTTGAGAATATTTTTATTTTTCATGGTTGCAGTTTGGAGGACAAAAATTGGGAAAGGGGAAAAAGAACAAAGTTTTTTTTTAGAAAAAGCAGCATTACCAGGAGGGCAAGAAAGGTCAGTAGCATCATTGCATCACGATTCAACTCTTTTCAATATGCATTGTGTCATTGCATCACACCCAAAAGGAATACAGTGTGCCGTGTGGCATCATATCATGCTAATAAAAGCAACAAATTGTTGTGAATGCCACTGTTCAGAAATAAAGTCTAAAGTCATAAATGTTGGAATGGATGTTTTGGCAGTACAAGACTAGTTAACACTTGTATTATGTCAATAATTTTTGGTCAAAGTTCAAGCTAGGAGAAAAGGGAGTTAGGTCTTCTGAAGAATATTAGTCAGTTCTGTCATTTCTTCCATCCAGTCTTTATATTTCCTTTTCTCAAGGTCTTGAGAATGTCTCATGGAAAATTGAAATATTCCCCTTTGATTTCAGGACGTTGCCACTTCTGATGTCAGATATGTCTCCTGTTATCTTTTAAACAGATCTCCAGTGGAGCATAACTAGCAGATTATGTCATATACAATATTGTAAAACAAGCAAGAGTAGTGGCTGAGTGTCCCACAACAATTAACTGAATCACGATTGGGTTTGTATGGTGAATCACAAAATAGTAAATACATTTTAAATTAAAAAATCCCTAGGTAATAGCTGCCTTTAACCCAAGACATACCTAAAAGTATGACTATCTAATACAGTCTCTACATTATTTAGGATAGCTGAAAAATGTAAGCAACAATGAAATTGGTATCTCTTCCAACTCTGTTTTGTAATCAGTTATTGTTTTCTGCTTTTGTTTTTAACCTTATTGGATCTCTATTGTTCTGGAGAAGTACCTAATTTAAACCCATTATTTAAGTGTTTGTTAAGATTGTCTCATACAGCATGGCTATAGGTGATGAATGTTGTGGTATTTTATGAATGCAAGTTGAAAAGTCATAGGTATATATAGTGGTCAGTCAGTTGGTTTCCTATTAATAATAGTAATTATATGCCCACTATTCAATAGTATCCAGAAAGTTACATTGTGATGGCTTTCTGCCTACAACATATGTCACCATGTGACATCCACAATATAATTTAGGCCAGGGGTGTCAAACTGAAGGCCCGCGGGCCGGATCCAGCCCGTGGTGTGCTTAAATCTGGCCCATGGGGCCAGCCTGGAAATAGCAAAAGACAAACCCATGGTCCCTCTGGCAGCCAAAATGGGGCCCGGGTGGTCACGCATGGCCCCTGTATGGCCCATTTTTGGCCTGGACAACCTCCTGCAACTTTGCCGGCCAAAATGGGGCACAGGGGGATGCACAGGGGCCACATGCCCCCCCCCACCATTTTGGCCAGCAAAGTGTTTCAGAAGGTTGTCCAGGCCAAAAACAGGCTGCGTGTGCCCCCCTATGCCCTGTTTTGGCCGGCAAAGTGCTGCAGCAGGCTTCCGTGCCGCCTCCCCCCCACCGGCCCATGGAGGAGAACTACAATGATGCAGCCCTTGAAGAAATCCAGTTTGACACCCCTGATTTAAGCATTTTGGGATGGAAATATAAAGCTGGGTGCCATCAACATATTGATGATATCTCATCCCAGACTATCAAACTATCAGATTAGCAATAGCAATAGCAATAGCACTTAGACTTATATACTGCTTCATAGTGCTTTACAGCCCTCTCTAAGCGGTTTACAGAGTTCAGCATATTGCCCCCAACAATCTGGGTCCTCATTTTACCGACCTCAGAGGGATGGAAGGCTGAGTCAACCTTGAGCTGGTGAGATTTGAACAGCTGAACTGCTGAACTAGCAGTCAGCTGAACTTGCAATGCTGCTTTTAACCACTGCGCCACCTCAGCTCCTCTGGAGATTACCTTCTCCAGTAGCCTAATGTAGATGTTAAATAGGAGATGAGAGATAACTGAGCTTTTGGGCACCTCATAAAGTAGGGGCAGTCAAGAAGAGCAAGGTTGATCACATTATTTCCATTCCCATGATCAGTGCCATCTAAATTCTGTAATCCAGTCTGAAACCTGACTGAAAAGGGTTCAGATAATCCACTTCATGCAGGACCTTCTGCAACTGCCATGCAACCACCTACTCCACAATCTTCCCCCAAACAGGGAACTTGGAGACTGGACAAAAGCTATCCAGATTGATTGGATTGAGTGATGGCCCCTTTAGGACAGAGCATACCACTACCTCCTTGTGTCCTTCACAGGCAGATTGTTATATATCAAGTAATGAAGTAGGTCTGGTTGGAATTGTGTCTTTTGATACGTATATGCAAAGTATAGATAAAGTTTGGTTGGAGTGTCATTTTTCTAAGAATTATCATGCATTTCTTGGTTTGCATGTTCTAAGACTTCCATTGTTTTCTAACTGAA
Source organism: Diadophis punctatus similis (assembly GCA_023053685.1). NCBI lineage: Eukaryota > Metazoa > Chordata > Lepidosauria > Squamata > Dipsadidae > Diadophis > Diadophis punctatus. Next base: position 255,397,424 of record JALIGW010000001.1, on the reverse strand, counting down.
GTTATCTATGTAGAGTTGCATTTTCTGACAGCTGGTTGGTATTACTGTGTGCATTGCACTATTTCCTTTGTCCCTTTGTCCTATGCAAAGGTGAACTTTGGTGTTCACAGTTCTTGCATTTTATTTTATAGATGACTCCTGTTTGGTCTTCTTATCTCTGGGTTGCTAGTGTATTTTGTAGGACTTTATGGGTTTGTATATGATGGCAATTCTGAATAGTTATGCTGGTCTACTCCAAGATGCCTTTAATGCAGGGGAGAGACTTGCTTACCAACCTTCAGATAAGTAATATCTGTGGGTAACTCTCACAAGTCCTTGTCATTGGTTGTTATCTCAGATCTACTAGGGACGGGTAAGTCTAAAAAAAACATCTGGAGGGGATTGAGATATGGTCATCTAGACACAATCATCTTATCTGGATCTGAAGTATTCCTCTAAAGAAAG